>BPLQ01008209.1:0-516090 GCA_021605075.1 Caerostris darwini
GCGCGCGCATCATGAATTCGCAGAATATAATTTAATTATTCTGCGAACTCATAAATAAAACAGGCAATATCTGTCGTATATTCGCAAGAATATTATTTTAAAATCATTAATTTTTTCTCCTAATTTCGACAACTAATTTTGGAATATGTGGATGCACACATAATCTATTTTTTAATACATTGGTTTTCATTACTGTGGATATTATGAAATAATGGCCTATCTGTCCTGTAAAAGACACTTGGGAAAAGTACTGATAATTGCTATTGTATGTTTTAGATGCATCTTAGGCCAATATAACCTAGTCATTCCCATGTTCATCTTTGGTGTTCAAAAAGGTGTTTAAGGACATGATACCCTTCTGTTGTGTGGGAGATCGTAAAACCGTAAACATAATTGCTCATACATCATTGTTTTATTATTTCTTTTATTTCCTGCCCTGTTACGTGTTTAATTTCTGATTTAAAAAAATAACTTTGTATTTTAATTATTCTCTGACTAATTACTTACATCAGGGCGAATTATAATGTTTCGTGAATTTTTGCTAAATCTGACATTATTGGAGAATAAGCCCCGTCTCGGCTAGTATGCTTCATTAAACTACCTCATCCGTTACTCATCTCATCTGCTGCTATAGTTGCTCGTCATGATTTAGATAACAATCTTTATGTCATCATTGGTTGTAGTGTCGGTCTTGTAAACAAATAACACGTTCTGCTTCTTTTCAGAATTGCTTCTCATTGGCTGTTCCGTACACATTTGTATTAACATGAGCACAAATTTTATTTATTAAAATATTTTTACCGGCATATTTTTATTTAGAGTACCTTTTAATTAACATTATAATTCAATTTCTGTTTACTCATCTATTTTACAATGTGTGGTGAGTTTCTATATTCAATCAATTTTAATTTTATCCATTAAACTATCCTATTTGGCTAATGATTATATTTTTGCATGTTTATTTCTAAGGAAGAAATTAAATTTTACTTTTTTTCTTACGTTATTAATGTTACTATGTTTTAGTCATTAAAACGAAATTCTTTTAAGATTTTTCCGATATTTATTTTGTTGCATGAAAAGTTCACTGAAAATAACTTTTACCAATTTTTTTTGAATAATTCAAAATGATTTGAAAAATATTTTTACTGTACTTTTTTAATGTGTATACATTTTTTTTTTGTAAAAATGCATATAGATTATTGAAATATTTGATATTTATAATTTGTTAAGCAATAATAATAATTATAAATTAGAATGAAGTTAATATTTATAAATCAAAAACTATTTTTCAAAATTTTAACATAAAAAAAATATCAGATCTTTAAAGTAAATTGTTAAAAGAAGGGAAAAGAAAATTTAAAAAGTTCATTAATTTTATGTGTATAAGAAAATATATAGGAATTAAATCTCAATATAGTGAAAATGAATATTTCTATTGTTTTATCTGGTATTTTATTTATTAATGTTAATTTTATTTCACCTTGATGATAGCTAAAAATTGGAGACGGTTTTGTCTCAAGAATTCTTTTAATCTTGCTGACCTGCTTGGCAATATTGTATCTATGTAATTTGTATAATTTTCTGTACTTTAACTCAGAATATATAATAGTGAGATTGCTTGACTTAGTAGAATTTATTTTAGATATTTAGCATTTATGATCTCATTAGCAATTTATTTATTTTTGGAAGATTGGAGAAAAGGATTAAAATATTTTTAATTGTAATATATGTCAAAATGATAATTTTACTTTGGATAATTAAAAGTAAATTTTTCTTTTATTTCAGGAATTTTTGCATATTTAAACTACTTGGAACCACGCACAAGGCGAGAAATTCTGGAATATCTTATTAAGGGTCTGCAACGTTTAGAATACAGAGGCTATGATTCTGCTGGTAATATTATATAATTCAATTATATATAAATTCTATTAAGTATTTCAATACTTATTCATTATAAAAGCTACTTATTTGGAAACAATTAGCTTTATTTTAATAATATATATATATGGTATGCTTAATCTGTTAGTTGCTTGTGTATTCACTAAAGTTATTTTAATAACAAATAATTTTATTTTTGCAAATGATACTTATGTACTCATTCTTATGAACTATAGCTATTTCTTGGCAACACTATGCCTATCAGTAAATATTTTTATTATTAAATTATTATGCCTAGATTATTACAATAGAGAAATAATAAATTTTATTTGAATATCATTTAAGTAAATTTCCAATTTTGCTATTTATAGGTGTTGCAATTGATGCAGATGCCAATGGAAATTCTATTCAAATTATTCGAAGAAGTGGTAAAGTAAAAATGCTAGAAAATGAAATATGGGGTAAGTTTTTTTTAAATTTTAATTTTTAACTGTAACAATGCATAATAATCTGTTTTTATTTTATAATTTAAAACTTATTTCTATCAAAGATTTATTATTGAGGACTTAATTGCTTTACCAATGTGTGAGCTGTGGCTTACATGCATGCATGGATGCTGCAAAATACCCCATTCAGTGCTTCATCAAAATTTACCCTTGCAGAAGATAATTTCATTGAGTTGAGGGTATTGAATACCAAACTTGTAGTCAAGTTTTATAATGAGTTTTAGAATTATTTAAAACTTTAGAAATCAATAAAAAAAAACAAGTAGCCGTTTCTGTATAGTGAAGTTCAATGAATTGTACCTTCACTTTTTTTTTTTTTTTTTTTTTTGTATGAATCTCAGTTTTTAATGATGATGAAAACTATGCATATCATGCGAAAATTAATTGGGGAATGAAATGAGAGAGAGGGGATTTCTGTTTATTTCCAAGATGTGAGAAAATAAGTATTGATCAGCAGACCCTTTTACCTTTTTTAGTATAACAAGTTAAATTCGTTCAATTTCATTTTTTTTTGACAATATATGTTTATATTTTTGTAATTCTTCAATGAAAGAAATCGTTCACTGTTTCATAAAATGTAAATATTAAAATATCAATATAGGGGCATCTTGGGGAAACTTGGCTTTGGCAAGTGTGTCTAGGATCAAAGAAATTTGAAAATCACTTGTGCAATATAACAGATAAATTAACTCAAATTTAATTAAATTAATATACTCTATCAGTTTATGTATGCTATTCACTCATAACAAAAAATATAAATCAATTTAAAGATGCAACAATTTAGAGCTGTATTATTTTTTAGCATCTTGCATGATGTATTAAATAACTTATTGAAACAAACAAAAAAAATATTAAGAAAACAAAAAGGAAAATTATTTTGTTTTTATGTTTAAATGTTATGTGCAGAAATTTTCATTAGGTTGAATTTTTTAATTTAATGGCAATGGCAATATCAATTAAAACATACAAATTTGAAATCGAATTAATGCAGGCAAAACAAAAGGATTTTTTTTTTAAATTACAAGTCTGTTTTGATTAGTTAAAATGAAATTTATTTGTTATGTATGTTTATACATAATCAAATAGTTTTCAAAAAATAGCATCACATTTTGATGATAATGAATGAGTAAGAATATGTTGCTTTATTTATTAAAACTCAAATATTTACTATATTAATACAATTAAATATAAAATTGCATTTATAGACATTTCTTGGAAAGCAGCGTAAATAATAGATAATGCATTTTTTTAGGGCTTTGCAATATATTACTATTGCTTGTAAGTAATGTTCTTTTTGCTGAATTATTATTTTAGGTGTACCTTTTTTGTCTATTTAATTTTTTTATATCTCAAAGACTGATAGATAATTAATTATTATTTAACAAATAATGACCTGCAAAAGATAGTACTTGAAATTTTAAAATGTAATGTTAAATTTTAATACCATTACTTTTAAATAAAATAGTAGAAAAATCTTTTTAGTATTGCATCTATAAATTTTATTTTTTAATATAATTAAATTCAGTAAGAAATAAATGTTATTACAAATTATTCAAGATGAAATGTTTATTAGTAATAACAATATTATAAAAGTTTTGAAATGTCTTTGAAAAATATCTGTTTTTCTTAGTTTTTTATTCATGACCAACAATTGATTTTGTTAGTATAGTAAAAAATTTTAATTGTATACTAAAAATTTTTTATGAATAATTTTCTTTTTCTTTGAAGATTCTTCTGATATTGATTTTGACCAGAAATTCGAAATGCATGTTGGCATCAGCCACACCCGATGGGCCACTCATGGAGCCCCAAGCGCTTGCAACAGCCACCCTCAGAGGTCAGATCCTGACAATGGTTAGAATTCTCACAGAATAAATGTTTTTATCGATCAACCATATCAAATATTTTTTCCTTTTCTTTTTTTTAAAATATTAATAGTGCATAAAAAAAAATAATCTTCATGAATTCATATTTGTTAATTACATTTTATTAAAAGTTTTATAACCTAACAAAATAGCAGTATTAGGCCGCCACAATCACATGGAGTACTGATTGTCATAAGTATATGAGCCAAAAAAAAAAAACATCTATATACATTGGAAGCTGGACAACTGATGCTATTCTGATCATCTGCATTACATCAAATATCAAATTAGAACAAAGAGTAAATGTGAAATTGGACAAATCTTATAGATAAATGTTTCTAAGGATTTGTGAAGTTTGCATTATTGCTTCAAAGAATCATTCAAGATATTTTGAGTAGCAAGAACAGGGGGATCATTGGGAAAATAAAGATCTTCGTGAGCTTTTCCCCTTAAAGTTATCAAAACAATTCAGTAATTTGTGAGGATCATCGTAGAACACTTCATGAGAAATTTCTCCTGGGAACATAATGTTAGCAGTTTCAAATCAATCAAAAGTTTTATGAGCATGCTGTGAATAGCCTGTTCTCAAGATTACAGAAGTTGCCTGGTATGTTTAAAAAAAAAAAAAAAAAAAAAAAAAAATGCTGAGAACTTTGTGGGGGGGGTTTACTTTGAAATTAATACTACAAGAACAGAGATAAATAAACGGCTTTTTTTAAAAGCAAAACTAGTCTTGAAACCTTGATTTGTCTTCAAGTATAACCTTATTATACTTGAAGACACATTGGTGGAATTTTAGTGTGCAATGTGTCACAAAATATTATAAACAGACACAGAAACAACCAAAACTGTCAATCTTTTTTGAAATAATGTAATTTGTCATTGCTAAACTAATAATATATCATTTTTAAAATTTGAAAAAATGTTGATTATATATTTATGTAATATTTTTATATTTAATTGAAGAATTAATATTGCAAGTAAAACTTGTTATCTTTTATTTTACAAGCATTCGTTTAAGACTTTTTAAGGTATAATTTTATTTTAAGTTATCAAGTGAGTAAATGAGTGGATTATTAACTTTACTGATTGCATGAAACATAATTTGAATAGTATATAAATGCGAATACCTGACAGTTTATTGGTATTGTACAAAAGCATACATCTGTATTATATGCCCCACTGTTATTAAAAAGTAATGTTAACAAAAAGTTATATAAAATATTATGTGCCCCCAACTGGTGAGAAATCTGGTAACAGAAATGTGTGTGATGTTTTTACACTTGGGAAAAAATCAATCAGCTGGCTGGTATAACTTGTAGGTGGCAGCATTGTTCATATTTCCCATCTATCTGTTAGAAAATGCCATAAACATTCCTTTTCTTTTTTTATCAAAATACTTAGAAGATAAGTAGCAAACTTTTTGAAATGTAATGATAGCATAAAATTACTATTATAGACTAAAAATATAAAAGACGTGTTTCATAGAATATAAAATGAGTAATTTTTTTTTAATGGATCTGATAAAAATCATTAATCTGACCCGTTAAAAAAAAATTACTCAGTACAAATATTTACTAAGCATTTTTGCAATTATTAAAATGATCTGGATTAGAAAATTCTAGTTACATGAGTAAAAAGCAACTTAATATATATTCTAAAGATTTATTTATGAAGAAAATGTATTAGATTAAAAAAGGATGCTTTAGTCTGGTGTAACAACTATTTTTAAAAGAGAAAATTTTTTTTGATTATTTTGGTTGCTTGCATATCAAAAGAATTTTGAAAAAAAAAAAATGATTTATTAAAATTTGTTGAAAAGTAATTCTTTAAAAATATATATATTGATATTTTTCTTTTAGATTTTGTTGTTGTACATAATGGAATCATCACTAATTACAAAGATGTTAAGAAATTTTTGGTATGTTTTGTCTTAGTTCAGTACTATTTTGTTTTCTAAATGTTAAATATTTTGATTTTGATTAATTATGTGTATCAAATTATTTATATTATTAATGTATTATTTTAACTAATTAATCACATATTGAATTCTTTCATATTGGAATTTATAAAAAAAAAATGTTATAACATAGCAATTTGAATGTAGTCTCAGTAACAAAAATAATTAAAATATTTACATACATCTTAATTTTTAGATGAGTTTCAGAGAGTTTTCTTAGATTAGTTTCAATTCTTTATTTTTATTCTAGTTTATTAAAATGAATTAAATGTAACATAATTAATTTTATTGCAGTGTTTTAGTAAGAGATGTGTTTATAATTTCAGACAAATCATGGTTTTGAATTTGAATCTCAAACTGATACTGAAGTTATTTCTAAGCTTATTAAACATCTCCATAATAACAACCCTGATCTGTCATTCAGGGAGTTAATTGAACAAGTTATTCAACAACTAGTAAGTACTCTTTTCATTTCTAGATTATTTGTTAAGTTAAATTATACTTTGACGATGCATTAAACTGAAAGAAGAAATTTCTAATTTTGATTTAATTGGAAAATTTCTAGTAGAAATAATTAATTGAGATACATAATTATGTACTATTGTATATGTATCTAATTATTGTATCTTATCCTATAGTATATTATATTTAATCCTATATTGTTGCTTACTATAATCCTAGATATTACAAAGTTGAGA
This sequence comes from Caerostris darwini, assembly GCA_021605075.1. Lineage (NCBI taxonomy): Eukaryota > Metazoa > Arthropoda > Arachnida > Araneae > Araneidae > Caerostris > Caerostris darwini. The sequence goes on from BPLQ01008209.1 coordinate 6,908, forward strand.
TAATTTTCATCTGTGTTTTAAATATAAGTTAAATGATGGTGAGAATTTTTGTAAGAAATTGCAGTATCTGATTTTTTTTCTTTTATTGGGGTGTTATTGGTTAATATAGCAATGAAAATCAATAAATTTTTCTGTAAATATTTAAACTTGTGATTGATTGTCTATTTTAATTCAGCATAAATTTGTATTTTATGGTGTTTGTATGCATTAAAGAATTTTCTGGCTTTTTTAATTAGTTCCATTTGTGCAATTAATATATAAAAGCATAAAAATGAACAATTTTACTTTTAAAGTTACTTAAAATATTAATGAGTTATATGTAAAATTATCATTATTTAATCAGGAATATCACTTTAACTTATACATTTATTTTTAGAATATTTGAAGATCTTATTTTATGTGTATTTAACTTTAACCAATTTATTATAGTAGTTTGAATTTTAAAAAAGAAATTACTTCCAGGAAGGGGCATTTGCTTTAGTTTTTAAAAGTAGAAAGTATCCAAATGAATGTGTGGCAACCAGGCAAGTTTTGTTTTGTAACCTTATTATATTACTAAAATATGAAGAAAGTTTCTATCAACTTAAATTATTTTAAATTTATTCTATAAATTGTTATCAGTATAATTATCAATTATGTTAAATTAGTATATATATTTTTAAATTCAATTACTGAGCAATATGTAATTAAAATAATGAAGTTTTAATTTTATTTAAATACAAATTTGCATTTCCTATTTGTATTTGTATTGTATTTGTCTAAAGTATTTCAATGAATAAAAAAATTTCATTTAAAAAATTAAATATTAAAGTTGACATTTAAAAAAAAATTATTATGTTTAATACCTTGCACTGTATTCTATTTGCTAACTTTTGTTTAATTAGTTGCTCAAGAACTAATTTTGAACGTTTTGTTTCTCCAAATGATGGATGAGAAAGCTAAAATTTTTGTTTTAAATATAATATAAAAACATACATGGGAAATTCTTGAAATCAAATTAGTTAAATGCTGCATTACAGTTCACATTTACCATTTTCATTCAAGAGCTAATTTAAAAAGAAATGTTGATGATGTAATTTTCATTATTATATTTCTTTCTTTATGAAAATTTTTAGTTGGCTGTTAGTTTTTGTTTATATTAATACTCTAAAATTAGAATTTGAAAATTAATTTTGTAATATGGAAATATGTACTTTTTATCTTATAAAATGGCATCTGCAATTAGGAAAGAAAGAGACAAGTTTAATTATATGTTATTTTTATTTAATATTTCAATTGTTTTGTCTTAATAATAAACTGCTATCTTTAATTTTAATTGGTGTTCTTTTTTAAGACGTGGAAGTCCTCTTTTGGTTGGTATCAAAAGCAAGACAACTCTGGCTACTGACTACATACCAGTTCTTTACAGTAAAGGTGAGTGTACTGTATTGATATCATTTTTCCTCTTATTGTTTCTTAATGCATGAATTAAACACTTACATAGATTTTATATAGAAAATGAAATAATTAAATGACAATAAAATATTGAGTATTGTGGGTTTTTTTTTTTTATTGACTTTCAGCATGTAAAATTTATCATGCTTTATTTATTGAAATTTTTTATGAATTTATGCAAGTGATAGAAATGTAGTTTATAGTTTTATAGGAAAAAAATTAATATTTTGAATGAAGATGATTTGACATCAACATTACAAATGAAGCATGATTTGACTTTTGTTTTTGAAAAAATCAATTTTCATGCCTGTTTGTGTTTGCTGTATAAGTTTAAGTTAAGAAAAGTAGTGAATCTCCAAAGTTTAAGTCAAACAAAAAAGAATTATTTACCTCCATTAATATTAAATGTGAAAATGCTAATGCACTTAAATATATATCTAAAACAATACTAAATAGTAAAAAGGAAGTATGTGGGCCCATTTTTAATTTCTTTTTCTATTTACCTATCTAATATTAATTTAGTTAAGAGAAAAAAAAAATGAATATTGTTTGATCAACAGTAAAATTATGGTTAACATAATTAGTTAGAAACTGTGAAAACAATTTTTAAAAAGCTAAAACACTGATAAATTTGATTCTTATTAAATTTACCCCTACCTCACACTCTTTGCCATAAAAATGGAATTATTAAATTTCAAGAATGATAAGATGATTTATATCTTTTTGTTGTTTTCCAATTATCACCGACTTTGTGATACAATAATGTTATTTAGTTTTAAAATCTATTTATTTAAACTGCCATAATAATGCATTTTGGTATGTAGTTTCATTTTTAACTTTGTTGGGAATTAAAAAATAATACATAAATAGACATACAGATATAATATTTAAATCCTTCTAAATAGATTCTTGAAATTTAAAATTCATTAAAAGAAAGAATTTTCTTAAAATTTCGATCAGGTATTTTTCAGAATAATACAATTTAAATATGCAGTATTTTTTTTTTTTTTCAAAACAGAATTTTACATTTAAATTAAATACGAAAATCTTTTCTTTACATATAAATCAATGTAAAAAATATTTAAGAAAAATACCTTTTTTTTAATTTGATTTTTGTATTTTGTGAAATTTTTATGTATTTAATTTCTTCTTTGAAGGTAAGCCCATATTTTGTGTAATTTTTATGAAGTAGCATATAGGTTACTGTGCATTCTATCTAAATTAACCTTTTTAATTTGGAATATTACTAACTATCCTTGAATGTTGCTTCACTTTAAAACTGCAATTTTTCATGTATGTTTATTGCATAGATCTATGCAATTTTAATTGTTTGTGTGATCTTTATTTTTTCATGCATGTTTTTTCTCCAATTGCATTCCTGACTTCAGATTTGGAAAAACAGAAGAAACAAGGTATAAGTCTTTTATGCACATTCTAATAGTTTTTAAGTTTAACATTCTAATAGTATTTCAGTTAATTCCAAAAGTATTTCATTATGTTTGTTACAAAATATTCTAGTTAAAATTATAAATTTTCTTTTAAAGTTAAGATTTTTTAATTAGCAGTCTATTAATAATTTAACTGAAAAAAAACCCCTACAAATATGTTTAAGAATTATTGGTTCCAGGCAAAATTTCATTTATTTATCTCCCAAAGATTTGCGTTCCCTTCAAACTTCTCCCTTGCCCAGCTCTGGCTTGCATAGATCTGACTCCACCACAGAGTTCCACCCATCAGGGGAGGATAAGGAAGTAGAATATTTCTTTGCCTCTGATGCGAGTGCTATCATTGAGCACACTAATAGAGTGATTTTTTTGGAAGATGATGATGTTGCTGCTGTCAAAGAAGGAAGTAAGTTGTACCCTGTTACAAAATTCATTGTAAATAATTGTTTCAATTTACTTGATTTATTAAGCAACATTTTTTTCCTTTAACCCATTGCACTCGAGGGCTCCGCATCGGAGCCATTTAAGATTTGTCTTCAAGCTCAAGGGCGCTGCTACAGAGACAATGCAAATAACAATATAAGCAATGCGTTTCTTTTAATGCGTATATCAAACTTGCATGTGAATATGACCTTTTCACTAAAATCGCTTCGAGTTGCTGGTAATAATGCGAATGAAAAAAAACTTTGAGTGCAAAGGGTTAAAAATGTTTCAAATGATACAATACAACCAAGGAACAAAAATATCACTAAGTTGGCATTTTAGACAACAAATTTAGCAAGGCATTTGGTAACATTGTCAATCAAAAATTTAAAGAAGGATTTTTACATTATCTTGGAAAATATCATCGGAAATAAGTACTTGCCAGATATGAAGCAAGTTATAGGCTGTAAATTTTCAGATATAAAAATTGAACTTCTTTTCTTGCTATATTAAAATTTTTGTAAAAAATAATATATTAAAATTACATTTTTAAAAGTTTAACATGTTTTGGAATTTCGAGACATATCAAACTACAACTTTGGAAAATAAATATATTATCTTTCTTACTTTCAGAAAGTTATCTTGTTTTCTATTTGGAAACAAAAATGTTAATTTAAAATAAATTCCAACTGCATAGAGGTTTTCCTGAAGTTCGTAACAAAGAAAGCAAACAATATTTGACTTGCAATTTTGTATTTTGAAAAAATAATTTGGAGTTCAGCTTATTTCTAAATGTTTTTAACAATATGAGTTTTTCAAACAAAATTTACACTATAATATTTTCTATTGATAGGCATAAGTGACACGCTTAAATAATTTAATGTGTGAAATATTTCTGAAAGTTTAGTATTTTTTTATTTTATTTCCTTTATTTTTTAAAAAAATTTCCAGCAGTGCGAGTGTTTATCTTTCATAATATTAAGATGATTTATTATAATTTTGTATATCTTTAGGAATAAAATGGTGTACTATTAAGCACTATTGCATTGTATAAACAAAACATTTATTAATGCCAGCTTAAATAATAACGTGTGCATGAAAAAAATATTAAGATTTTTTTTTAATATTTATGATATTAATTACTATAGATTTGACAATTCATCGGCTGAAACGGGCTTTAGATGAATCAACTGCTAGAGAAATTATTACTCTAAAAATGGCCATTCAGGAAATTATGAAGGGTGAGGAACATTTCTCATGTCTTTTTAGCATTCAGCTATCTTATTTACTTTATTCTGTATCCTCACAAGATAAGTAGCAAGATGGACATTGATGAATATCGAAATGAACCTTTCTTTCAGGCAATTATAGTTCATTTATGCAGAAAGAAATCTTTGAACAACCTGAATCTGTGATCAATACGATGCGTGGCCGAGTGAACCTGGAAAAAGGTGCTGTTGTTCTTGGCGGTATCAAGGACTTTCTTCCTGAGATCAGAAGATGTCGAAGGCTCCTTCTCATTGGATGTGGCACTAGCTATCATAGTGCAGTTGCGGTAAGGCAGTGTAAGAATAATTTTACAATAACAGTATTTTGTAATAATACAACATCTATTTTTCGTGAAAACATAAAATCCTAAATCATATTCAATATATTGCATAATTTTTACTTTTTTCAACCAAAAAATTAGCAGCAAATTAATTATTTTTATTTACAGTATTTCTTCATCCACTATATTCAATTTTAAAAATATTTTAAATTAAACACTTCAGAAATAAAAGCTTTTAAAAATTATATATATATATATATATATATATATATATATATATATAATTTGCATATGCACACATACGAATATGTGTGTGTAAATGCACATATTTTAGAGTTCCACCTCCCGTTTGACCTTGTATTGCTATGAATTTTTCTTATATTTGATTTGCATTTCTAAAAATCACTTAAATATTCTGTTAGTGCTGTTGTGGCAAATCTCTTAGGTGCCTTTTTTTTTTAATTACTACTAATGATGAACAATTACTTCTTGATTTTTGTCACAGTAGTGTCATTCATTTATATGAGTGTACTATACACAATCTTTTATCTTGTATTGTAAATTAAAAAAATATATATAATAGAGAAAATATGTAGTTAAAGTGTTTGCAACTACATATACCATCTTTTATGAAATAAATATGTTTCTAAAAATTATGCATAAAAAATATAAATTTTCTTAGAAGTTCATTTGAAGCATGCCTAATAAAAGGTTTGCTTAAATAACTAGCCAGTTTATGTAAAAAAAAAAAAAAAAAAAAATTATTACTGTAAAACAAAATTCTCAGAATTTTCTCAGACTTCAAATTATGCTATAACTTAGGTTACTTAAAAGTGAATAAAAATTGTAAAAAGAAAATGGATACCTCAATTTGCATAAAATAACTAAAAAAATAATTAAGCATGTGTGTATGAATAGATATATATACTAGTTTAAAAAACTAATGGAAAAAAGGAAGAATTGTTATTTTTGAACATATAAAATCAAAAATAACTATATTTTTATAAAATTTATTTATGTTTTATCTGTTGACATGAATCTGACATCCTTTCATCTTTTTCCACATGCTTTTATGACCAAACTAAAACACTTTTCATCTTTCTGTATACATTTGAATTTTCATTAACTTTATAATTTCTCTTATTAGACATGGTTACACAAAAAATTTTAATGGGAAAAATAAAAATTTCTAATTACTGTTTGGCAAATATGTAGCAAGGAAAGTAATGTAAAAAATATGTATGAAGTAGATGAATTATTAAACATATTATTAGCAGCTACATAATATTGTTAATAAAAATATGCATGTCACATGCATACAAAATATGTATATCACATCAATAAGTATGCCGTTTTTATGATGTGTTTTGATAAAAAAAAAAAATTTTTTTGATTTTATTATTTTCAAAATAGCTATTTATAACAGTGATTTTTAGCCTAATAAAAAAATAACATCACAAAACTAAGAATTGGACAAGATGAGCTTAAACTTAAAATAATGTTTGTAATGCATAGAAAAAAAATTTAAATATGAAAAAAAAAAAAAAAAAAAAGCGTAATTTGTTTGCGAAAACTAAAAATTAATAATTTTTTTGGATAGCTTGTGGCTTTTATAATAATTTGCAATCTTAATGGTACCATGTTTAAATTTTGAATGAAAAAAATTGATAGTTTCTTTGAACATTTGTTGATTGAAGTGACCCCAGAGTTGCTTTGTGGAATTAATCAGATGAGTGGAGAGGGGTTTTTGGTTTTATGCATTTTACAGCTGTAATGTAGCAATATATTAATATAACTGTAGTAATAAATTTTTATTTTACGTCCAAATATTTCAATGTTTAGTATACAAAAACTTTAAGAAAAACATTGATTATAGAAATATTTTTGTATTTCTAAGATGAAAATTGCTTTTACCATTCTAATTTTTTAATATTTTTAATTAGTCACACGAAATCATTGCTGCAAATAACTAGTCAGAAATGAATTTTTTGAGAATTTTTTTTATAAATAAAAATATTTTAATAAAAGGAATTTATATACTAATAATTATATATGGAGGTTTTTAACAAGATTATAATTTTTTTTTAATTGTAGACTCGACAAATTCTGGAAGAGTTGACTGAACTTCCTGTCATGGTTGAACTTGCCAGTGATTTTCTCGATAGAAACACTCCCATATTTCGAGATGATGTCTGCTTCTTCATATCTCAGTCTGGTAAGATCAGTGTCTATTGAAAAATTGCTATCAAGGTAAAGACAAAAGTAGAATAGTTTATAGAGTACACTGGATAAAATTTCATTCTCCCCCCTCGTTACACAAATTAAAACACTGTGCCAATTGTAAAAGTTTTTAAATTTTTGCTGGTGAAATAAATCGTAATTCATTATGATTCAAATACCCATACTTAGTAGGAAAAAAAAAGACATAATAATTGTTATAATAAACAGTAATGTAATAATAAAACGTAATAATGGTAATAATAAATAGTTGTTGTTGTCGTATCCCTCATGGGAGGATGGGTGCAGCTTCTGTTCTGATGAAGCACCCGTAGGTAGAAGTCTGACTTCTGCTCCGTGAAGCTCTTACAGTCATAGGAGACTGGGACCTACGGCTTAAAGTGGATTTCGAACCACTACAAACATCCATGGCACCGCCGGGACTCGAACCCAAAACCTGTGGCATCGAGCGCCAGACACTCGGCCATTCAGGCCTCAATAATAAACAGCAATGTAATAATAAAATATGATAATGCTAATAATAAAATATAATAATGGAAATAATAAAAGATAATAATTTAAAAGAAACTAGGTTAGTTAAGAAAAAGAAAATATTTTAAAATCTTTGCACAATAATTATTAAAAGCAATGCGACTGAAGGGAGGGAAAGCAAAGTGTGAAAAGGCATGACTATCTTGAATAAGGGGAGAAAAAAGGATAATTAATTAATGAAATCAAAAATGGATCTATTAACAAAAATTATTATGGAGGCATTTCACCCATAAGAAACTGTTGTATGAGGGATCAGGAAGTGCCACTAATGAGTGCTTTTTTATTATAGGATCTTATTCAGGTAAAGTTTTTAAGTGCATATTGCATGGTTTAAGAATTTTGAGAAGAATGGTTGATAGCTATTGGCAGATTAAAAAAAAAAAAAAAAAAAAAAAAATGCTAGTTGTAGTTTCTGATAATCAATGATGCAATTTGAATGTAGGGATGTGTAAAAAAAAAAGGATTTTTTTTCTGCATAATAAATTAATTTTAAATAATAAATATGTATAACTGTAAAATTTGTATTTATCTTAAATATTTGAAAAATTCTGGAATTGAAAAAAGTATTCAGAAAGTATTGTTTATACTTAACTGCATATTAAAAAAATAATAATAAATAAAATTTATATCAAAACAAATGTCTATTTGGTTCGTCAACAAAATTTTCCAAAACAAAAACTTTTGTATGAAATTTATAAAAACCAGTTATAAATTCAAAAAGAAATGCATAAATTTTCTTTTCTGAAACTCTTATAATTTATAGTTTTGTATTTTTTCCTATCACTATTCATTTATAATATCTCTTAAAATAAAATATTGAATATTTATGAATATTCCTGATTTCTAACTCATTAGAAATTTAGAGTAAATTGTGTGTAAAAACTATTAAAAATGCTTTTTCTAAATTTTGAATATATAAGAAAAATTGTGTGATATTGTAGGAGTTAAATATTTATGAGATGTTAATATATATATATATATTACTGCTGTTCAGTTTATATAAATTAAATTTACTATGATAATTTAAGTAATTTTAAATGGTTGAAACAATTTAATTCTCTGTAATTTGTTTATAAATTTTGTTTAATACTGCTATGCTTTAAATATCCTATATAAAAAATCTTGGAGTCATTTAATTAAAGTAAATTAACTATTGTCTGTAAAATAATTTATAATTATTTTATTGAAAATGTACTATATATTGAGAAAATTATTTTTATATTGCAGGGGAAACAGCTGATACACTTATTGCCCTGAGATATTGCAAGCAGCGAGGTGCTTTGATTGTGGGTGTAACGAATACTGTTGGCAGTAGCATTTGCAGAGAAAGTCACTGCGGAATCCACATCAATGCTGGCCCCGAGATTGGAGTGGCGAGTACAAAGGTGATTCATTCTTAAGTAAAATTTTAGTATATATATATTTTTTTGAATTACTTACTCTAGTTTGTAAATATACAGACCCTTACAGAATAGACAGATCCACTTCCTTATTTTTACTTTATTAAGCCACACAATAGATAATTAAAAAAATTCAGACTTTTATGACCATCAAAATCTGACCTTAAAAAATTGAATAAAATATTTTTATAATGTTAATTTATTAAAAATTTAGTTATGCAAACCTGTATTAATAAAGCTCAAACCTGAATGTAAAGTCTTGACCCTTGGCTCTTTTCTGTTTCTTTTAGAGTATCAAGTATAGCTTATGTATAGTTGATACTTGTATTCCAAGTATACCTTATGTATTTGTTATTTATGCATTTAATTACAGAAAATTAAGTTTAATTAATATTTATATATATGTTAACTGTTTTAAGCCTAAATTATTTCATCAAGTTCCTTTAGCATATGTGTTGAATCTTACTTTAATTTATTATTCATGTGTTTAATTACTAATTCTACTCTTCAACTGGGCTTCCATTATATTTATACATAAAGGCGAAAAAATAAAATGCAATGGTACAATGTGGCCTTTGAAATGTTTCATTGATAGAGAATTGTTATTCGCCATTTCGTGATGTTTTGCTATTTCTTTTCTTCTTTTTTATGAAAGTCATGAAAAAAAAAGAAAATTGTTAAAATAAATCATATGAAGCCCTTTAAAAAAAAGTTAAATTCCGTCTTATAAATAGTTTAAATGAAATAATTCATCTGTATTTATTTTAGTAAGAATGGATATCTTGTCATAATTCAGGGGTTTACGTAATACACTGTTTCAATAGATTTTTTTAGGATGTTCATTTTATATTTTTTAAATTGAAATAAAAAATATATATATTTTGTGTATTAAATAACTGATAAAAATATTTTTAATAACCTATATTGTATACATACACTGAGTAGGGAGAAGGCCAAGAAACTAATATAATTAGTAGCCATAAGTTTCCTTAGGGAAAAGTTGGGAAATTTTTTTCGCATTTTCTGTAACTGCCCTGATTTTGGCCTACAAGTAATTTTGATTAGAACAAAACTATTGATTAAAATTGATTTTATGAAAGAAATAATATTTTTGTTAATAAAATTTAATTGTAGGTCTATAACATATTTCATGAAATTAATGAACAGAGAATTTTATAATATAATCACTATTTTCGTGTGACTTGTATTTTTTTAAGAATAAATTTTGTATCAGTCGGGTTTTTTTTTTCCATAATGAATTGTGGTGGTTATGTGAAGAAAAAATTAAATATATATGGATGTGTTTCATTTCTATTTGTTGTTTTTATATGTGCTATATATTAATACTGTTGAGATAGTACATAGATGTAATCATTTAAAAACTTTATATTCACTGTCAAGTGAAAAAAAAACCCCTGACATTGGTAGACAAAAATAATATATGTTAAAATAAGGGCATAATATGAAAAAGGTTTTGTGGTTCCATCATCTTAAAATGATAATAAATAGACTATAGCAGAAGAATATTTTTTTTATGATGATTTTCTGATTTCCAGGCCTACACTAGCCAATTCCTGTCCTTGGTGATGTTTGCATTGGTGATGTCAGATGACCGTATCTCAATGCAGGCTCGCCGCAGTGAGATAATTCGTGGCCTCAAGGAGCTTCCAGAACAGATCAAAGAAGTTCTCAACCTGGATAATGAAGTCCTGGAGCTTTCCAAGGAACTCTACCAGCAGAAGTCAGTGCTTGTTATGGGACGAGGCTATAATTACTCCACTTGCATGGAAGGAGCGCTGGTAAGTTGTTTATTTGCATAATCACTTGTTATAGATGTAGTTTTAGGGCAAAAAAATCGAGAATGCATTTTTAATTCAAAAAGTTATTGTGCAAAATATTCCGAAATCAACCAGTTCAACCAGCAGCATTTCATTGAATGTTTTTTGTATGGGAACATAAGATTTTAATATTATTTAAACAAAATTGCACTAATTTATTTGAAATCCTTGAATGTGTTAAGAATATAGGTATAAGTTGAGAAATTTTTTTTTTTGTCAAAGTCATGAAAGTTATAATTAATGAAATTCAATTCAAATTATACATATAATTATTATTACATAAGTTATGCATATGTTTTTGCTATTATGGTATTTATAATTACAAATTATATATATATATGTTATGGTACACAATTTATTAATAAGTTAAGCTATTTTTATTAATTAATCATATTGTAGATTTAAAGTTATGATACATACATTTACAAATCAAAATTTATAACAAATTCATTACAGCATGAATTTCGGATATTTTAAATTAAAAAAAAATTCATAAATATATATACACTATTGGGCATCCAAAATGCAATATTATGAAGGGAGCATTTAAAAGCATTAAAATTTACACCATCTATACCTTGATGAGTTATGAAAATGATTAGCATTTCAGTGCAGATGCATGCCATGGGCATCTGTATCATCATTTATAAGAATTATATAAAAGTAGGCTGCTTTTTCATGCAGGTTTTTTTCTCTCTTGGGAAACTCCAGTATGCCTTGTAAAGGAATATGGGCATCAGCCGAGCCTGTTTCTGAATTTGACAATTCAGATATGCAGTCAATGGGAGTAGGAGAAATAGGAAGGACTGGCCAATGGGAATGAATGCAGCAATTTCTTTACACCCTGACAGATAAGGACAGGCATATTGTGCTCATGGCACGGATGGATCACTCTACAACATCAGGAAGCTTAATGCAAGAAATAGGGTCTGTTGCACAACAATCTTGGTCATCATATAACATTATTTGGAGCACAGGGAAATCTCAGAAATTCCATTGATCCATTGCATCCATTGATTCAATCACATTTGCCTCTAAACTGGTGACAGTGAACCTTTTTGAGAAGTTGGTCAAATTTTGCTCATTATTTTTAATTGTAGCCTGTGGGTGACTGTGACTTCACTTGGAAAGAGGGTGTGACATAAAGGTACTGAGAATTTGGAATACTGAAAGTTTCAAAGCAAATTAGACTTTTCTACAAAATCCTTTTTCCCAATACTTTCTTGATGAATATAATTCTTTGGTTGCAGAAAATCAAGGAGCTGACATACATGCATTCTGAAGGCATTTTAGCAGGTGAATTGAAGCATGGACCTCTGGCACTCATTGATGATGCAATGCCTGTCGTCATGATTGTCACCAAAGACCCAGTCTACTCCAAGTGCATGAATGCTCTACAGCAGGTACTGATGCAAACTTTTCTACTTCACTTAGAATTTTTGTTCTAGAAAATAACATTGCTCATACAAAGTTTTATCGGACAAATTTATTTTATTGCATTCAGCATGAAGCTAACAGTTGTTGCCTTTCAAATCATGAGTTTACAGCTAAAATAAAAGCTTGCATGTATTCTAAGCAATAGATTATATCATACTTTATCTCTAAATCAATTCTCTCATTAAGTTTTCATAAGGGTTTTTATTATTGTAACTAATTTCTACTTGAAAAGTTCCTCAATTTTTAAGAGGAAGAAAGACTACAACAATCATTGCATGGGCATCTGTCAAACATCTATGATAAAAATGAAATATTGAAACAAACACAAAATTTTTTTATACTGCCAAATGACCCAAAGTAAATTCTGCAGTGGACAGCATGGTTTAAAGCTGCATGGCTTTATACTTTTGCATATAGATGAACTTCTTTTAGCAGGACTAAACTTGTTATGGGTGTCAATTGCAGTTTGCTTTGTGCAGAAAGGCATTTTTGCAATGATGCTGTAGAAATAAAAAAATATAGGGATGTATCTCTGTACAAATTCACTTACTGTGTCTGAACTGAGCAAGTCCTCAATCCAAAGTATGTTTTAAATTTAAAAAAAAAATGTGCAATGGAAGAATAATTCAGTTTAATTTAAATCACAATGGAAGAAATCCTGATAAAAAAAAAAAAAGATTAACGAACATTAAGATGCACGAACTCTATATGCATTTCTCGCAGGAAGGAATGGCAATAAAGCGGGAGAGGAATCATGTCTAGCAAATTATTTTTTAAACAGTTTTCATTGAGAAGATTATTTTCTCAGGTCATTGCAAGAGGTGGTCGTCCTGTTATCATCTGTGAGAAAGGTGACATGGAAACCCAAAAGCATGCCTTCAAGTTTTTGGAGGTTCCTCACACAGTGGATTGTTTGCAGGGTATCCTCACAGTCATCCCACTACAACTACTGTCCTATCACATTGCTGTTCTGAAGGGTTATAATGTGAGTATACTAAGGCGACTTTCATTATCTGTGTTTAATATCTTATTCATATGTTTACTTATGGTTGTCAGAATAACTCATCATTTCCAAAGGCACTTACTCCAAAACTTCTTTAGCTTCACATATTGTGACCCCTCCCACTTTTTATGATTCAATGTTATACTAATTCCATATTATTAAAGCACTAAGTAACAGTGGGGCCTGAATGGCCGAGTGTCTAGCGCTCTGGCGATCAGTGCCACAGGTTTCGGGTTCGAGTCCCGGCGGTGCTATGGATGTTTGTAGTGGTTCAGAATCCACTTTAAGCTGTAGGTCCCAGTCTCCTATGACTGTAAGAGCGTCATGGAGCAGAAGTCAGGACCTAGAAGTCTTCTACCTACGGATGCTCCATCAGAACGGAAGCTGCACCCATCCTCCCATGAGGGACACGACAACAACAAAACTAAATAACAGTGGAATTGTAATAAGAAAGAAATGCCATTTATTTTATTTTAGCAGTTTTTTAAACTTGTAACAATTCATATATTGCTAATATTTGTTTAATGGTGATTCATAAAACTATAAAATTTTTAGGTTAGTTATGAGAAAGCAGAAGAAAAAAAAAACCTCATGTTATTATTTTGCAGGTGGATTGTCCCCGGAATTTAGCCAAATCCGTCACTGTTGAATGAAAACCATTCCTTAATTTTAGAGCAAATGTTTTCAACTGACGGGTGAAACAAGTATAGATGAGGCATTGTTTAAAAGAATAAATTATATTTATTAGATTTGTTGTACAATAAATTTTTTTTTCTTTGTACATAGTTTCTTCATTATTTACTTGAAAGCAATTCACTTACAAGAGGCATTTCCTGAAATAAAAATTCTATAGTTTATTTAAAAAAAGAAAGAATGCATAAAATAGTTAATAGCTATATATGAACTTACGTTTGTAATGGCATTTAATATGAGACTTAGAGCATAAGTAGCCTTAATTTGACAGTTAGTCTCAATATCACCATCTATGACACCTAAAATAAATATTATCAATTTTAATTGAAAATCATGGGAATAAAATTATTTGTTGATTCTAAAACATTTAAGACAGATATTGTATTTGAAATATAAAAAAAGAAAGAAATTTTAGGCAATGTTATTAGATTCTGTTTCAATAAATCGCTTATCTACATAAATATCATAATCCTTTTATATAGATAATTATCTATATAAAAGCAAAATTAAGAAAGTCACTAATGAAGCCTTATAAGGATTATTTACTCTGTAACCAGTCTTTGCTCTCGAATACTGCTGGAGTCATGTCATCAGAAAATAGTAGACAGGCAGGCACACTTGTGTAGACTGCAGCTAATGCAAAGATGGATGCTTCACGAACAAATCTAAATAAAAAATAGTTAATCATACATACAGACTTATATAATGGATAATTTAATTTTTTTTTTTTAAATTCCATTGTGATGCAATAGAATAACAAACATAAATAGATTGCAAAGTTATATATATTTTATTAATGTATGTACAAATACAGTATTCCATTTATTGGTTCATTGAACTATGCAACATATATTTTGCTTTAAATTAAACATTTAACAAAAATACTCTTGCATGACATTTTTTTAAGAAAAGATTCTATTTTACAAAATGAAATACATTTATATATAAACTGGAAATACACTGAAAATTTTAAATTCTTTGTGATTGCCAAAAACAAAATTCATTTAAATATTTTTATAGAAATGATAAAAAAATAAAATGACTTTTTTTACTAATGATTGTAAGAAAAGCATTCTAGCTCATTACTGCTTGACAATATGATAAAAATTCAGATTAAAAAAACAACTATGTATTGCAGCATGTAAAAATACTGAATGTAGAATTTCTGTTTTGAAAAAATTGTCATGCTGAGTTTATACAACTTCATTTGCACCTTTTCTGTTCTCATTTTTTTTTATATTTATAAGTATAGCTTAGATAAAAGTCCAATTAGAAGAAGAATTTTTGACAGGATTTCATCATTTGTTGTTTTAATTAAAAAAATAATTCTGCTGTGTTAAAATTCCACACTAACTAATATTCTTCTTTATTTCAAAGCAGCTTTAAGTTGTATCTACTTATTAGAGGAGCTAGTCAGCAAATCAATTTTTCCATTTCTGCCATTAAACCATATGTTTATCATTCCATGGCCTCCATGGTTGAGCTGATACTTCATATGAACAAAAGAAAATTTATCTATCTCACTGACTTATAAACAGTAAAGCTATGCCTTCTAATTGGAAAATCTATAGTACTATTCCTTGGAAAAAATATAACTGATCCATTGTATTTCGTACACATTTTCCAAAATTTCAGCTTTAGACTAATGCATTATTGGTTTGCTAAAGCTCTCTCTAAATTCGAACTTTCCACAAAAGGCGGGAAGTGATTTAAGAATTCAAAGCCCTGAAATTTTTACAATATTTTCTAGAAGAAAGACCAAATAATAAATAGTTGCATTTGAAGCATTGATTAAAAGACTCCCAAATCATTCTGAAAATGTATTGATAATTTCTGAAATTGGCTGTGGTGTTTTAAAAAATTTACAGTGACAATTTTCCGTATTATTAAATATTTTACAAAAGACAGAGTGATATTTTCTTACTGTTATAAAAAAAGCAATCAAAAAGAACATTTTACTTCGGTTATTTAGAAAATAATGCACTAAGCAAATAACTGACAGTAAAATTTATCTATTGGCCCAATTGTAATAAAATAGTCATAACATATATGTAATAGAATTTAATTCACATGTAGTTTGAATACTATTCCTATACTTACACATCAGTATGATGTTTCACGTCAGCTATAAACTGTAACAATGCTTCACCCATTTTCTCGCATGCCTATAAGAAAGCATTTTGATGAAAAAGGAAATACATAAAAATCAAAATTAAACATGAAAATTCATTGATTTTAAAAAGTCAAGTATATTAATTATTAAAGTTGTCAATTTATAAAATGAGCATTTGCAAGTCAAGATTATTGTCCTTACAATTTATTTGTTCAAGGCAAATTCACATAACCTTGTACCCTTAGACATAATAAAGCAAATTTGAAATAACTAATTACACATATAAGAAAATATTTTCCAAATTAAAAAATAAATGCTAGATATTTACAGGTATATTTGCAGCTGAATGCATAATTATTCCTAGTGTGTAAATTAGTCGCCCCAATACATAACTGTCCTCTCCAAATAATTTGAGCATTTTATTTTTTCTGAAACAAAAAAAAAAGTTTAAGTATGCATAATGGTATCCAACAGATCTTTGAACTAATTAACAAAATGGAAATCACTACTTTATTTAGACAGCAATACAAGATACAGAGAACACTGGATTAAAAAAAAAATTTTATATTTTTATATGGTTTTCTCCCAACCAATGTAGAATGATTTATCAAGCTTGAAACAATATTTGACAAGAATAAATGTTAAAAAGTATTTTCATACAAAACAACATGCTAAATATTTTCTGTTAGAAACATAACTTTTTCATTATTTTACAATATTATTTACAATCATAATGATGAAATAAATAAATAAACAAAAACATAAGAAGAATTTTATTTGTTAACAAAGCTTGCCATTTGAAAATATTGATACAGGACCTCTCTTTCAAGCCCTGTAGATGATATAAATATTTGAGGATGGAGAATAATTACGATGAAATCAGTAATAATTATAGTTAATTGAAATTATCTGAATATTTTTGCTTATTTGAAAAACATACTTATCATATTTGGCCATCAAAGGAAAGAAAAAATAGCCAGCAACAACTGCAAATCGATTTTCTAGAAGTTCAGGTAAGGGTTTTCTTTTCACCTGAAACAAAAATAGAATTTCAATGACTTTCCATGGATAAAATTTTTAAAACAATTTTAAATAAATTAACTGCTTACAATTTATTTTTGATTCCAATATCCAGGGGTAAACATTAAAACATAAATCAATTCAATTAATTACAAACAGTTCATATTGCTCTTTCTAATATTAATGATTCAAATTACTGCAAAATATTACAAATTGTACTACACAGCAAAACACAGAATTCGTGACAAGATGGGTTCATCAAAGTTAATTCTGTATAGGTGACATAATAAGAAACAAAAATTTTATTTCAGAACATGTGTAAAAAATTTTTCTGTTTTTAATTCATTCACAGTTTCCAGATGAATTTTGCACTGTGCTACCATTTTCAGGAAAAGCAACAGGTTGCTCATTACAACTAAAGTGACCCAGGATTCATGATATTTTTTCAAAGCAAATAACACCAAATTCACATGAAATATGGTTTTCAACAGATTTCTTTTTTCTCCACATCTCAATCCCATATCGGCTACATTGGTGGACTAATGGAACATAAATGAGGCTCATGCATATCACAAACAGCCGAGTAATGAGTGTTGAGGGTAAGACAGTGTCTTTTGGGAGGACTTTCAGGGGCAACTGGCCCATATTGGGTTTCATATGGGAGAAAGACTGCAAAACTCCCACCAGGTAGCTTGACCACCGACTCACTTTACACGCATTTTCCCAATTGCTATCAAGTATCCTCTTTCTGAAAGCATTGACTACATCAATGCCACCAGCAGATTCAAATCTCCACCCTCCTGCAGGTGTAACTGATTAGAAGGATATGTGTGGATTAGATAAGAAAAAAAATTTGAAATCTGTTGCAAAACATGAAGTGTCTGTCTTTTGAAAACTTTGGAAATTATGGCTAGAGACCTTCTGTTGAAATACATACTTGCCCCTATAAATTCATATACATAATGTATTTAATGTTTTACTTTATTGCAATTATATTAAAAAGGCTGCATTATTTCTAACTAAAGATTTCATTTATTCAATAAAAAAATTGATATTAAAAAGATGAAAATTAAGGAGAATTAAAGTAAATTTGTTAGTTTTCCTTAGCTTAAGGATGTCATAATTATGTACAATAATTTTCTGCCTATAATCCCAGGAATATACATCAAAAAGAAGAATTAAAAACACTTTACACATAACCAAATAAGAATGAACTGAAATATTGATCAAGATTTTCATCTCTACCAAATATGAAAATTACACATCTTAAAAAAAAAAAAAAAAAAAAAAATGAAGTCTCTTTAATTTTTTTCATAGTTCTTATATGCATTGATTTATAATTTTCACTATTTCATATTTATAATATCATAATGAAAAATTCTACAAATGCTGGAAAAACATTATATTTTTATGACATAGATATAAAAACAGAGCTTGAATGGTACAAAGTATACCAAAAAAAAAAAAAAAAAAAAAAAAAAAACATAAGTTAACATGCATGATTAATCTACAGATAAATTACTGGCAGTATAATAAAATAAGTTACTCTAAAGTCTACTTAAAATATTTAGCAATTTCATTCAGATGATTCTTATATTTAATTTTTAAATAAAACAAAATTATAAGAATTTAAATCACTGATCTCAAATTATTTAATTTTATTAATTAACAAATATAATAAAAATCCAATTGTGCTATATATAATTGTATTATTCAGTACCATAATTTGTATATTTTTTTTAATATGCAAATGACAAAAGAAAATTCATACATTTAAATAGGGCTTAAGTCATAATAACTATCTGTATTTTCTAATTCCAAAAGTAAATTTTAGAAAAGCAATGAAATGAAATTACTGTTTTGGAGCAAAATTATATATATGCAGTAAATATTCACTTTTGTAATATGCCGTGTTTTGGCAGCAACTCTTGTATCCACAATAGTCTTCCAAAGTTTTTCAGTTGATTTATTAAATTTTTCTGAAGATAATGAAGGTAACTCAGAGTGTTTTACCTCAGCTGATTTTGGTGTAGACAATAGCTGGCTGGCTGCAGCTAGTACCTAAATTAGACATATTTCCAAAATCAACTTTAAAGCAAAAGCAATTCCATAACAAATAAGAATGGCAAAAACATACAGGACATAAAAAATAATTTTTATACTTTTCATAACAAAAAATTTTTATTTTTAAAAGTAAAAGTCTTTATTTAAATAATTAAATCTCATTCAAATTTCATGGAAAATTGTTAGATTTACAGCACTTATGTTGAAAATCATATCAGTATTTTTGTCTAGGTGCAATACACTAATACAGAAAATTAATTTATCCAAAAGCACTAGTATTGTGCAGATACCAGTGCTTTTGGGTAAATAAATTTTTTAATAATTGTTTTGGGTAAGATAATAATTTCAATTACATAAAGAAAATATACAAATTCAACGGTTCAGTAAGGATTAGAATTCTGTACTCCATATTGATAATTGTAATAATATCATTAAAGTTATTTATTATTTCATCTGCTTTATTAAATTATTACAGCAACCTCTCTTTAATCTGGCATATTTGTGAGCACAGCCATGGCAATGATCAAGTATCAATATAGTTTTAAAGGGGATATTAAAGATAATATGAATTGGTTGATCAAGATCAATGGATAAATAATGCCAGATATTGGAAAATTACAATTTATTTACATGTAAATCTTCTCAAATTTTAAAATTGTACATCATTTTAACCAAATTTAAAATACAATAGAATTTACATTTTATACTTTATATATCAAATTTATTTATTAAATTTTTGTTTTTACATTTTATACTTAATATATACAGTAATAATAATTTTGTAAAGGTTTAAAATATTTTAAAAAATATACCATTTCACTATAGCAAACTATTACATTTTTTTAACAACCATAATTAGATTAAGTATGAACAGTTAAAATGACAATTCAATTCTGATTCATTACCTCTAAGATGTCTAATCTCTGACGAATAGAGTAGTCCTTTTCATAAAATTGATTGGCAAGATAATCTGCTACCTGAAAAAAGAAAAATTATTTACACATGACATATATATTATATATATTGATTAAGTTGCTTTTTCAAAGCTATATTATCTAAGTTTTAATTTTGGAAATGATCTGATATGATGAATGCTGCTATTAAAGAGACACAATTCCTCAACATGTACTGATTGAGCAAAAGTAATCTTCTGTAAGAATAAGCACATAATCAATATACAATTATTAATTTCATAATAATTTTGATAGACAAATATAGAAAGAAAATAGCAAATAAATCACTTAAGGAATTATTTAAAGGTAAGAATAAGAATCGGAAATCTTATATAAATTATTTTCAAATCACAAGATGCCTTTTTAATAATTTAAGAATCTAGTTTAGTGTTTCTCAAAATATAAGGTGCAGTCCAAAAAGGGAATAAATTTATTCAGAGCAGAGGATGTTACATATATTTCTCTTTCTTTGATATATATATATATATATAGATAGATAGATATTTCTAATTAAAATTAAAATGCATTAAAACAATTCATAAAAAAGGGAGAACTTTTAGATTAAAACAAACTTTTGTTTTAAAAGACTTTAAAATTTAAGGAATTACTTATTTTAAACTAAAAATATTTAAAATCAGGATTCCATTCCAACATTTTTTTTTTCTTAATTTATTACTATCAAATCTCAACTTTTTTAGAAAACATAAAATATTTTTATTATAAACAAAATGCTATTAAAGGGGGGAAAACACTTAAATCATTTCATTGATAACTGAGAAAATTAAGATATTTAATTTTTTATAAAATACCTGTAGTAAGTTATCATTGCAATGAATCAACTAAAATTAAAAAGTATACTTAATAATATTCTAAATATTTCATTTTGAATTTAAAAACATTGTTATTTATGCATTGCTGATAAAAATTAACATCAAATTTACTGTATTTTAATGATGACGACAACATTTTTCTTGTTAAGGCAGTCAAGTGTACTACTTTTAATTAATAATAGTGTAGAGCTATCTTACCAGCACAGGACAATGGACAGCAAGAGAAACAAGAATTTTGTGCCTTGTTATCAAAAAATCAGGGAAGTAGCCTTTTTGTTCTAAGTGAAGCAGAACTTTGGCCATTTCTACTGCAACCTGAACGGATAATTTCAAAATAGTAACAGTTTTATATATTAATTTTGTACATACTTATTTTATAGTAGTTACAAATTCAAAATAACGTTAAACAATATTTAATGTAAAACAACAAAATTTTACGAAATTGCATAAAATTAACTAAGTATAAAATGGATAAAAAATATTGCTTAATAAAAAATATAAAAACTATGATTACAATGAAAAAAAAAAGTAATAGGGGAGAAATATAAATAAAAAATGCCAAAACATTTCAAAAGGTCAATTCCTAAGCATTTATTTATATTCTAATAACAGTAAGACGAAATTCCGTATACAAAATACCACAAAACCATTTTTCAATTCCCCCCACCCCCCTATAGTTGAAACAGCTTTTGGTAGGAATTCTTAAAAGAATGAATTTCCTGCTAATTTGTAAATTATGTGCTTTCATGTATATTTCCTAATTATTTACTTAAAATAATTAAATTAATATAACTAAGAAGAATTTGTTTTTTAATTCTAAACTTTAAGTTACATTTTTCAATACCACTACAGATTCTTTTATAAAAATAATTTTTATTTTTTCAAAATTATAGAAATTTATGTTAAAATTAGATATTAAGGAGACAATTAAATTATATTTTTCAATAATACAACCTCTAGCAAAGACAGTGACTGCTTTAGAGACTTTTCTCAGCACTGAGACTTATACACTATCTTAGGCCAATAATGAAAGAAGATTTTATAGAAGCTATTCTAATATTAAGAACAATAAATAAATAAATAAAAAATAATAAAAATAAAGTTTAATGTATTACAAATAGAACAACTTTAACAACTGTGCTTAAATTTCTTTAATTTTTCTTTTGCTTGTTTTAAACTATTCTATAATGCTGTGGTATCTGATAATTTAGTACTGTTATTTTTATAGGCTTTATCTATTTTTTGTATGTAAATTTAAATGACAAGAATGCCTTTTAAGAGAGCGCAGCTATTGTTCCTTTAATGTCGTAAAACTACTTTCATAACAAATGTTTTTTATACATATAATAATAATAGTTCAATAAATGCCATTGAATTTATTTCATATATTTTTTTAAATCCATTTATAAAGATCATAGTGCATAAAATGATGGGAAAAATTTAGGAGTCAGCATAAAAGAAGTCCAGAGTAAGAAATTTTTTGGCTGACTCCCTATCCCTGATACAAATTATACTAAATTTAAATTTTATTTCTTTCAATTCCATATGTAATTTTAAAAGTTCATTATTTTTCATTTTATTTTAATATTAACTTAATAATCTTATATTTACATAATTATAGATAATTAAAGCTAATATTCTAATGAGAATATTATACCTGAAAGCCAAGAAACTCGAAGAATATTTTAATGAAAGTAAATGCTTTCAATACTGTTCTTATTTTTATATTCTAAGATATTTTGAAACCTTACTTTAAATAATGTATTCCAAACAATTATTTTAACAAATATTAATATTTTCCTTCTATGAAACTTGATAGCCTAAAAATAAGTTTATTTTCTTCGTTTAAGGAATCAAATTAAGAACTGATGATGTATAAAAATACAATAGTTAATTTAATCTATTGAGAATTGAAATTAAGTCACATCTTCATATAGTTATATTACAAATGTAGTTGCTATTTGTTTGTTAGAGTTTAATAGATTAAAATCTAAGAAATGTTTATGGAAGAGAATGTGGGAATAGATTTCACTTACTTCATGCACTTGATCTGAATTGGATATGATGAGGCTTTCAGCATGTTTTAAACACTGTTCAAACCATTCATCATTTTCTTGTTCTATCAGACCTTGCAGACAATCATTCAAATAATAGGGACGCTTTACTTGCTCCTCAGGAATAACATAAGGCTCCAATTCATCATCACTGAAAACAGGAATTAGAAGATTTAAATATATGTTCAAATAAGGACATTAAAAAAATACCAACTGTTTAAAATGAAAAGTAACAGAAAAGTATGAACAAGAAATGCAATTTGAAAATTTCAGATTACCTTTGATAAAAGGAACCAATAAAAAAAGTTGGGATTTGGGAAAAGATTATTGATGAAGGGAAAGATGATTTGGGAAAACTGATTAAAATTCAATCATTTGTTTAATTTGAAAGTTCTAGCAGCAATTGAAATAATGTGTGCAAACATATAGGTAAAGCACATCATAGCCTTTTTATAAATTATGTATATTATCTTAATTATTCAAATTTATTATACGTTGTATTACATGTATCAAATACAAATTAAACTGTCCATAACCAAATTTAAACATTATACTAACATTCATTTTGTAAAATAAAAGCAAATGATTATGAATAAAAATTTGTTTTAAAAGGTTTACCTGTCAATTTCTGAAACTTTATCAGTTGATTCATCTGTTTTCTTTACTGTGTCCTGTTCTTTTGCAGATTTTTCTTCAACAAATAAATTGACATCTTCTAAGCATCTAGTTAACAGAAAAGTGTATTTTTAACTAAGATAATAAATATTTTTAGAGAATAATCTTTTAAGTGATTTATACATTTTTCCCCCATAGAACTATTTAATATATTGGTGCATATATATATTTTTCTTTTATTTAATTTATATATATACAGACAAAAAAAAGGATTCTTAAATTGGTTTTATTTTACTTAATAAAGATTTTTAAAAATATAAAATTCATATAAGATTTTCAAAATTGTATATATATATATATATATATTTTTTTTAATTCTTCTTATGGCTCAAAAGTCTAATGTCAGTCAGGTTTGTCTGAGAATTCTGTCTTAAGTTCTCTAATTAGATGTTCCAATAATTCTGAAATTACTTGTCCAAATTCAAAAATTACTTGTCCAGTTCTAGTTTCTAATCAATTATGGTTCAAATTTCAAAACAAAAGAACATATTCATATAAATATAGCCAGTAAAATTCATGCAATTTTTATATACAGTAACCCTTTCATTATAACTTGTTCATCAGGAGACAAAGAAAATTGAAAGCATGATATTACTATTAATTTTTTTTTTATCTGGGATCTATAATTTTTATCAGTGGTAATTTCGAATTATAAAATAAGGGATTTGTAAACAAGATAAAAATTAAATTAAAATTACAAACAAAATACTTTTATTTATTAAAAAACAGAATTTAACAGTACTGTTTATCTTAAAAAGGAATTTAAAATTGTGTTCATTTCTTTTCTTCGACTTTCTTAATGAATGCTCTAGTATTAACTGCATTTCATTAAAGAGATTAGAATTTGTTTTCAAGCAGTAAAGATGAGAGCTTTCATCATATCAGATTTTATACTTTTGTATTTCTATTTTTTTAAAAAGAGGCATGGGGGATATCTATGCACATTACAATGAGATGAATGACAACTATATTAAATAAAGTTATTTTTTAAAAATAATAATCAGAGATTACAGCACCAAATATTTTGTTTCTCCAAAACTTTCTCTGAAAAATTAAAAAACAGATTTTCATAAAGAACATTGAAATTTCAGAGTTATGTTTAAGAACAGGTCTAAATAATTATTTTCTAGAGCTATAATTTAGTTTTTCTTTTAAAGAGAAAATCTCAAAATTCTACCCGAATTGGTAAAACAACTATAAATCAAAATAATAATTTTTTTTCTATGTGATTATTATTAATTTTGTTATTTATATATATTTTGAGAATTTACATCTCAACCAAACTAACAAACTATTCACAAATTCAAATTTGTAATTTGCAATTTCAGGGTAGTTAAGATTTATGGATTTTTTCATTCATATTTAGTTCTATATTCATTATTTTTAATTCTAATACTTCTGCCATTTTCTTTACAGCATTTCCAGCAATTTACATTTTGTATGTGCTTTGATGGAAACATCAATCTCAGAGTAAGACTATAATTATTAGAGAAATCAATCTCCAGTAATTATTGCCTTGATGAAAATGTTACTTTTAATGACTGTAAAAAACATATTTTGATTTTAATCAATATTTAAAGATAATATTTAATTTGGGCAAAATTAAAAAAAAAAATTCAATAAAATTAAAAATGGTTGTCATATTGGAAAAGTGAAAATAATTACTAACAAATCCTTCTACTTGCAGTAATTATAATTAATAAAATTGATATTTATTTAAAATTCCAAAATTTAATAAAAACTTACAAAGAATCTTTTCCCGGATCATTAGGAATGATCAGCAAAGCTTCCAATTCAGTTAACAAGATTTTATCAACAATTTCCTATATAAAAGAAAATCGTAAAATTTGAATATTAAAAATTGAGAAATATTTAAAAAAGAATAAGTAGTAATCAATCATATACAATAAAATGAATGCTAAACATTTCAGATAATAACAAACACATCCAAAATTCTGGGAATAAACATTTGAAATCTTCTGATAAACATAATGTAAGAGGTCATAAAAAATAATTATGAAGTAAATATTCTGTATAACTTATGCAAAGGAAATTTATTCAGAAGGAAATAAATTGAGGAAATTGTGAAGTTTTGCTACATTTGAAAACTTTCATCACTGGCATTTCTTAATTTGTGAATGATATATACCTCTTATATTTTATTTAATCTACATCACATTTTGGTATCAGAAAGTTTCTAGAATTAACTGTCATGTAAAAAGCAAAGACTTGAAAATTTTGTAGATAGTGAAATGTAATTTTTAAAAAAAAAAAAATTAACAAGCAAGGTAATTTGATATGCACCTTAAAATTTCTTTTTAAAACTTCTCTTACCATCAATTAGTCATAAAGACATAGTATCTTTGTCAAAATATTATGTGATTTTTAATTAATTTCAATGCAATCTTTCATTTGCTGTGTGATTTTATATTCAAACCAAATAAATATTCATTTGAATTTTATTCTGATATAATATTGCATTCCAGTATTTACAACATTATCATATTCTAGTATCAGCCCATCTATCTAGTATATAAAAATGTATCACTTTTACATAACAAAAATCCAATTAATAAAAAAATACTTGATTTATTAGAAATGTGAATTTTTATATTTTTGTAAAATATAAAGATGTAAAATATTTTTGTAAAATATAAAGAAAGTGTTCATAATATTTTAAATAAATTGGCATTTTTAAATAAAACAATATCTCATAAATTTGCAAAATAATAGGATAGTAATTAAAAAGGCAAGAAGAAAAATAAAGCATTGCTATGCCACACTTTCCTATTATAGTGTTTCTAAAAAAAACTGCAATGATAAAGTATTTTAGAATTTAAATTTTTACATGAATATTTTAAAATTAAATTTTGATTTAAAAACATAAATAAATTTGAATTGAGGGATATCATTAACTTAATTTTTAACCCTTTAAATTTTTCAATCAATTTATTTAACTAGATTTTACTCAAAATTAGGAGGGATAAAAAAATAATAAGAATAATTCTAATTAAATACACAGTTTTTTTTTTTTTTTTTTTTTCAATATGAAAAATTTATATTAGAGAAAAAAATCCAGAAACTGCAGAATAGCATTCATAGCTTTCCTTTTTAAATTTATGACTTTCCTTTTTTATGACTTTTTTTTAGATCTCACAGATTTTATTGAAATTTATTTAATGTTTAAGTCATGTCTAGAAAGGTAACACAGGTAATAAAAAAGTAGTAGGACATACACTTTCAATTGTAAAGAAAGTAATTTGAACATTTTGAATGCTTTTATACCATTTAAGCACTGCACCTACAAGTGATTTCATTGTGTAGTGGTTCCCATCGCAAATTCTAATCTGCATAGTGGTTCATATAATGGTTTCTAATCTGTGTAACAGGTTAAACTTTTCAGTTTGTGAGCTCTATTCTTCATGGGTTTTTGTTCCTTTTTAATTTGATTTCTTATGTTACACTACTCCCTTTGCAATATAAAAAACTTATATAGATTTTCTTATGGGCGCATAATTTTTTTTTTATTTATGCATTTTGTTTTGTTTTCTTTAATAAAAAAACATTTTCATAATTTTTTTTTTTGCTTTTATCTAAATTTTTGTCATACATAAGTGTTTCTGGAAAACTATTTATAATTATAGCAGTCAGAATAACACAATTAATATTCTACAAGAAAACAAAAATTTATTTAGAATAGGCATAAAATAATCTATATAAAAGGAAACACAATTAGAATTTTATTTGGAATAATTTAATTGCACAAAACTGCAGAATTGGCAAATAAAAGTAACTAGAATGCAAAAAAAAAAATTTAGTTAATGAATGAGAAAATTGATAAGCCTGCATTTAGTGAAAAAAAGAGAAATTGAAACAATTTTTATCAATGTTAATAAAGTCTACTTCTCAGCTGATATTAAAAATATCTCTATTAATATATAAACACTCCATAAAGATTTTTAGATACAATGCTGCATATTGACTATCCTGTTTTTTTACTATAGATATCAACCTAACACTTACAATAGTAATATATTGGAAACAATATGTTTTTTCCTTGTAATCTCAATAAGTAAATTTCTTGATTGTTCATATTCAACTGCTGGACACAAAATTTTCCAAAATAAAATGGAAGTATTTGGAAAAATTATCAGTTCATCGTAAAAAGGCAAGACAAAATAAATAAATAATAATAATAATAATAACATCATTATGTGAGAACTCACAATTTTTGAAATGCTAGCTCAAGATGTTAATTATTTTAAGATTCTACTATTTAAACCAATTAATATCCTAGTCACAAAAAGTATAAATTTTAGTCAAATTGGTGGCAAACAGTTTATAACTTTTGTCAGTTTAACAATATAATATTTAAAATATATATGCTTATTCATATTCCCTCTTTTAAAAATGTAACTAAATTTTTTTTAATACATATTTTTTAAAATCATTTTTAATAAAATTACTTTTTCCTCAAATCTTTTGGATAAGTAAAAATTCAATTCAAAGTCTTTTTACCAAAGAAAAATAAGAATGACTTTAAATGTTTCTCACTTCACATTTCATAGTGGGTCCTTGAGGATCTATAGCAGACGCTACTAGGTTCCCCACGACCAATCCCAGGCTTCGAATGTCTTGCTCTGAATTCGCCAATCGAATCATTGTTCCATTAATGATTAAGTTAAGATGAGCTGTGAAAGATATTAAGCACCTCAAAAAACTGCTTGAATCTTTATAATGGGATACAGGATGCATTTGAATTTATGGCACACAAATAAAAATTTTTTTAAAAGATAATGTATATGGACATAAGTTGGGTATAGAAGAATTGCACAAATAGATCCAGATAGAAAAAGGAATTTACTTCATCTAAAAATTGTTTGATCAGGTTAATTTTAAGTGATATAATAAATGAGAGGAAGTAAAGGATGCTTATACATATCTTATACATATATGCTTATACTTATCCTCTTCTTCCTCCCATGTATGCTTATTCTATTAGTTTGACAAATCTATAGATATCAAGTTTCATGGTAGATTTCCAGATTTGTACTATAATAATTTCACATCTATAATCACCAGAAAATAAATGCTTATTAGATAACTAAGGTTATGTTATTGTACCAGTGCAGTGCTTGATAACCTAAACTTTTATTATGCTCATTAATTTTTAAGAGCATGTTTGATAGCATAATATAGAAATATTGAATAATTTTGATGATAAAAACCTGAAAAGCATATCTATAATATCTATGGTAAAATTAAAGAAAAGTATTAGCCAGTCACATTCCAGGAAAATAAAAAGTACAGGTAAAATAAAAAAATATTCATCTAAGAATGTGTGAATCAGTTATAGTAATTTAAAAGTAATAGTAATATAAAAAGTAATTATAATATAAAAATTCAGTAATATAAAAAGAAAAATATTGGAATTTTAAACTAGCCATTTCAAAATGAAACAAATTAAAAAAATAATAAATAAATACAAATTTTGATTAGTGCCATTTGTGGTCTACGATTATTTTACATTGCGATTATTTCATTCTGCAAAACATATTATATTTACTGAAACTTGAGTTTTAACTAATGAAAGTAGAAAAATTAACATCTAAGATTGAATTAATGGCTAATTCAAAGATAGTTATTATGCATTCAAATTATATCAATAGAGAATATTGAGAAATTTTCTATGATTTCTAAAAAATTATTTAAATATTAAACAATTTTTCAAAAAGCAGAAAACATTCATTTTAAGATGCTTCATTAGCACTGTTTTCAGAAACAAAAATAGATTAACACTGGGGTCTCTGAAGATATTAATTAAGTAAAATTTAATTTCTATTTTTATATTTAATAACATATGTACAATCTAAGTTGAGTAACATTTAATTAATCATATGTTCATAAAAACCGAAAGAAAATTTAAAATTTGTAGTTCTAATATATATATTTTTTCTTTACTAAAATATTTAGCACCAAAATATAGAAGTAGTAGTATAAAGTTATTTATAATGAATATAAATAAACCAGATGATTCACAGTCTTATGTGCTGTAATCATAGGAAAGTATGGCACATTAAGTAGATAAAAGGATAACCTTATTATTATTTTTTTTATGTATGAAAAATTTATTAAGCACCGTTTAAAACAGAATATCATATGAACATAAATTTTTCAAAAATTAATTTTTATTGATACATCTAGGAGAGGGGCAGGAGAAGGAAACCACTGCAAATTATGTGCAACAATCTATAACATGCACTCAACAACTCTAAAGTTTTTCTTTAATGCATAAATCTGCAAATTATAAGCAGGAAATTGTGGAACTCTTTTTTTAAATCAATATCTCTGAATCTAATTATAACTTTTGAATTTCTTAATTTATTAAATCTAAATTTGTTTAATTTTTAGAGAATTATAAAATAAATTTAAACACATTGGCAATTAATAGTCAACCCTAAACTAATTCAAAATTTTGTTTATTTTATGCTGTCTTACAGCAGAAAGAGGTACTCAATTTCTGAATTCTCATGCTAGCACATAATAAATAAAAATGAAAACCTTCTATGTATCAGTTTTTAATGGATTTCTAACAATTATGAGAAACACAAATATTACCTTTTGCTGTGGTGCAATACTGCATTGTTTTTAACCAGCCAGCACAAACGAGGAGAGCTGAAGCTAAGTACTTCTGCTGCTGAAAGCTCTGATGCTTTAAAGTGCTTTCATTTGCCCAACACTTTGCCAATGAACTGAAAATCTACAAAACCAATATATATATATATATATATAACTAGACTATAATATATTAATAACTAGACTTAAGCAATTAATATTTAAAAACAATTAAAAATACAAATATTAATTGGAATAAGATAAATGAAAATAGATTTTAAAAAATATGATTTCAATATAAAACTATTAAATATATTTTTTAAAGAAAATTATTTTCATGTATCTTTATTATAAATATGCAGATTTGGCTTAAACTTCATTCCAATGCTACTGTCATAAAACACAGAATTTAATTTTGGTTTTAATATTATCATAATAATTTTTAATTAAGAGTTACATAACAGAATTAGGTATATGCCAAAAATAATTAAAATTGCTGAAATTTACATAGATATTTAACCATAAATACAACCGATGAAAAATATAAACAAGATAGAAAATTTTAAACATTAAACAATACTATAATTTCTCAAATTTAACTCTAAATTTAGGTGAATCAATTTATAATTTTAATTAGCTAATATCCTTAATTATTTTAGAAAATACTGCAACTAATTCTTTTACATTAAATTTTTTAGCAATTACTGTAATTTATTGTCATTATTTCTTTCTTCAATATTTTTTTTGTTTATTACTTATTCACATCGTAATTAAGTAGTTCATTTCAGCAATCTACTAATTCTTTAATATATTATTAGTTGTAGATCTTAAATAATTTTTCTTGTGACAAATTCTTTTTTGGAAAAAAAAAAAAAAAAAAAAAAAAAAAAAATTTGGCTAGCATACAATAAAAATCATCCTAAATAAAATACTACTTGAATGTAATAATGGGAAAAATTATATCATCAAACTTTCTTAAGATATTTATAAAGAAAATTAGTGAAAGCAGACAAATACCACGATAAAAGGTATTGCCTTTTCTGTTTTTTATTATTGAAAAGTTGACATGCAATAGTTTTTTTTGGGGGGGGGAGTATGGGGAAAATGAAAGGTCAACCGTACACCTCAAAACGAGGAAACACTTTAGGAATTTTTTTAAGATAAAAAAATAGTAATTTTGAAGAAGAGTTCTTGCTGAAATATTATTTTTTTAATTGCCAATTAGGGACTAAGCAATAATTTGTGTTACTCAAGTATATCTACATATACCTGAAATAATTTTTTAAAAAATAAATTCTTTTGCAAATCTACATAAATTGAGTGAAATTAAAGATCTGCATAAATTAAGTGTAAAAAAAAATTAGAGCAATAAATATTTCACACAAATTAAATTGAATGATAAAAAAAATTGTAGTTCACTAACAAATTTCAATTTATTATGTACAAACAATTTATTACCAACAAATTCTATAACCTTCTATAAGTAATTCTTCAATGGCATGACAGCCGAATTGTGGAGATTATACAAAATATGAGATGTATTTCTTTTTATGGGGTAGGGTTGTCAGTCCTACACTGAACACTTTATAGTCATATTAGACAGGGACCTACAGTTTAAAGTGGATTCTGAACCACCACAAACATCCATGGCACCACTAGGATTCAAACCTGAAACCTGTGGCACCTAGCGCTAGCCATTGGGCCAACAAACCCCTTTATACATAATACTAAATAATTAAATTGCCCTTAATAAACACCACTGATATTCAGACATTTTTTGAAAAAAAATTAAATCAATGATATTTATCATTACTACACCAGTATTATTTATTAACAAATAAGGAAAATACTATTTTAATATTATGACCTGCCCATTGTTTTATCCTTCCATTTACCATAGTTACAGAGTTATGTCATCCTAAAATTAGGAAATCCTTATTGAAAATCTTACAAGAAAATTTTTTTAAGAATTTAGGATTTTTTTTTTTTTTAAAGTTACATGAAGTACCCCTATTCAAAATACACATGCACACAAATATACATATAATTATTCCAATATTATTCTAATATTCAGAATATATATAAGGCCATAATCATTCTTAATAAATAGTACCTAATAAACCATATTCTAAGAAAATTTATCAAAGAACAAAATATTTAAAATTAATAAATTAGGATTTTGTTTATCATAAAATATAAGACTTCAATTAGATAAATATTTTCCATGAAAAAAAAGAATTGTGAGCTGTAAAATGAAACTCACATTTTCAAACTGCACTTGACGATTATCAGCTTTTGCAAAGTATCCAATAATATTATGTAGAATTGTTTTCTAAAATGGTAAAAAAAAAAAAATACTTTACTCATTATTTTCACATACAAAATAGCTTTAACAAATAAAAGATTGAAAAAAAATTTTAAATAAAGAATTTAAATTTTTTTAAGAAAGATAATGGGGAATTTAAATTACAAAATAAAATTGTTATCACTAACTATACATCCACAACACTAAATGATAAATTAAATATCATTACAGTATATTTATTAACAAAGAAAATTTGTATTTTAAAATTTTTTTATTTTTTTAAATTATTTAACTGTCAAAGTAAGATAATTTAAAATGGTAGAAAATTTGAAGTACAATTCTAGATAAGCAGAATTAAATCCTTCAACTTAAAATGAAAGGGTAAATTTTCATTTTCATAGAAAAACTATTAATGAATAAAACTAAATAATAAGTACATATAAAGAATAATTTTTTTAGTCAGATATTTATTAAAATAAAAGTTTGGAGAGAATCATGCAGTAAAGCTAATGAAACCTCCACAGAGACATAATCAATCTTCAAAACTTTATACAGAATGGAAATTTTAATGTGGCTCCAAAACATTAAAAATATTCTAAATACAAAAATATTATAATATATATTACAAAATGAAATTAAATAAGAGTTTTTTTGCTTTTATGAGTTCTTTTGCTTCATTTAAAATCTTGTAAAATAGTATAGATTTTTATTTCCAGAATTTATATTGATTTTTATTGACCGAATTTTAAAAAAATTACAAATTAGTACACATTTATTAACACTGTATAATCAAGGAAATATTTCAGGTATGTGAATTGCCATTTTTTATTTCACATTTAAAACTTAAGTTTATAATTAAAACAAATTTCCAGCTAAACACTATTTATTCCAAATTCAGCTAAAAATGTTAATTATATCATCTCATGAAAGGATTTTCAAAAAAAATTCATGCATACTTTCTCAAAGTGATGGAAAAGAAGCAATTTTGTAGTCATGACATAATTCAAATTTTTGTTATTCATTCCTTCATCACCTAATATCCAATCAAGATATCCATACCTAAATACAAATATGAATATTACATGAATTAGCTTATATAATAAAAAACATTCACATAGAGAAATTCTTTTTCTTTCTCTTTGGTGAATGTGATAATTTTTTATAAATAAATATTGTATTAATTGTTACCGACAAAAGCCAAAATTATGGAAGATAATATGTGTTTTGAAGATTTAATTAAACATTATTTTTAAAAACAATACTATAAATTTATCTGTTACTAGGAAGATTATTTTTATGCTAAATACAAGGAATATTTAATACAAAAATATTTAATATTTTATACAGTGAATTACATCTTTATAACATGAAATATTATAGCTATATAAACAAAACAAATCTCCTATCCAATGTAAAGAGAGGCAATATCTGAAATTCAAAACTGCTCAGTGGGAAAAACTAAACCAAGAGCCAATGATCTTTTAAAATGCCACTTAAAACAATGTAAAAGTATATTAGCAAGACTATGCTCTCATCTTTTAATATCTGAATTGAAATTAAACCTTAAAAAAAGAAAGTGAAGATTAAGTTAATCAATTATCAAAAAATAAAAAATTGATTTCTGAGCCACAGGGCAGGACAATTGACAGGAGAAAAAATAAAATTTTTATTAATGATGGAAAATTTCATTGTTTGAATAATTATATGTATCACTAATATGGGACATTGTAGTGTCTTTGGAACAGCTATTTAAAGATTTAAACATGCAGATTCACTAGTTGCATCTATAATGGCATTTTTTTTAAAGTTTTCATCATAGACAAGTGCACATAGGGTTTTAGAGCCAACATCATTCCTTTTTTGCATGAAAGGCAATTGTGGTGTGACAACTTAAGTGCACCAGTTGGTGGCAAATGTAATTATTCAGGTAATAAAATTTTTCATTTAATAATTTCTTTCTGTCTTTCGGTACATTCCTCTAAAAGCAGCATTATGCTATTGTCAATATTTTCTGAATTATTAATTTTTAAAAATTATTTTTAGATAACCATATATTTACTCTTGCATGCATAAATTAGTAATTGAACTTGAATTTCTTTAGCCAGATTTCTATTAAAAAATGCATATTATATAATCATGTAAAGAAATATTACATAAGGTACATAGCAATATATATATACATTTTGATAAATATTGAATTAATATGTAATTAAAAAAAGTTTAGTAAAACCAATTTTCTTAATTCGAGTACAAAATTTTTTTTTCATTACAATGCTTTTTTTTTCTAATCAGCAAATATATGATCAAAATATCTCTTAAAACAAAAGTTCTTTCATTCAAAAACTACTTTAATATAAACATTTGTTTTTTAATTAAAAAAAATCTTTTTCAAATATCCCTAATATGAAATTTATTTAAAAATGAATAAATAACATTTATTTAATTTAATTTTTTTTCTTACAATTCTAAGTATTTAATTATAAATCTCACAAGAATATATTTTTAAAATTTATAATCGAAAGAATAAAATCTATAACTTGAACTGTTTTAAAAACACATCAAAATTAATAAACATCCAATTCTAAAATATATTAGGTCCAGGGAAAAAATAAATAATGTATTTGATTTACAACTAATTTTGTTTCATTAAATTAATTTCAGACTCTTCATATAATAAAAATTATCTT
This sequence comes from Caerostris darwini, assembly GCA_021605075.1. Lineage (NCBI taxonomy): Eukaryota > Metazoa > Arthropoda > Arachnida > Araneae > Araneidae > Caerostris > Caerostris darwini. The sequence continues at coordinate 42,215 of BPLQ01008209.1, forward strand.
AATACAAAGTTTTTGAAAATTATATGATATTTAAATGAGGCAAAATCAGAAATTAAAAATTGTCCTACCATGGGGTCAACAAGACCAGATGAGTTACAAATGGTTCTAAAGATGAAAGCGGCATTTTAGTGATTAAATTTTGGGATATTTTTCTCCAGACATAATCTTTCTCACAGTATGAAATCAGTACCATGTAAAGCTTCTGCACCACAACATCTAAGTAATATTAAAACAAAAATAAGTTCAAACAAAAGAGGGAAAAAATTAGATTAAATTAAAAGCAAGTTATTATAATATCCTGAAATTTTTTAAATAACATGGTTTTTATACGAAATCAGAGAAGTTAATGAATAATGGTTTGGAATAAATTCAGAACATAAAACATTTTTAATAAATTTTTTTAAGGTATTTCATAAAAATTGAATTTATATATTTTAAAATTAATTTTCCTATTCAGTTAATTACTATTAAATTCTTCTTTATTTTAAATTAATTAGAGTTTACTAGTAAAAATTCTGACAGAATTGAATGCATATATTTTTAAAAGTATATATTTAATTATTAACACAAATAATATTATAAAATAGGTTATTAATTACTTAAAAAACAGCAAGAAAGATGTATATCAAAGAAAATGCTATTTTCCTACTATTTTGCCATTCTAATGAAAAATTTGTTCAAAATTTTTCAAACTATTCATATAGAAATAATATTTGAATAAGTTTAATTGTTTCAATTTTATTTGTGTAAATCAAAAAGTGAAAACACTTACCACCATGACCAAGAATAGAGAGTTTTCCAATAAGTTTCCCTAAGAACTCAAGTGTACAATTTTGATTTCCTGTAATCATTTGATGTACTGAGGTCAATACACCGATTATAGATGATAGTAAACGAGGAACATAATACTGTGAATAAAATATTTTGCTGAAAATAAAATACTGTACTTTTATTAAATTATTTAAATATTAAAAATGCATAACATTTAATATATTCAAATCAAAGATATAAATTTAATTTGATAAAATTTTATTTTGCACAAAGAACTAAAATAAATACTCATTTCGCAGTGCAAATAATCAAATTCAGAAATTATACGTAGATAATACCAAAAAAAGAAAAATTTACATGAACAGTTATATTTATAATATTGTTTATATTTCTTGAATACTAAAAATTATTGCACAAGCAGGTTTCTACATATTTTTAAACTACATAAGTTAATCATACAGTCAAATTAAATACTTAAAGGATAAAAACTTTGAAATTTTAATTGCTGAAAAATACAATATGTTGATTAAAAGCAGAATTTTATTGATACTCCATTAATTCGAATTTACAAAATGAATATAATTATCTAATCAGAAAAGAAAATTAATTTGTCAGTCAAAATGTTCATAATTTATATGTAGTTAATTTATTTCCATAGAAAAACGGGTACTTACGTATTAACGCCACCGCAGCAGAAGTTGCGCTAATGCGCCAATAAAAAGCTGCCAATGCGCCAAAACAGAGACTGTTTTGAATCTATGTTAAACTCTATATCGGCCCATTTTCCACCGAAATCCGGTTGACTACTTTATTTTTTAAAAAAGTGTTTTGAATTTTGAAAGTGCTTTGATTTTAAATAAAGTGTTTTATATATTTTATGATTTGTCACAAAAATTTTAAGTGTAGATTGGAGCCACTTAAAAACCGCCAAATCTGTAGTTGCGGTGGTAATACATAACTAATATGTAATACGTAACTACCGAAAAACGTTATATAAGTTAACAATAACTTTATTTTTCTAAAAGTTAATTTTTAAAAATTTTAATAAAGAATATAGCATGGTAACTTTGATATGAATTCATCAAGCTATAACTCACTGCATGTGTCCCTGTGTTTTGTTGGCAACTCTCTCCGGAAGAGATGCAAGAAACATCAAGAGATCATTCCAAGTTTTGGAGATGGCAGCATACTCAGGATCCCACAACCCAGACCTACAGCATTGACGCAGCAACAAGAAATAGAGACTTTCTTCTTGGATAAATCTTGCCAACAAGCTCAATATTTTTTGACGTTGATAGCTTTCTCTTAAAAAAAAAAAAAAAAAAAAAATTACACAATGGCATCAATAGACTCTTATATCATTCAAACAAAACAAACAAACAAAAAAACCCATCCAGTTATCAGTTTAATTTTAAGACGAAGAGAAAGACAGGCACTTTTAAGAATAAAATCTTTTTTATATGTCATTTTTCTTTCCATTCATTTGTAAATAATTTAGGTTGAAGATAAGCAAATTAGATAAATTATTTATGTTAAGAATTTTAAATTAATGGTACTTGTTCATTATAATTGAACCCAATAACTTGGAGCTGTATTTGATGAAGCCATTGTAGTTAAATAGGAAATAATATGTTAACTCCTCATACCAATAACGAAAAAACGTAAAAGTGGTAACAAATAATATATAACTACTTCTGAATTAGTTTCTTTTTTTAATACTAATAGAATCTTTACCATGTTACTTCAACATTTAATTCTGTTAAAATAAATGTTTTTACATATATATTCAGATAAAAGGATTATTTTCACTAGCATGGAAGTCCTAAATTTTTACTATGAACAAATATAGAATTAACTTTAAATTCTGAAAATTTTAATATAATCATTTCAGTGTATTTGTAAAGCAATGAATTTTATTTTGCATTACAGATGAAGAAAACTAATTTCTTCAAATACTATTTATTTTAGAAACTAGTAATTATTATGATATCATTGATGCATGAATGTATTAAAATTATTACTAAAACATTTGCTATATGTGGTGACTCAGATTCAATTATATCGAGTGCTCTCCTCTGCCAAAGCTCAGTTTCATGCCAAGTTAGCTGTCACAAAAAAGAGGTTATCGTCATCAAAGGAGGCTCAGTTTGTTACTCATAGGGAGGTAATCTTTTTTTTATGGCCTGGTTTTTTTTTTATGCACTGTCCAGTTTATGATTGATCTCATTTTTAATTGTGTCTTTGATTAATGTGAGTGTGCTTGTGCTTATATAATTATGGTTGTGCTCATGTGCTATTATTTATTGGATTGTGGATTAAAAATGTTTAATATTTATTATTAAATTTTCATACTTGTATATTAAGGTTAAATTCATTCCTTAAGCTTAATTTCATCTGCATTTTAACATCTGCACTGATTGAGATTTGTTACTTGTATATTTGTTATTTATATACTTAATTACTAAAAAAAATTAAGTCTAATAAAGTTCCAGGAATAGGAATGCAAGAGCAATAAGATCAGTAAAAATAATTAATATATTTTTCAATGCATAAAGCTTTTCATTATTTTTTTATCATGAATATTTGCTATTAAAATGTATTGTAGGAATTTCAAACAAACAAAAAAGTTGATTAAAGCCAATAATGACTCAAATGTATGATACATGATTTTGGCACAGTCATCTCCAAATTATTCACAATAGCTTAGAAAAAATGAGTTAGCTAAAAAATGAAATGCCAACATAAAAATAGTAATTTTAGAAAATCAGAACGAAAAGGTCTTAATACAGAAAGTTTTAAGCGTAATTATACTAAGTAGGTCTATTTTACATAGGTAACATAACATTCAAGCAAGAGTGGAAATAATTTTACCAATTTACTTTAAAAAATGTTGATAGTTTTAAAATTTAGTATTTCATATTCATATTTGTTAAATTTGCTTATTTTTATTTAATTTCGCTTTCATATCATAAAGGCAAAAAAGTCATTATTATTGTTTTACCTAAAAATTTTGTATATTTTCCTTTTTTAATTAATTTTATTTTCAAGCAATTATGCAATATACTTTGTTATGAAAATACCAATGCAAGTCTTAATTTTTATTATTAAATGCTGATTTATAATTTATTTATGTGAATTTCATTTTTAAAATTCGAACATTTATCCAAAACAAAAATAAATAATTATAAATTCAATAAATTATCCGTTATTTGATGCGAATCTGGTAATGAAAAAAGATTTCCAAATTGAGTTCTCTAGACAGTGATTTCAACAAATTTTCTAAAAATAAGTAGCTCATCTAAACAGTGTTAGAATATTACATTCACTCAATAATGGATTAATTATCAATTTTAATAGAAAGAAAATAGAGGCCATTAATATTTGTACTGACATTTTTCTCTCATTTCAATTTAATGTTGTAAATATATTCAAACACAATTAGACTTGTTACCAGATCATGGTACATGTTTAAATATGATTGCTTATCTGACAACTGTGCTCAGAAATGCATTTTGCAAAGCATTCCTAATGTTACAACAATGATACATTATTGCCATTGGTTAGCAAGAATATATAATATATCATGAACTAGGGACTCTTTTTATTTATTGTTTAATAAAGAAATTTATTCCTTCTTTTTAAAAATTATGTTTTTCCCTTTTCTTTCATGTGATGAGTATCCACTATTCACAGAGATGCTTTTTAGTGTCTAGTCAAGTATTTTATTATATAAAAGACAATTTGTCATACTAAGGATTTTTGAATGGTTGCAGAACAACAAAAAAGCAATTTAAGGTCAATCAGTCTTTTAGATTAGGAAAAATATAAACTAATTTTTCCCAGGAAATCTAAATAATTCTTCATTATTTGATAGATTTTTAATGTAGTAGATAGAAAAAAAAAAAAAAAAAAAAAAAAAAAAATCAGTTGAATTATTATAATTTAAATGGTTTTTAAATTTATAAAAATAGGCAGAGTATTAATCCAAAATATCACTGTTTCTTTCTTTAACACTCCTTACCGAGTTTCATTAAGCTTCCTCATCAAAAGTATGAAAGATTCATGATGAATTCCATGTAAAAAAATATTGTCAAAAACGTCCTCACTCCATTTATCTTTAAATAGGGTAGGCTTAAGAGAATCCAAGAGAACTGTTGTGACACAGTTATAGCTGGATAACAGTATCAGAGATATTTTATCACTGATAAAATACTTAGAATAGTCCTTCAAAAGAGACCATTTTAAATTTTCATTTGCACCGTTTACAGGATCAAGGAAAAGGCTTTTGATTTCTATTGCTATAGAATTCACCTCCTCTAATTGCTCTGCAAAAGCCATGAGACTTAAGTTAATTCACAATTTGTGTGTAAAATTTTGTCAGAGAAGAACATTCAATTTTATCAATAAATTTTCAAAAGCGTGGAATTTCATAAAAATTCATTTTGTATACAGTTATTTTTAAATATTTAAAATACTTTGCGAAACATTAATAAAATCCATTACAGCTTTTAATACTTAAAACGCAACTAGACTGAAATCTGAAGTTTAAACTTATCAACACACTACCGAAAATTGAATTCGGTACTAGTTTTTAACGAGCAATGTTACTCCCAAAGGAGCCTCCAATCAAATTGCAGTATTTTGGTGACTAAGTAAAATGGGAGTGTTTATTTGGCGGTTTGGAGAATTTGGCGATATTCACGTTTTAAAATAAATAGGATTAATCGCTAAGACACAGATTAAAAAAAAAAAAATAAATAAATAAATTCTTCTGAAGCCTAGAGTTACTGTTCATCACTCATTTCCTTTTTTGTATCTTCTTATATTTTATTTTATATTCTACAATGAGTTCAATTGAATAGCAAATAGCTGAGGAATATCGCTATGTAACTGGAAAATCTACACATAATAGAAAATTTGAAAACAAACAGATAATTAGGCGAAACATTAATTCCACTAATAACTTTAGATATTTATTACCGCTTGCACACAGTCTAGAATCAATATAAATGTCAGTAGTTGTAAGACGAGGAAATGTTAAGTTCTTCAAAGACAAGACTCTACCACGAGATTGAATAAGTCTAACCACTCGCAAGAAAATACAAGTGGCGTATGCTTTAGCACTTGCGTCACAAAACATATGAAGACTGTCTTCTTTTTCGTCTTGAGCAAATTCCATCTACCTAGATACTTTGACTTTTGATAGACATTGTGTCCTCTTCAGACAATGCACAGATATTCTTGCCAAATCTTTGGAAAGAACATCATTCCACTTCAATCCAAGATTCTTGGAACATTGTCACAGCTTATAATCACTTAAAAATTAATACAAAGGGGATCATTTATATTTTTTGTTAAAGACAACAGCATTCTTTTAATTAGGGTCAATTGTTCTTCGTTCAGTCAATTAATGTTGCAATACAGAATACCTTATCTCAAATCTCAGTTTATATCTAACATAGGTACAGTTTGTGGTCGTCAGACTTGTCGATGAGTTTAAGAGGAGCATTTTATTATCCACTTCTTAGATTGAATTAAAATGCAGACATCAATGCTGGTGATTCAGTAAAGAATGTACAAATTCATTTAAATTAGTACCGATCTCAAAGCACGCATTCAGTGATGATGTACCCTTTAAATGTGCCGAAACGACAAAAATAGGCATAATTTTACCATTATTTTTTATTTAAAAGCATTTTTATCATCGCTCTGTGTGGGAGATAATGCATCCTATCGCTTTCTCACCTTCGATTTCTTCAATGGTTCACTCAGTAGCCCAACAACATCTTTTTGTGCTTCAACCATTTGATATTGCACTAATTTTTTTAATACACGTTTGGCAGCTCAAATTTACCTCTTTGCAAATCAAATTCACCTTTTTGCAAATTAAATTAACTTTTTTTTGCAATGCAAATTAATCTTTCTAAAAATTGTTATATATATTAGCATTTGTACAGTCGATCAAAAAAAAAGGGACACCCTTAAAAACTTTTGTAATTATCATTAGATCTTCACATAAATGGTATCGTTTAAAATGGCTCAAAGGGAATTAACTTATGGTGTAATGCAGTTAATTAAAAAAAATTGATTAACATGGTTAATTAACTGCTAATTCGAAATTCTTCCATTACGGAAACCAAGATTTTTAGCACAATCGATTCAACATGTAAAAAATAGTAAACCCACCAATTTTTGTGACAAAATCTCAAAAAATTTTGAAAAACAGAAAAGGGCATGTACTAATATTACAATCGTTTCATTCAGTTAATCAATCATCGTGTATTACTTTGCATTATTATTCAAAATGTCTATTAATAAGTACTGAGTGAACATCTTTCAAAGTTATTCTCAAAACTTCGTCGTTATATTATTATTATGTATGACATATTTCAGATAATTTTATTTTTAGGTTATTTTATTCCAGTCAATTTTTCATGTATTGTAATTTTATAAAAGCAAACATTTTTACATGAATTAAAAATTCAGTAAAAATAACATAATTTAAAACAAGTTTAGCGTAAATTTCGGAAATTCAAAGTTAGTTAAAAATTCAAAGTCATTCAGTTTGGAATGGAAAATGGAATTCTTGCTCCAGCAAGGATGTTTGATATAGGTGACAGCACCATAAATGAGTGGAAGAAAAATGAAATCCCAATAGTTAATATGCTAAAGAATAAATATGCTTTGCGTATCCTATGGCCTATCCTAGAAAATCACCAGAATGGATTAATTGTAACAAGAAAGAGTGTACATTTATTTGTCTTAAAGGGAACAAATAGGAATACAAATGAAAGTGAAAACTTTAAACCAATTTTGAGTTGGGATTTCATTCATATTCACGAGAAAGGATAGATAAACGAAAATGGTATAAAATTGTGGATAAGAAATGTTTGGCATAAACGTCCTGATGCATTAAAGACTCACGGAAGTCTTAGTTTTGGGGCATATTCAGATCCCATATAACTGATAGTACGAAGAAATTGGAGACAGAGTGCAATACAGACATAGTATGTATTCCAGGCGGATTACCACCATTGGTTCAACCTTTAGATTTGTGTATCAAAACCATTCAAAACATATTTAAAACGACAGTTAATGTTAGAAGGTGAAAAAACATTTAAAAAAGGAGGCCAAATGCGTCATGTCAGTTCAGGAATATATGAATGGATAATAAAACCATGGAGCGAAATTAAACCCGACATAATTCAAAAATCATTTAAAAAATGTAGTATATTTAATAATCTAGGTGGAACCAAAGATGATTATTTATTTATGAATCAGATTAACAGTGATTGTCAAGATGAAACAGAATTCAATGATGTGAATAAAGATATAACGGAAGTCGAATGTGACGAACTTTTATTGTTATCCGATAATGAAAGTTTTTAAGCTCATAAGGTATATCATTTTTTTTTAAGCATTAAGGTACTTGTGGCAATAAGGTACATACAGGAATATGTATAATAAGGATTCAGCATTAAGGTACATTAATGAGATACATGTCACATTTATACATTTAGGTTCATAATGAAAACTTAAATTTTTTTTATGCTCACCATTTCCTTATTTTTAAACCTATTATTCTTATGTTAGGAGTATAACGCGCACTCGTAAATTTCGATCTTATTTTTAGTATTAAAAGTGCGTGTTATACCTCGGAACGGTAGTTGTAAATTCTATTGAATAGATTGACTGATTATAACATTAACTGAAGAAAAAAAATTTCTGAATTAGGATTCCGATCAATCTTGAAGAACCCTTAAAAAGAAACTCTCTCAATACAGATACCAAGAAGATGTATCTAACCACTTAAAGTAAATATTATACGAATATCATTGCAAATAAGAAGTACTATTCAAAAAACCCTCCAAGAAATCATGATAGTCAACCCAAACAGTATTGACCTCATGTGTTCCATACTAAAATTAATGAACTAAGAAGGAATCAATGGATCCTCACTATTAAACGCTTTTTGAGCTACAGCCCCGCTGTTAAATCAGCAGAAGATCTAGATCATGCAACATACTAAAAGCACTATGGTGCATTAATCTATAATTAATCCCCTTTATTGGCATTCTTCTATTATTACGACATTTTTGGCCCCTTCAAACATATCGTTGCATAAACAATGACTATTTTTTACGAGTGATGTATTCATATTACAGACTTTATTTATTTTCTTTTTCATCGAACAATGTACTCCTCAGACAATTTTGTAATTTTCATAGTTTTGTCAATTTTTTTGTTTATTTAATTTAGTAACTAGATTCCTTTTAAATAATTTTGTAGCTTTGACACTTTAATTGGAACGACGTAAAAATACGAAAAACACAGATTAGGTAAGAAATCTCAACCATGAAGTCTCTAAATTGTTAAAAGTATTTAAGTTTTCATCACATGTTATTTGAGAGTACCTAAATAACGTCCTATAAATTATTTTATGTCATGGGATAGCCAAAACATTTTGATTTAAAATGGAACGTTCCTTATACATCAAGGAGTCGTTATCGTTCAAGTTCCAGATGATTAATATTTGTACCCATCCATACATTACCTTTCCCATATCTTCAAGGGATAAAAGAGTTATCTAAGCTAGTTAAACAGATAAATTTCACGAGTAAACTCTTGGTATTGTCTGAAACAAAAAATGTTTTTGCTTTCTATTTGCATAAAAAAGACACATATAAGAGAGTATAAAATTTATTTATGAATTTTACAAACAGAAAAAGTAAATGTATACATAAACAAAATCCCCTCACTCAAATACAATTGGGAAGATTGATAATCAGAACAAATTTATAATCATTTGAACAAAATTTTTTGATTTTTAATTTCAATTTGAAGACGTACATTTTGGCACATTCGAAAAGAGAAATGCTCAAGAATTAAAATAGAGCTAAAATACTACTCGTACAGAAACTACAAATGCGCATAGAAATATTTCATAAAGCAGTGTTATTATCTAGATGGTCATGACAACGTTTTTAGTCATTCTCAAATATTTACATTCAATGCATTTACAATACACAAAACATACATTCTTAATCCGTTCCCTTTTTTTTAAAACCCTTGATAGAGCAGAATACAGATGCTAGATTTACAAAACTCGTAACTTTTGCAAAAAAAAAAAACCCTTTACATCCGAATTTTCAATTTTAGTTCGTTCAGTTTTAAACATTTCTTATCAGCGAATGCTGATTATATGCACTACATATTTAATAAATGCATGTTGGCACGAAACTGATTGGTCAATATGATTTTAACGATTTTTGATAATTAGTTTGGGAGAACTCTTGAAGAATATTTTATATTGATTTAAAATATTATATTGATTTCAAATATTATATTAACTCCAATAATTTAATTCACTCCACAGAATATTTTAACTCATGCATAACAGGAAACATTTTCCAAACATATTATTTTGTGATCTGAGTGTGCAGTACTACCCAAAACTGCGAGGAATTTTGCATCACCATGAAGAAAGTGAATTATATTGATGTAAATCGTAATAAATAAAAAGATTTAAAGTAATAATTTTGTGTAACTGAGTGATCCTTAAACTCCCCCTCCCCAGACAAGAACAAAATGTACTAATTAATTTTTTAACTGACATATCTAGAAAAGTGGTAAGCATAATTCAACCAATGATTGTGGGGAAAACTCACAGAAGGCCATGACTGATGGATTCAAACAGAGAGGTGTAATAGGGGAGAAAAGTAATTTCGGATGGATTTTAATAGCAATAAAAATTATTTTTATTTTATTAATTAGAATTTTAAGTTACATAATATCAAAAAAGATCAGACGAAAAAATTTCACATTCTTTAATAAAAATTTATAAAATATAATTTATATAATCATTAAATATTTGTTAATATTTTATAACTATTAAAATATTAATAAATAATTACAATAAATTGTATTATTTTTTTTAATTTATATATTTTTCTGAATTGCTTTGCATACGTCTGCTTAGCACGCCTAAAAAATAATCGATTCGTCCATTTCCGCCCATAAACAGGATGTTTATCCAGAAAAGGGATAAATATATTTAGTACACCGCTTGTAGGGAAAACCGGCAACCTGTCAAGTCGGGTGGACTTAAACAGAGCGGTGTAATGTGGGAGAAAAGTAATCTCAGATGAGTTTAAATAACAATAAAAATAATTTATATTTTTCTTAATTAACATTTTCAAATACAAATTTTTAAAAATTTGAGGTAAAAAATTTTTTACAGAAGTATTAAACTTTATTCTTTCAAAATTATTTGGCGTCGCGTATTTCTGCCTACTACCCTTAACAAATAATAGATTTTTCCATTTCCGGCTTTAAATCGGATGTTTTCCTCCCACACAATCGATGGTTAAATTATAGGTAAATTATTCTGCAACTCTAGATTCCTCAATTTTTTTTCCACGATTGCTAAATAGCAATTTAATTTATCTCTCCAAACTAATAATAATAATAATAATAATATGGTAAGTAAATAAAATGAATTTCAAGATTTTTTCTTTCTTCATAACAAGGCGCACTAGTGAGCAAGAGTTCTCTTTAGAAATATTAGACTTTTAACGACAGACTTGTCAGCAACAGAAATAGCATCAGAGAAAATCGGAAGGAGAATTCACAAAATTCCTTGAAACCTCTATTTATCAAAAAATTTTGGATTGGTTTTTCCAAATGATTTAAAGCAGTTTGATTGGATCGTTGGGCAGAACCCCGTGACCACGTGATACAGTCTGAGAAAACCACTGGCCGAGCATTTCTTGACGCGCATCGCAGAGGCAAACGTGCAGGAAGTGTATGAACTGCTTTTGTCGTTCAGTGAGGAGAGCGCGGCATCCAGCGATGACTCAATTGAGGGTCACTTCCTCCTCCCTCCTGTTCGACTGTCTCCTCGCAGGCTTCTTCTGCTCCTCCTCCTCCTCTTCAGGTGCAGGCGACACCTCGCTGCAAAGATCAATGGATGTTCATGAGAATGTACTTTAAAAAAGAAATTACTTCAAATACTTAAAAGGAGAGATACTTAACATATACTTAATATTGGTAGATGCTTAATATTGAAAGATTCTTAATATTAAATGATACTCAATATTGATAGATACTTAATATTTTTTTTTTCAATGCAGCTGGCAAACAGACATGGACGTCTTGGATGCCTTAAGGCAAGTGCTGCACAGATGTTACTCACTTGGCATTACCTAGGGGGCGCGTGTAACTTGAAGATAAGCCACGGAAGCGGAGTAACAATGCCCCCGCAACGCTCTACGATCCTATTAGACCGAGACCTACGGTTTAAAGTGGATTCCGAACCACCATAAACATCCATGGCACCGCCGGGACTCGAACCCGAAACCTGTGGTACCGAGCGCCAGAGCGCTAGCCACTCGGCCATTCAGGCCCCTACGATAGTTAATATTGAACGATACTTACAGCCTCGTTGCACCACCAAAAAAAAGAGATTTTAAGAAAGCTGAATGAAAAATCAGAAAGCGTTGCACAACAACCTGCGCCGGTACTCTTCGCCAGAGGCCAAGTTTGCCCTCATTTATTTTCTGGGATTCCTTGCAGCCAAGTTTCGATGAGAGACAGCTTGACTACTAGGATTCATCGCTGCCTTAATCCAGCGATCTCCAAACTTCTTTGATATTGCACATAATTACATATATGTGTAGATTTAGTCGATTGCAAAAGATGCATCCTGGCCGAATCTACAGTTTTGTTAGACTTCTCTAACAGTCCAACAACAGCTTGACTTTTTGCAGTGGGTGTCTAGGGGATTTGACAGACGCAATAAAAGTCCTGCGTTTCTTTAAATACAGCCATTTAATTGGTTCTATAATTTACAATAATATTTACATTGATTATTAATCAAGCGCTAAACTTATGCATCTCGCTCCTCTCTCTCCCGCCAGCCGTTCCTGCCAGCCGTCTGCTAGCGTTCTCTTCTTCTTTCTTCATCTACGGAGCCCTCTCCCCTTCTAGTGGGGTCAGAGTTCAAAGTTCAATACACCCCCACGTTGTAAACAGGCTCTGTCAAAGACAAGCAAGTGTCGCTATCTGGTGATTACAACACCAACAAATCCTACATATATAAAGTTTGGATGGAGTCATTTGTCGATTAATACTTAACAGCATCTATCTATCGTTGTAACTGTATAGTTTCTTTTCTTTTTTTTTTTCATCATTCCGCTTTTCACAGTATCGTGTTGGATATATTACTTTCGAGAAGGCTGAATGAAATAAAAGTATTAACTGGATTGCAAGTTAATGGATTAATTTTTTTCAAGTTTTTACTTTGGCAGCTCGAAAAGATAGTAATCACTGTGAGGTCATGCAAAGATTTGTCACTGTGGGGCATGAAAGATTGACTTCAATTCTATTGGGCCGTACTCGCCATCCTGCCATGTGAAGATAGTTGTGTCACGGGTAAAGATAGTTGTCACCGTGATGGTATGTAAGGATATTGTTGTCACTGTGGTGGTATGTAAGGACTTCGTTGTCACTGTGGTACATAAGGATAGTTGTCACTGTGGTACGTAAGGATAGTTATCACTGTGAGGTCATTTAAAGGTTTGTCATTGTAGGGAGAAGTAAAGATAGGTGTCACTGTGAGATCATCTGAAAGTTTATCATTGAGAGAGTATGTAAACGTTTGCCGCTGTGGGGGACATGTAAAAATAATTTGTCACTGGGGGACAGGAAAGATTAACCCCAAATCTGGGTGGTATTCACCATCCGGGCCTGTTACAGATAACAATGAGTAAATTTTCCGCAGTTTATATATAGTTTAATTGGTGTGACAACAATATGTTATATACTTCAACTTTTTATAATTTTAAGAAAACATGTTCGTAAGTCAGGCTAGTAATGATACTCTTGTAAATATATAAAAAATTAGATTGTATTCTTCAAACTGGTTTTTCATTTAGTTAATTAGTTTAAATTGAACTTCCCAGGGCATGTAAAAATAGTTGTGTCACATGTAAAGATAGTTGCCACTGTGGAGGTATGTAAAAATAGTTGTCACTGTGGTGTAAAGGTTTGTTACTGTGGGTACTTGTAAAGATAGTTGACACCGTGGAAACATGTAAAGATTTGTCACTGTGAGGGCATGTAAAGTTTTGTCACTGTGAGGGCATGTAAAGTTTTGTCACTGTGAGGGCATGTAAAGATTTATCACCGTGGGGACGTATAAAGATAGTTATCACCGTGGAGGCATGTAAAGATAGTTATCACCGTGGAGACATGTAAAGATAGTTATCACCGTGGAGACATGTAAAGATAGTTATCACCGTGGAAACATGTAAAGATTTGTCACTGTGTAAGATGTCATGTAAAGATTTGTCACCCAAATCTATTGGGCTGTACTCACCATCCGGGCACGTTGCCGTTCCAATCACAGCGCTGAGACTCTTGCTGGAAGGCGAGTCCCGCCGGGCATCTCTGCAGACGTGGATATCCACCCATGCATTGCCAGTAGCGCACGCATGATCCTTCGATGGCCTTCAGGCCGTTGGGTGTACCCTGACACAGAGGATGCTGCTGGCACCCGGGCACCTTGTCAGGCCAATCGCAGGCGTGCTCATGTTCGTTGTACAGCAGGGAAAAGGGACACATCTGCACGGTACCTGTGCCGTTCCAACACAGCCAATAGCGGGTGCAACTCTTCTCGTGTGGGTTGATGCCGAACAAGTAGGGGCATGGTTCGCTTCCCCGAGCTGGCTCTGAAGGAACAGAAAAAAAATTACTCATATTTACTTCATTTGATTAAAGCAGTAAGAAAATGGATAATAGACATGTTATTCAAAAAATTATATTTTTTTACAACGAAAATCCGACTAAATGCGTGATTTGGAAAATATTTCCATATGAGCTGTTTGTTTCCCAAATGAGTCATTAGTATTTCATAGGATTGAATGCATAACTCATTTATAGTAAGCTCTTGATCATGTTTCATTCACGCTTCATATTCTTCACTAAGTGAACTCAGTTCAAAAAGTCGAACACCATATAAACCTGCTGGTGGAACTTCTCTTCATCATGTTTGAGGTTGAAGAGTGTTCATTCGAAATTGAGGCGACTCCAACATGGATCAGTAAAAGTCTTTTCGACTTCGAGCAAGTAGAGCGGCATGTCGCTTGGTTATGATAAATCTTTTATATTTCAGTGGAAATTTACCATAGTTTTGAAACCCTTTTTTCAGGGGCAATAGAGCTGAACTTTCATTACGAAGTCCTTGTCTATGTCACATGTTTATAATATTATACATAGCTGTATTGCCATCTGCGTAACAAAGATAAATATTAAAAGGTAACATGAATTGGTGCCTCGTGCATACTTCTTATTATATAATACTTATAGGAAAACTTGTATTCAGGATAATGTCCTGTTCATTTGAATCCGAATCCTCCACTGAAGATTTAAAAGCTACTATAGGGTATGAGGATCTCTGTCTCCTCACCACTTTCTCCACCCATTTCATTCTATGCATTTACCTTGCCCATCCCCGACATATTAACGGGAGTTTTCGGTTCAGCGTTGGCTTTGACCCGAGTATAACTACCAGGCTCTTCCAGGCTCATGTAAATTAAATTCTTACTAGGATAAAAATTAGAAAAAGGAGCTTTTTTACAACTGAAGAATTGAATTGTGAGTAAATTGTAGAACATTATTCGACGCAAATCACATAAAAATTTGATTCTCACCTTACAGGTGAACTTATTCAATTCCTTCTATTAGCTCACACTCTCCTTATATATATCTTATTCAAATTTTCAATCGTTTTTAAAATACTTTTTATTCCTCCACTCAAGATCAAATACATTTTTTTTTTAACTTGTAGTGGATGACACTGGACGTGAATACAGCTTTTTCAAATATTAATTCAGTCATTAAATTTAATTCATTAATTTTAGGTTTTTTTAGATTTAAGTTGCATGTATCTACCCATAGATGGCGCCCGATGCAAGAGGAAAATTTCAACTTGATTTATAAAGAACTTTTCTGCAATAGAGTGAAAAAAAAGTAGGAATTGACTTAAATTTTTTTTTTTTATGTTACTTGTAATACTCGATTACAATTGCAAGGAAAGCAAAGAAATGAACTCACGTCCCATGATCCTCTTTCCATCAGGGTCAGGACACTTCACCTTGTGAGGGTAGTCGCAATGGTCGAGGAGGCCTTTCCTGTTCCCGGCGAAGGCCAGTCCGTTGGGACATTCCTGTAGGTAGGCGGCCCCGTCCACGCACTCGTAATAGTAGTCGCAGTATTCTTCGTGAGGGAAGAAGCCATTGTCGCGCTTGCAAATCTCTTTGCTCTTCGCTTGTTGGCCGCCGCAGCCTGAAAAAGAAGAAACGATAAATATTGGTGTATTTTCCTCATCCTAATAACGTTCCTTCACTTGTGAATCCCCTGCATGGATTTTCTTACATGCGCTATGAATGTAAGGAAGTTGTCGTTTTCAATCCCTGGTTTGATAAGAATGTATCATTCGTAAAGAGCAATAAGGAAGGTGCCATTTTCAATCCCTGGTTTGATAAGAATGCATCATTCGTAAACAGCATTAAGGAAGTTGCCATTTTCAATTCCTGGTCTCATAGGAATGCGCCATAAAGATATCTAAGAAAAATTGTAAATGAGAAAAGAATAATTAACCCTTCGTCATATTCCGTAATGTCTCTATTATTAGGCAAATCCTCTGCTTAAATGGATTCTGATAATGGCCCAGATTTGGTTGAAGTGCAT
This sequence comes from Caerostris darwini, assembly GCA_021605075.1. Lineage (NCBI taxonomy): Eukaryota > Metazoa > Arthropoda > Arachnida > Araneae > Araneidae > Caerostris > Caerostris darwini. Next base: position 58,736 of record BPLQ01008209.1, read on the forward strand.
CGAAACTTTTTAAATCTCTCCTATTGAGTATCGGATCTTTTGTGCTCAGAACAGAAAAGATCCATGTACTTTATCCAAATTTGATGAAGTACACGGATCTTTCATGACATTTTTGTCTTTCTTAACCAAATAATCTTTCGGATTTAATCTAATTGTTTAATTGTTTTCCTGAATAATTACTGTCGAAGACACAATGGCGGATATCGATGACAAAATATTTTATGAAACCACATTTATGATCCCAAGGAACGTCTACAATGTTAAATGAATTTTCCGATGCCGATTCTTTTTCTATAACAATGTTTTTTATTCTATCTTCCTAAGTCTGAATTCAATCTATCTCCAGATAATATCCATCTTGTTTTTGTCTTTCCTCTATGCTTATGTTAGTTATTCAGCATCTTTATAGGATAATTCAAATGGTAATGGGAAAATTTTTGAGGGAGGGTACAATTTAATAAGAAACATGTAGGGTTGGAAGTGATCCGTTTAGGAATGAACATTAGAAGCAATGTGTTCCAACTGATACCAGTCACGTGACGAGTTTCAAGTCTTCTGGCTGGAAACCCTCATGCGCACTCTATTTCATCCGTACTCTATGTTTTCATTTACAATGACTCCAGTTGACTTAAGTTGAGGACCTTTTTGCTCGACTATCCATTGCGACTGCAAAATGCTTAGAATCTTTGTAACTTTTCGCCAATCACTCCTTCAATGTTAGCAAGCAAATGTTACTGTGGGTAATCACAAATTTGAGCATTTTTTGTAAACATTGAATCAAAGAAACACTTTGCAATGATGCTGTGAATAAACAATATATATATTTTTTTTTTCATGTCTCATTTTTTTTTTATATTCGTGCCGCACGCATCCGACCCTATATTAATATATAAAAAAAATATTTGTTTTAATAAACTTTACCACCCTAAAAACTTTGGGCAGTGGCATCATGGAATGCCATTGGCCAAAGTTGAATCATCATGTATATTTTTTTTTTATTGACAGTCCCGTTGTTTTAACGTGATTTTATAATTTAGAAACGAAATGCTTTTTAAATCAAACCATCGTTTTATTCACTTTTTGGAGTAGCACGATATAAGCTCGTGCAAATGCTTAATTGCATCGCTTTATATAGATTTACATACAAAAAAATCTTTCAGGAAGTTTTCAGTGTCACATAACTGGTTCGAAAAAGAAAATTTTGACTTTCTCAGGTGACCTTCAGGAGGAATTGTCTCGTTCCTATTACTCAATCCAAAAGAAGAAAAAAACACGTTTTTCTCATTCAGAGCCGTTATATATTTCTTAATTAAATGGATTGGACTGACAAATATAAATTAAAATAAAAATAATAATCAATAATTTTAATATTTAATTATATTCATTCATAGATTGAAAATTTTTTCGTTTTATACTAATATATGCTGCATTTCACTTTTATTGTAATGAAGTCTTTTTTTAAATTCCTTCTATTGGCTCACACTCTCCCTATATATATCTTGTTCAAATTTTCAATCGCTACTAAAATACTTTTTATTCCTCAACTCAAGTTCAAATACACTTTTTTTTGAACTTGTAGTGGATGACACTGGATGTTAATACAGTTTTTTCAAATATTAATTCAGTTATTAAATTTAATTAATTAATTTTAGATTTTTTTTTTTTAGATTTAAGTTGCATGTATCTACCAATAGAGGGCTCCAGACAAACTTAAGAAAATGAATGAAAATTATTTATAAAGGACTTCCTGCAATATAGTGAGAAAAAAAAAGAAGAAATTGACTTAAATTTTTTTTTTTTATATATTACTTGTTTTTTCTCTTATTATGCAGAAAAGAACATCATGTTTTCTTGCTATATAATCCACGAAAACAAAAAACAGTGATGAAAAGAATACAAATATTTTTTAGAACAGTCTAAATAGATGAATTACCGCATGAAATTCATAAAAAAAAAAAAAAAAACTTATACGAAGTTTTAGCATATTTGGAAAACAACTTATGGAAATGGTATCTTACAATACGCAATGGCCTAGAATAAAATAAAGAGGACAACTCGAAATATACCTTGAGGGTACAGCTGAAAAAGCAAAATAACAGTCATTTTCTGTTTCTCCAGGTGGATCTTTTTCACTGACCTTGAAAGGGATTGAAATATGACCTTCAATTCCCTTTCAAAAACGTTCCATAAAAACAAAGTTTATCTGACAAAAAAAATTTCAATATTAATATTTAAAAATTCATCAACTGGTCTGCAGATTTCATCAATTGTATTTAAAAGAGATATACGTATGGCAATTAATAATTTTTGTATGAATTTTGAACCTTGTGGATCAAAATCCTATTATTTATTTGATCCTATTTATTTATTTTTGAAATTTTTTCACGTAAAATATAAATGCTAATCTTTATAAATATAATTCTTCTGTACGTGTGTTTGTCATGCTGAACTCCTCCTAAGCGGCTGGACCGATTTTGATGAAATATTTTGTGTGTATTTGACAAAACATGTAGAATATTTTTATGCTATCCCCTTTGTTGTAAATCGCCACCAGATGGAGCTGCAGCATTTCATTTTATATACTGTTCAAACGATATCTATGAAAATTAGTATGCACGCAGGATATATTCGCGATATATAATTTTCTGTATTGCACATTTTTTTTGGCAGGACAACGTATGCCGGGTTCTGCTAGTATAATACAGAAAATTCACTCCTTAAAATTTTATTTTCAAAAAAAATATTTATTTTAAATTATTAAGAGAAAATTTTTTAAAGTTAATATTTTTTATCAATTATTCTTTTATAACTTTTGAATTATCTTTTAAATTAGAATAAATGGATTCATAAGAATATGAAATCTGCTATTATTTCCCAGACAATTTTTTAAATTTTTTAACTAACTTTAGGATAAACTTGCAGACATCCTTGCACAAATTATTTAAATTATCATTCACTGACGCAATTCGAAGAAACTGTTCTAGAAACTTAGATGTATAAATGTAGTTTACGAACTCTTGACCCATTTGTGGAAGACTTGGTTGGCCCCCAACCGTGCCACTAAAATTCGGAACTATCACGTGCTTTTCGAGTGATTATTCGTAAAATGTCTCAACTGTGTATTTCGATTTCTTTTGTTCGATTTAACAAGAACCAATTATTATTTTTAGTGTAACAAAATGTCTTGATTTTTAAGAGATCAGTAAACTTATGATCGATGATTGTAGGAACACTAGAGCTGTTTGTCACAAACTGTTTTCAGTTAGTTATGTCATGTCGTTACAATTCTTTTTCATGCTGCAAAGGCCCGTCCAAACGAGAGTGAATGAGGAGCTAGAGGCTTTTGTTCTGAACGTCTCAGTTTGACCACGAAAAGCAACCCACATTATCAATGGTTGTGAGTGACATGGGATCCCATTGATGAGCGGAAAAAACCGATTCTTGCCAAACCGATGTCAAGATATAGTGCATGATTTTCTGGTAGAGGTTCTGTCAAACTGTTTTTTAATGGGTTTGCGAATGGGAATCGTTCTCGTCTGGATGGAGTTTAGATGCGCAACAGTGAAAACATTTGATGATCAAAGCGATTCATTCCTTTAATTAAGACATTAGTTTTCACTGTGTGAGTGTTTCGGATGAGACAAGACTTAAATTCTGTCCTTCGATTGTTGACAAAGATCACCCACAATCAAGTGAATTAATCTTTATAAAACAAAATTCGGAGAGAACTATTAATGGCAGAAAGAAAGTTTACGGAAAAGAAAGATACAGTTTACGAAAAAGCAAAAGAAAGTTGCTCTGAATCCTTTATATGTATATAGAGAGTAGAGTTTCTCAAACTACAACACTTATTGTTGTAATTTTTTCTCTTAAATTACTATTCTGTAACTTAATCCTTTTAAATTAAACAAAAATCAATTTTTGCCTCTCACATCTATGTGATGCTTTCCTGATGGCATCTCGGTGGCTTGATTTAGAAATTTTTTTTAATGTTTATTTTAAAAAATTAATTTAATTAAAGTTAATTTTTTTCATTTATTCTATTTTTGAAGTTAACATGTGTTCTTTTTTACTATTATCTGTTATATAAGCCTGTTTATATTTAGCATTGTAAACTTTTTTTATGCATAAATAGTTATTTACAATATTTTTTTTATTTTTTTACAATTTGACAAACTATAATTCATAATCATTGTTTTGCATCTGCGATATGTTCTTGACTCCTTTTGCACTTTTCATTTTTTTTTCTAATTAAATTCACCAAAATTAAAAATTGTCAATAAAGTCGAAATCTCATGAAGTACATTTTTTTTCTAAGTGTTTGTTAAAAACAGAAATGAATACCAAATACGAAAAATAAAACGAGTTAGTAATTTTAGATGATGCATATATTCATGAACACTTAATATGTTTGTTTTTCTGTAGTCTGAAAAAATGATGGGTCAGCTAATCGACAAGCTGCCGGTCAGCTAATTTAAAAAGAGGAAATAGTAGAAGGTCAACATTGTGGGGTCAGTAGGATAGGAGGATCTTTCTTCTAGGAAATTAGATACACAATATTTCCCCTTCGTCAATAAATAACTCTTAGACAGCAGAGTTATAAATATGCGGGGTCAGCGACATTAAATATAACAGTTTCATTTTTGTTGTTGTAGTTGTTGTTGTTGATTTTATAAGTGATTCGTAATTTATTGCTCTAATTATGCCACTCAAGGAAACATAAAACGAGCAGTCAAATCAAATTTGTCAGAGATTCCTGCCTGTCAACATATAGGGATAATAAATACACAGAAATGCAGGGTAACAGCTAGGAATTTATGTAACTTTTAAATGATTAATGCACAGTCCAGTCATATTAATGTGACCGCCACCTACTTTCGACGTCCACGTGCAATAACCAATCGCAAAAGGCAGTTGGCAGCACATTGCAGTGGAGTGTATATAAAGAATTCCACTTAATACCACATTCCACACTCCACTTAAAGCCAGAATATACAAGAGTGTATATTCTGGCGTTTGACAGGTGGTCACATTAATGTCACTGGACTGTGTATTTTCATTATATTTCGTTTATTACTAACTATAACATTTATCAATCAATGTTTTTGGATTGAATTTTTTCTCAGTGCAAAAAGAAAAACACCATTCAAGTCATGAAAGTATGTCGATTGTTCATTTATAAGCAATCAATGCTAAAACTAAGAAAGACAAATTTTTCTTCCCCAGACGCACTTTGCAGTACTGAACCCATTTCTGCACATAACTGCACAGTCGTTAATGTCGCTAATGAAAGTGATGGCCTTCAACTGATTACACACGCGCCGAATCATTCAGAGAACAGATAACCTTGCGGTTCTCAGAACTCGTTCTGAATACAGAATTAGTCGCAGACATCCTTTCGAATGTCTGTTATAGTAAGAAAACAATATTCTCGCGTGATAACCTCCCCGTGACATCACCGCTTCAAGCGACAAGAAAGTCAAAATTCTCAGAAAGTCGGAGCAAACTGACTCGCCAAAGGAAAAAAAAAATGTCCGTAAAAGTAAGCCTAAATTATACTGAAGCCTCAGCAAATATCCTGAGTAATAGCGATGTAATTTTTTTTTTATGGAAATACTTTGAATTTCAAAATATGTTGTCCAAATGCAGCTGGCAATACAGACAGTTAATCTTTATGCCATAAGCAAGGACTGCACTGCAGTTACTCACTCAGCATTCTCCAGGGGACGCATGTAGCTTGAAAATAGGCTATGGACGCCAGTAACACTACACCAACAACGCTTTACGATTCTATTAGGACCGGGACCTACGGTTTAAAGTGGATCCCGAACCACTTTAAGCATCCATGGCACCACTGGGGTTCGAACCCAATACCTATGGTACAGAGTTCCAGAGAGCTAGCCACTCGGCCATCAGGCCCCTGAACTTCAAAATAGCAAGAAATGATTTTATGAGCACATTTAAAAATACTCATTAATTACGGTATCAGTCTAAACTAGTTAAAAATACTAAAAGAAAAGATTTTAGAATAATACACAATTTAAATACCAAATTTCATGTCGTAAATCATTCTAATTTTTTTTTTAATGAATCGCATTCGATTTTTAAGAGATTCCACTATATTACTTAAAAGCTTTGATAGTAAAAATTGTAATTATTTAGTACTGAGAAAACAATTTTGGTGCGTGATGGCCGAGTAACTAGCTCACTGATGCCACAGGTTTCGGGTTCTAATCCCAACTGTGCCATCGCTGTTTGCAGTGGTTCGGAATTTACTTTAAATGTAGGTCCCGGTCTAATATAACTGTAGAACGTTGGGCGTAGGACTTACAACTCTGCTCAATAAAAAGAAAACATCTCTCTCGAAATCTGCTAGTGGGCAGACGTCCTTGCAGCTTGTTGCGCCAATGAAGAAAAAAAAATTTTTTATTTGTAAGAGCAGATATCCATTTATTTGAATTAGTAATTAAACTTTCTTTCAATGCATCAATTATTTCCAATGCAGTTTTAAATATTTAGAACACATTTTTTTATTTGCCTTTTATCTGTGCATTGTTTGCGAGATAGAATTTAATAACTTTTTTTTAACATAAACACTTTTTAATTGTCCAAATCCATATGCAAATAAATTATGTCACTTTGTTATATAATGTGTATTGTGGCACAAATCATACTTAAGACCTTGAATTAAAAGAAAATAGAAACATAGTCATCAATATGAGTTATTAATGAGAGGGGAAAAAACCAATGAATTATATTATCTTCAATATACATTCTTGACGTCTTTGATTACATCAAACTTCTTTTTGGATGGCGAGAGAATTAAAAGATTTGTTATTTGCTATTATAATCAACTTGATTTCAAAGTGAATTTGATAAGAATGAAAATTATAAAAATTATATTAATCGTAAAAAAGGGTCCTGAATGGCCGAGTGTTTAGCGCTCAGTCCCACAGGTTTCGGGTTCGAGTACCGGCGGTGCCGTGGATGTTTGTAGGGGTTCGGAATACGCTTTAAGCCGTAGATACCGGTCTAATATGATCGCAGAGCGTTGCAGAGGTATTGTTACTCCGTGTCCATAGCTTATCCTCAAGCTACACGCATCGCCTGGGTAGTGCTAAGTGAGTAACGTCGGTGCAGCGCGCTTGTCTTAAGGCATCAACGACAACTGTCTAAGTGTTTGCCAGCTGCATTAGAACAAAAAAAAAATTATGTTACTCGTAAAAGAAAGCAAAAAAGCCAAGCAAACAATTTCGATTTAAAAAATAAATAAATAAATAAATGAGTTGCCTTTTGGAAAATACTTCTCGGACAAATGAGTACAAAGTAATGAAGCGAAAATCTCTGAGCTTTTAGTCATTATTTTTGTAAGAATAACTTTGTGTGTGCTTCGGACGTTTGTTGCCCATCCACAGTTGAGGGGAAGCGATTAGTTTCAGGAGCAACTGTTCTGTATTTACGTCTCCTATAGTAGAAAAATCCGTAATCTCCCACCAGGAATTCTGATTGTCAAAATGATACTATTTTGACCTTTACATTCTGGCACAATCAGCGATTTCAACACATGAGGTCAAAACGAGAAAAAAGAATTTTTTTTGAAAAATGAAATGTTAAGGAATCATGAAATAACTCAGCTCAGCTCAGCTGAGTACGAAGTCAAGCACACCTCCGTCACTCACAAAGCTACACAAAATTGGTTTGGTTTGTCACTCTACGGCCATCTTGTGCACACGAGGGCTAAACAGCCCGGGATCTATAGTAGGTGGATTCCGAACCTCTAACAAACATCCATGCCACCCCCAGGATTCGAGCCTGAAGCCCATGGTACCAAAGGCCAGAGCATTAGCCACTTGGCCAGTTTGCCACCAGGCTACCAGCTACACGAAAAGCAGGCAGCGTTGATTAAATAAGCGAGGAAAACAGAAAATTAACCAAGTGGTTGGAAGAATAACGGAAGATCAGTGTTATGTATTATTGTTTGTAATATATTTCATTTCTGTGAATTTTTAGTGTTACTGGTTTAAAGATATAAATAAATTTTGTGTCAGCCTTTTACTCAATAGCATTAGGTTTTCATCAGCCTAACACTTCTGTTACAGTATTGCTGACAGAAGGCGTTATTTGTCCACCTACAGACAACAAGAAGAATAAGTTACCGATGAAATGCAGTTTATTCAATATAATAGCAATGACTAATAACGGAACGATGGAGTCGACAGCCACACCGAAAATGCGTGGGAGAGACCAAACGAGAGTGATTCGGCGAGTGAAAGTGAGCAGAAAGGATGTTTCGGGTGTGAACACCCGCCACTTTCTCTTGACCCACTTCCCGCGCGACCTCGCCCAAGAACATTGTCACAGGAACATCTTCCGACTCGCTGCACACTCCTTTGTTCCTGCTCAAACATCTGGCTCATTGTTGATGCTTTCCAGAAAGAACAAAAAAAATTCTTTGTGTAGTATTCTGTATTCTTGGGTGCAGTATTCTGTTGGGGTTAAAATTTGTTCCAGAGTTAGGCAAATGCTTGCTGGAGGAAAACGTTTTTTGGAATAATAGATGGTCGCTTAAGTGATGGCGCAATCAGAATGTAGGACCTTGCAGTCACTGTTTTCAGAAGCAAGGAAATTTGACAGCGCATATGTAAGCCAGTTGAGCTGTCCAACAAGAATTTTCGAAGTTTCCTGCAGTATGACATGTAAATTCTGAAACTTCTTCTGTACACCATCGCATATTGAGATAAAACATCAATTGTATCAAAAATTAGCTGCTGATTCAATTGTTTTGAAAATTGTGACGAAGAGGGATTTTTGTTGGTGAGAAATTCATATTTAATAATCTTCTTATTAATTTGACTATACATTGGATTTTTCGCAAAGATCTTGCCGTGGTATGAAGTTTATTTTCTTGAAATCTACTTTTTTTTATAAAATTTATTAAGAAATAATAATGACATTCGGCATGATGGCAGAGTGACTAGGGTTCTGGCGCACGGCACCAAAGGTTTCGGGTTCAAGTATGTAAGGTTTAATTATTATTAATATATAACCGCGAGAGGTCGCGGTTATAACTGGTAACTATGACCAATAACTGGGTCCTTAACTGTGTGGTCCAGTGTGATAAGGAGTTGCGGTGAGATTTTCAGATCACGAGGTGAGCACTAGGAGCGTCACATCAAAACAGACGGTCAGGGACCGGCTTTTGGCTTTTAAATATTAATACTATTGTAGAAGAGGCACAGGGTGCCATGTGTATGTATATACTAATTGTGTAAATAAAAATTAATATAATTAGAAAGAGAGTATTTCATCCTGACACAACTAGCTGCTAGTATAGCAGCTTACAAGTATAATAAATAGTTTGCTAGCAATTATTAAGTCAGTTTTTAATGTGTTAGTTTCCTATGCAGTTTATAATACAGGATGGCCATAAAATAACTCTCCCTATTTGAAGCCATCTGCAGCTAAAACTAATAAATAGAATGAAACCAATTTTCAAATGCGAACTATGGAAGACTTGGAGTGATGATTTTCGCAAAAAAGGCACCGATAAGGAAATTTTGGCGCTGCTGTTAAATATGCCCTATGCAATTTCCGCAATCTAAGGTGATTTTTCAAATTTCCTAGTGCTTACTCGACAACAGGACCTACTACCTTCATCGTTACTGGCAAGAAATATCGGCAAATGGTGGAAACTTTCGTCATTCCACAATTGCAGCAAAGGCGGTGCTTGGACGCGACAATTTTTATGCAAGATAGAGCACGACCACATATTTTTAGTTCAGTTAAGTTCAGTTTTTAAGGTTATATTTTAGCAATGAGAATGTTATCAGCTAATGTTTTCCTGCAGAATGGCCAACTTATTCCCCATACATAACCCCATGTGACTTCAGACAGTGGAAGTACCTTAAATCTGTTGTTTATGCTAGCGACGTTCAAACTGAATTCCTTGTAAGAGAACAGACAAGCCGTCGCAAGCATAAAGGTAGAGAATGGCATATACCATATGCAATATCTTGTATACAGGAAAGATCAGTACATTGAAAATATGGCATGATGACCTAGAGAACCTAATATTGATAAATAAAAGATTATTTTCCCTGAGTTTCATATTGTTTTCATTCATTTCTGCATGCGCATTTTTTTTATTATTCTCACATTGAAATGAAACTTGACATAATTCCTTTTCTGTGTATTCATTATAATTATTGACGTTTTCGTTTCCAACAGCTCCAAAAACTCTTGTTAACTAGGAAAGTTGAGAAATCTACCTAGATTGAGGAAACTTCGTAGTGCGTAAGTGATAGCAGTGCCAAAAGCTCCCCCTTGTAGTTGACTTTTGGCACTTATTTTTGCAAAAATCATCTTAACATGCCCTCCGTAGTGTGCATAAGAAATTTTGTTTCATCCTATTCATTAGTTCTAACTGTAGACGCTTCCAAACAAGGAAAGTTATTTTATGGTCACCCTGTATAAACAAGAATGATACGTTTTTCTATAAAATTAATTTTTAATCAGCCATTTCTTTTGTAACTATATATTGAAATAAAAAACAGTTGAGCATTAAAAAGTGTTTAACATTTAAATTTGAAATTAATTGTTTTGAAGAGGCTACCTTCAAAAGAGGTGCTTTGATGACCTTCGCATGTGATGGTCTGCTTCACTGTATGAAGATATTCTGTAATTTTTTACTAGCTGTTAGTTGTTGCTAATTAATTGCTTTACAAATTACAGGATGGACTTTAAGTGTCTCCCCATTAAAAAGGAAGACTTTTGTTGAAATTATCCTGAGAATAGACGATACTTCAGCTTTTATTTCACTTTACAATAGTTTGCCCAATATCAAATTGTCAAAATCCAAGAATTTTAAATTTTTGTGTCTTAAAATATGTTTAAAGAATCGTTTATATATATTTTACAATTGAAAATAAATGTAGTTATGATTCATTACTGTTGGATTTTCTTCAAAACATCAAACCAAAATGATAAATTTGGCTAAAGGTGTTTTCAATGATTCGGTTTTAATGTCTAAGTAGCTTAACGATAAAATAATAAGCATGTCACGAATTGTTTTTCAGTTTCACTGCTAAAATTTCCCCGGCGACACTTTTTTTGGTATGGAATTCGGAAAATTCAGTTGTTTTTCAACCCATTTCACGCCAACCTCGAAGCAAACATTCACTTATTTTGCCGAAAACACATGTAATCTGTCCCGCCTGTGCTAGTATGCGAGATGTGGGACATCTTTCGGGAGGAGAATGTGCTGCGCTAATGAGGACATTAAACCTTCCTGCATGCGAAAAAGCAGCAAAAGTTTTTTCTTGCAGCTTCAGAATCTCAAGAATCCTTCGTGTTAAACAGTTCCTGGACTAACATATTATTTTATAATTAAATATTAATAAGCAGCAACCTTGGTCGACGTTTCGTACCAATTTTCAGAGGTTCAACTCGCCCCCTCTCCTCAAAAAATATTGCTGAATTCCCTTCAAAAATTTTGTCCCTCTTTCATTATCAAAAATTCAATTCATAAAATTCTGTTCAGCTGTATTAGAATGACTTTTTATCAGTAAAATCCATAATAAGTTATTAGCAGAAGATTATTTTTTTATAGTAAAATTGTTTAGTGAGAATCAATAGTCTGTTTCTTTTATTTTGTTTATTTCTTATCCCACTTGGTAGACAGCAACATCTAGACCAAATCCAAGAACCCGTGTGGTTTCAGGGAAAAGGGTACAGCTTCTGTTATGATGGAACACCCGTAGGTAGATTTGGTTTGGTTTGTCGCTCTACGATCATCTTGTAAACAGACCGGGACCTACAGTTTAAAGTGGATTCCGAACTACTAACAAACATCCATGCCACCGTCAGGATTTGAACCTGAAGCCAGTAATGCCAAACACCAGAGTGCCACTTGGCCACCAGGCCGCTCCTGTATCTAGAAGTCTGACTTGGCTACGTGTAGCTGACTTTTTACGGGATAGGGTTGTTAGTCCTACGCCCAACATTCTACAATTATTAGACCGGGACCTACATTTTAAAGTGGATTCCGAACCACTACAAATATACATGGCACCGCCAGGACCGTAAACCGTGTCACCGGGAGCCTGAGCGCTAGTTACTCGGACATTAGCCCTTGGAAGGAAGATTAATTTTTTTTTTATATCTGTGAGGCAAAGAGTAGTGTGTTGATTTATTTTTTTATTAATCTAAGCTACTCAATTTGAAGTTGAAATAATCATAATACGTTAAGTATTTCAAACAGCAGATAAAAAAAAACACAATTTATAAAGGCTGACTGTAAAACCAATCTCCATCACAGCATGCGTGCTTTCTCAAACTTACGACAACTAGGTTTATTGCAAGTGGGTAAAAGCACGGTTTGTAGGGGGGAAAACACAGAAAAGAAAGAAACATAACATCCGTCTCTCCACGCCCAAATTGCAACATCGTTGACCTCCCTCGGTTGCGGTTGCCGTTATGTTTCTTTTCTAATGATGCGTATTCAATCAGATTTCTTCGAACAGATTGAGTCAGATTTAAGGTGAATCATTTCAAGGCCGAACTTTACAAGGCGAAAAAAAAAAGGTACTGCCTTGTATCAACGCCCGTTCTGAGAATTAAGATGACAAGAACAGATAAATTATTTATAAATATATGCTCATATACTCCCGCCCCCTCAAAAAAAAAAAAACAAAAAAACTCAAAAACAATATTTTTATATATGGCTGATGAATGTTCATTGTAGAAGATTTTAAAAATTCCGTTCATTCATGTGCAAGCATCTAGACAAAATCTAACCCGTGTAGTCTCATGGAAAGGGGTACAGCTTCTGTTGTGATAGAGCGCCTTTGGTAGAAGTCTAACTTGACTACGTGACGCTGACTTTTTACAAGGTAGGGTTGCCCAACGTTCTGCGATCATTAGACTGGGACCTACTCCGGACCGGAAAAAATTCCGTCCATTCATGCAAATGCCGTTGCTTAGTGATTTTCACATCTGCCATGAATTTGTTCAGACACAAATTCTGTCTTGACATTTTTGAGCACCTCTGGCTGGATTACGAGCATTATTCAATAGAAAAGATACCAATGCTGATAAACAACGATTATTGAAATCATCATAATGTTTAAAATTAAATTTTCATTATCGACTTTGCAAAATGCTAATGGGCGCAGGGAGGATAAGGTTCGGATTTGCTGGAGGAACGCATTGCAGTCACTATTTACAGAATCTTGACTGTTATACTTAATGGCGACTGTGGTCACGTGTATTAAACTTCTCTCATCAGGCTACCTATTGGGAATTTTCTGGGTTTTCTCACCCACCTATGGGGTACAGTTATCTTTAAAAGACCTTCTAGAAAGTGGCGTGGAAAGAAAGCAAAGCTCACAGAATTTCAACAACAACAAAATAAGTTGGTTTTAGATTCAAACAGAAAGAAATAATGATAAGTTTTAAAATGTAATGGGATACTCTCTCATTCATTAATTTCTGAAAGGACTATCTTATTTTGTGTTACAAATCCATAATCTATTCAAATAATAATTTCGACCAGATCTAATCCGTAACCTATTCAAATAATAATTTTGACCAGATATAATCTGTAATTCTGGAGCCTGATGGGCGAGTGGCTAGCGCTCTGGCACTCGGTACCACAAGTTTCGGGTTCTAGTCCCGGCGGTGTCATGAATGTTTGTAGTGGTTCGGAATCCACTTTAAGCCGTAAATCCCAGTCTCATATCACTGCCGAGCGTCACAGAACCCAATCAGACTTGTCACCCACATCCTTCTCAAACTGTAAAGGGGCAACTCAGCTCTAGGCACAGTGATGCAGTATTAATCTGTAACATATTCAAATAATAATTATGGCCAGATATAATCCGTAAGTCTTTTCAAATAATATTTTGAACGGATCTAATCTGTGATTTATTCAAATTGTAATGCGGCGAGATCTAATCTGTAACATGTTTTCAATAACATTTCAACCAGAAGGATCCGTTTTGAAGGACTATTTCAGGAACTGAGTGAAACCCCAGAGATGCCAATCTTTGAAGAGCAGCGATTAGTTTGGAAAGAAGACGATTTTCAGGTTATTGAAGAAGCCTGCAGCGAAGCAGGAGATTCGCCTCACCTCCGCACTTAGGCTAACGGGAAGGATCACGACCTCTCAATAAGGAGGCCACCACAGCATTTTGAACACAGACCTCAATTCATTTTCAACAAGTTCACCCCGAGTGTCTTACAAATAACACTCTCTGTGTCACACGCGCCTGCAGATATTGATAACATGTTAGTAAATGATGGTGGTTCAGATTTCAAAATGTAACTTAATACTCAAGGAAACTTTTGATTGCAAAAAATTACTGTTTCGTTGAAATCTTAAAGGATTGCTTGAAACTTATCGGATGACAACACAAAAATCAATAATACCATACAATTTAAAAGGTAAAAGTAAATAAAATATTTAATTTAATTTGATTTGATTTAATAGACATAGCTCGTGGAGGTTCAGATTTCAAAATTTAATTTAATACTCAAGGAAATTTTTGATTGCAAAAAATTAATGTTTCGTTGAAATCTTAAAGGATTGCTTGCGACTTATCGAAGGACAACCTAAAAAAATGATGATTTTCTTATAAAATTATCCAAGTTTACCATACAAAGTAAAGGGGGAAAGTAAATAAAGCATTTAATTTCATTTGATTTGATTTAATAGACATAGCTCATGGGTTCAGATTTCAAAATTTAATTTAATACTCAAGAAAATTTTTGATCGCAAAAAATAATAAATATTTCGTTGAAATCATAAAGGATTGCTTGCGACTTGCGGATGACGACACAAAAAAATACTGATTGTCGTATATTATTCAAATTTAACATACAATATAAAAGGTAAAAGTAAATAAAGTATTTAATTTGATTTGATTTAATAGGCATAGCTCGTGGTGGTTCAGATTTCAAAATATAATTTAATACTCAAGGAAATTTTTGATTGAAAAAAATTAATGCTTCATTGACATGTTAACAGATTGCTTGCGACTTATCGGAGGACAACCTAAAAAAAAGGATGATTTTCGTATAAAATTAATAAAGTTAATTCGTATAAATTAATCGTATAAAGTTTACGATACAATATAAAAGGTAAAAGTAAATAAAGTATTTAATTTGATTTGATTTAATAGACATGGCTCATATAGCAAATCGTGGAGGTTCAGATTTCAAAATTTAAAACTAATACTCGAGGAAACTTTTGATTGCAAAAAATTAATGTTTCGTTAAAATCATAAAGAATTGCTTGCGACTTATCGGAGGACAACCCAAAAAATACTGATTGTCGTATGTCGTACAATATAAAAGGTAAAAGTAAATAAAGTATTTAATTTGATTTGATTTAATAGGCATAGCTCGTGGTGGTTCAGATTTCAAAATATAATTCAATACTCAAGGAAATTTTTGATTGCAAAAAATTAATGTTTTATTGACATGTTAACAGATTGCTTGCGACTTATCGGCGGCCAACCTAAAAAAAAAATGATGATTTTCGTAAAAAATTATTCAAGTTTACCATACAATATAAAAGGTAAAAGTAAATAAAGAATTTAATTTGATTTGATTTGATTTAATAGGCATAGCTCGTGGTGGTTCAGATTTCAAAATTTAAACTTAATACTCAAGGAAACTTTTGATTGCAAAAAATTAATGTTTCGTTAAAATCATAAAGGATTGCTTTGCCACTTATCGGAGGACAACCCAATGAGGCAAATAATGATGATTGCTGTATGTTATTCAAATTTACTATATAAAATAAAGGATAAAAAGAAAATAAGGTATTAAATTTGAATTGATTTGATTTAATAGATATAGAAAACGTTTCAATATTTGATTCGTTTTCGTAATAACCAACAGAAAAATGCATTCAAAATTTCATTCTACAAAAAGTTTCAATCTATTTTCAATCAAAGAGTTTCAATTTTCAATTTTTTTTCAATGTTAAAATTTCAAATTTCAATTTTTTTTTTTTTAATGAAAAGGTTTGTTTATAGACTTGGAAGTAGTTTGAGTGATCTATTATATGATCTAGCAATGATTTTGTAATGGTTAGAATTAAAAGATGTATTTATTCAATTTATTTTGCTTTTAAATTTTTGAATAATCTATCCAATTTATTTTGTTTGTCGATGTTATGCGATAAGAGGCAAATGTTTTACTTTTTGAAAATCACAGATGCGGTTCTCGAGGCTGATTGTGAATTGTTCTGCTCAAAAATTGCAAACTGTTTTGTGCAAAGTAACGTGGCAAATGATGCATTACATATATTTTTTTCAAATTTTATAAGTTCGAAGTGATTCCACGAATCTTTTAAAATTATTTTTTTTTATAATGAAATGTAAATAATGTAATCTATAATAGCTAAAGAGATCGAAACTTTGTTTTATTTCAAATAAGCTGATTTCTAATATCAGAATATAATAATACTATTATCAGAAAAATGGTGCACAACGTTAAGCTTTTTATAAGCGTTAAATCAAAATTCACAAGAAATATAATATAAACACACAAGAACAAAAAATAATAACCAAATAATAAGAAACAAATGAGAAACACCCAAGTAAAATAATAATATTTTTTTCAAAAGAACTAAATACATTAATGTTTCTAAGGAATAGATTTTCAGTTCATTTTTGCAACTATAGTGTTTATCGGAAGGACATTAAAACATATAATAAGTAGCGATTCGCAAAAAAAAAATCTTCCTTTATACCAGGAAGAAAATTGTTTTATTTAGAAACTCGAAGTAACTCTAAGTATTTTTCAGCTATAGTAATAATCCCTTCTTAATTATTTTTATTTTCATAAATTCAGGTATATTATTATGTGTAAGTTAAGTAAAGAAATTGTCAATACAATCTTTATAGCAGATAATTAAAGACATTTTAAAAAGAACATTCAATAACATTCAATAAAATTTTAATGATTATTTGTGCTGCGTGGCAAAAAAATTAAAACATTTTATTAAAAATTAAACACAAAATTAAAAATTAAAAACATTTACAAATGGTGACTTAATTTTTAGGCAATGATTAACTTTTAAACAATTGTAAAATCTTCTTATATTGTATTTTCAAACATCTTCATGATGCCAGAAAATACTTGGGATTACCTTAAACTGTCTAAATAGAAAAAAAGCAAGATAAAAGTTTTAGACAAATAGCAGCTACTTTCAACACTGCACGCTCAGTTATGCGTCAAAATTAAAATTTCTGAGAAATAAAGATGTCATTTTCTTTTTTTCAAATTAAATACATTTGAATGAATAACAGCAATTCTAGTTTTCTTTCTATAACTTTAATTAATTATGACCTTTATTTGTTGTAAGGAACTTGTTTTGGTCTTCAATCTTTCAAAGGAGATCCCACGTTGTTACTCATAATTAACTTTGAATTAAATCAGGAAAACCTTGAAAGTGAAAAGTTGTCCCCTACGTTTCTATGGAAATTTATTATTTGAAGATTAGTAAAAAATACAATTAAAATCCCTATGGATGAATATTTCCCCACTTTTATCAAATGAAGTTCTGTTCAATGGGTTAAGAGAAAAATTGGTGATATGTAATAGAAGACAATACTTAAAATAATAAGCAAATGAGATTTCAAAAAATATAAAGTAAAATTCAAATCGAAATTCAGCACGAATTCATTTTATTTCCTGACTAATAAATGTTCTTTATTCTGAGGAATGATTGTACGTATAAAATTACTTTTGAAACAAAATTTTAATGCATTCTAAGCCATAAACATGAATCATTTTGCTTTGGTAAAGTTATGTTGAAAGAAAAACAAAACTACGTTTTATCGACGCTTAAAGCAATGCTTCTTAAAAGTAGGAGTGAACAAACAAATTTAGAAAATAGCTCCTTTTTATCTTAATTTTTTTTTATTTTAACATTAAAAATTGATCTTTTTAACGTAAGTAATATTATTCCTATTTATTCTTTTTTAAAGATATTTTAAGTATTACAGTGACTTTTATTCAATTCCATGTCCATGTGATTATTAACACATATCTTTTCAAAGATGGTTACAATAAACCATCTTATCTTATATATATATTATATATAATTCCCTATACAATAAAATAAGACTTATTACAATGTTGTTTAATATTTCTTGCACAACGATGCAGGGGGGAGGGGTACGTTGTACAATTTTAAATTTGATCGAGGGGTACACGAGCCAAAAGATTTTAAGAATGGGGTGCAGAGTAAGAGGGAAGGAAACTTACCAGCCACGAAGAGCGCTAGGGTGATGCAGACGATAGTGAAGGTGGGTTCCATTCTTCTCGGTGAGGAAGGCCGTTGTGAGAAGACGATGTTCGCAGGACAACCTTTTCAAGAATCGTTTGCACACACCCTCCCCGCCGCCGCTCTTCGTTCCGTATTGGAACCCAAGCGAGCGTTCCGGAAGGGAGGAATGCACAAAATTTCGAATAAAGCAAATATTTTAAAAAATACCGCGGATGACGGTGAAGATGATTCGGAGTGCTATTTATTGAAAAATCGCGTGCTGCCCAAATAACACTCCCGGAACCACCCAAAAAAAAATGCAAATGGACACTTTTATTGCGTCAAATTTATTTTATAGCGGATACTGTGTTAGAAATTCGGTTGCAATGACATCGATGAATGATACAAAACTAAAGCTTTAATTCAGTTTCAGAAATGTATTTTATTCTTTTTATTTCACTTACATTCATTTTTTCCATCTCTTTTGAATATGCACGGTGTTCACAAAGTCTCTTTTTAGTTTCAAAAATCTATTGCATGTGGAAAGACAGACAAGTGAATATTAATACACAACGAGACGTATGAAAAACAAATAAGTGTAGATTAATACACAATGAGACGTATGAAAAACAAATAAGTGTAGATTAATACACAACGAGACGCATGAAAGACAGATAAGTGAATATTAATACACAACGAGACGTATGAAAAACAAATAAGTGTAGATTAATACACAACGAGACGCATGAAAGACAGATAAGTGAATATTAATACACAACGAGACGTATGAAAAACAAATAAGTGTAGATTAATACACAACGAGACGTATGAAAAACAAATAAGTGTAGATTAATACACAACGAGACGCATGAAAGACAGATAAGTGAATATTAATACACAACGAGACGCATGAAAGACAGATAAGTGAATATTAATACACAACGAGACGTATGAAAAACAAATAAGTGTAGATTAATACACAACGAGACGCATGAAAGACAGATAAGTGAATATTAATACACAACGAGACGCATGAAAGACAGATAAGTGAATATTAATACACAACGAGACGTATGAAAAACAAATAAGTGTAGATTAATACACAACGAGACGCATGAAAGACAGATAAGTGAATATTAATACACAACGAGACGCATGAAAGACAGATAAGTGAATATTAATACACAACGAGACGTATGAAAAACAAATAAGTGTAGATTAATACACAACGAGACGCATGAAAGACAGATAAGTGAATATTAATACACAACGAGACGCATGAAAGACAGATAAGTGAATATTAATACACAACGAGACGTATGAAAAACAAATAAGTGTAGATTAATACACAACGAGACGCATGAAAGACAGATAAGTGAATATTAATACACAACGAGACGTATGAAAAACAAATAAGTGTAGATTAATACACAATGAGACGCATGAAAGACAGATAAGGGGAGATTGATACACAATGAGATGCGTGAAAAACAAATAAGTGAAGATTAATATACAATGAGACGTATGAAAGACATATAAGTGAAGATTAATACACAATGAGACGCATGAAAGACATATAAGGGAAGATTAATATACAATGAGAAGCATACATTTAATTTCTTTTGCCGTTTTTAATTTAATTTAATACATCTCTATATGGATACCATTAGTTGGACATCAAGATGAATTCTTACCATGCTCGCTGGGGCACACCCTCATGAAAGACAGCATTGCCATCAGTTATCATCTGCTGATGAGTCAAGTAGGGTACCTTTATTCGATACACAATCTTGAACGTAACCCTAGATGCACCACATATCACTCCCCTCAACTTCTTCCTATGAGGTTATGTTAAAAATATAGTGCATTCAACAAAGATATGGGGCATGACTAATTAAAAAGCAGAGAAGGGCATTGATGAGGATATGCTACAGCGACGTTTGATGGCTATAGTAAGGCAAGATCTAAATTGTATAGGTTCTAATCCTTCGTGCACCAAACTAACAAGCAAGGTAAAACCTAAGTTGGGCTTAGATTTCAATGCATCGTGTGCATAACTTAAAAATACATACTTAGTCCTAAGCCTGCTTTTCATTCGTCCTTGGCTTAATCTTCTGGATTCCAAAGACTGTTGCCCAAGTCAATGAACGATAAAAACTCACATTTAACCATTTGGCCCCTTCTTCTCGGGCCTCTAATCTTCCATCTCAGTTTTTCTGGTAAAGGATGCCTCGAAATCGTTATAAGATCATTATATTGTTCTCAAAGCAAAGCACGCAGCTTTACTTTTGATTGACTCAACAGCCTCATCATGGGGGAAGGCCATCTGCTTACTTACAGATTGCGAGATAGGAGATGTTTTCTTTTTACGGGGTAAGGTTGTCCGGAATACGCTCAACAGTTATACTAGATCGGGACCTATGGTTTAAAGTGGATTCTTAACCACTACAAACATCGATGGCACCGTCGGGACTCGAACCAGAAACCTGTGACTCCGAACGCCAGAGCCCTAGTCACTCGACCATCAACACCACAGTTTTATTTACACACATGTATTTTTACGCTACTGGTAGATATATATCGATTTCAGTGCCAGTGTTTTGAATATTGTAGTTTTATAGTTTTCATTACATATTTCATTTAATAACACTCTGAAGTTTCGTATCGATAGTATTCTTTTTGAACGAACTATTAATATTATTATTTTAATTTATGAAAGTAATCTTTCTCAATTCTTGGAATCCTCCTGCCTTTGATTCTAATGTCATCAGTGGCGTTTCGATATCTTAAACGCAATTTTTTTTTTCATGTTCTCCTATCTTTCACACAGTATGTTGTGGAGTATTTTAAAATTACAATGAGTTGATTGACAGCAGTCTAAAATAAAGCATAATAACGCACTTTTAATACGTTTTTAGTACTTTGTGCACTTTGTTAATATGTTTTTTGTTACGGTGTGAAAAGGACTGATGGTGTACGTCCTACCCCCAAAGGTCACATTCGAGAAATTCTTAAAGGAATCTCCTCGATTATCTCTAAGACACGCAATTATGGAAATATAAAATAAGTTTTTGAGTTCTCAATGTTTAACAATAATGTTTTCATGTTGTAATGCTATTAATTTTGTCCTCGTATGTTTCCAAAAAGGTTGTTCTCCAAGCAAAAAATCTGCAGGACAAAGAATAATCTTTACGAAAAAATAATTATTGTATCTTTCCTAATATAAATCCAGGGTGCGTTTTTTATTTCAAAACATTTACCAAAGTTCAAAACCCATGTATAAGCCGAAATGAAAACAAAATCCTGTAACGTTCATTATTTAAGTTAGTCTATTATTATTTATGGCATTACATTTCATCAATAGCTATAACCCAGTTAGCTGGGTGCACATTTCATCAACATCAAATTTTTCGTTTGAAAACTCATTTTTATAAAATGAATAATTCATTTCATTGAAAATTTGTTTTCATAAATTTAAGAAATATAATCTAAAGAAATGAAAACGGACTTTATTTAGCGATATTTGACGATTTATCACTTGTTCTCGGGTAACGGAAAAGTAGGTTTTTTTCTGAAATTAGTAAAACATATAGCAGCCCTCACCAAGTTCTAAAAATTCTTGGCTTATATATTTGCGGTATTTCATTTTAATGAACTAGTATTTTTGATAAATACTTTTGTAATTTTCTTTGTGAAGAAACCTTTTTTTTTTTTTTTTTTTTTAGTTATATATATTAAAATATCGTCCATTGTGACCGAGGGAGATGCCATTTTCATAACGAATTTCCCACATGTCTTTAAGTGTCTACCGCAAAAAAATGCAAAGCAGAACGAATGACAAAGAAGCGAAAAGCCGTCTGAGGTGAAAGCAGCCTTCACTCAATGCATAGTAAACTCGAGGTAGTTCAGGAATCTGCTCAGAAGTGGTATCGAAGCAGTAACATTTATTATTATTATTATTATTTTTCTCCATGATTCAGAAAAGTGACTCACTCGACGCATGAAACACCCAAGGTAGTTTAATAATCTGCATTGATTTCTAAAGGAAGCAACTGCCTTAATTAAATGCAGCTTTTAGTGTCACCAGTTTTAGTTGGTTCTTCTTTGTTGAACATCGGTGGGGCTCAGATACCACTTATGTATACCACGAACAGTCCACCAAAGAGAGATGAGAGGAGGATGTTTTAGGAGGGACTATCCCGCATTTGTGTGAAGTATGGAAGAAAACCTGGGAAACTCCCAGTAGATAGCCTGGCTATCAGTACTAGATGCTTCTACCCGTATTGTCACAATCGTCATCGAGTCACCTCGGTTCTGTAAGCAGTAACAACAAAAACATTGTCTCCAGCTGATTTGAATATCAACCCTCCTGTACACCAGATGGTTTCAGTTGGTTGGTTGGTGAATTTATAAGACCCAAAAACCAGATTTGGTCCCCCTATGTAAAACAATTAGGTGTTCGTTTGCTGAATTTTCTTAAAAATTCAAGTTAATATTAAGAGGTAAAAGATACATTGATCTGAAAACAAATCACAAATAATGAAACTATGTAAAATACTATATAAGATATATAAGAAAAAATTCCATTCATAAACATTTTTCACAATTAAAATCATAACAATACAATAAAAATAAATTTGTAAAATCCCGTTCATTTAAAAAATCCCTTTTTAAACAGATGCCTTGTATGAAAATCATCAAACAAATTCTTTTCAAAAAGAGAGCGAAAATATGAAATTCTGTATTCCTCATTATCATGCAAGTCCTTCGGCATAGACTCCTCTTCAATGGCAGAAATAAATTTTGTAGATTTATTTCTACCGGCTAGTGTTTTCTACACTAGCCGGAATAGAATTCAGTTAGTTCAACGCTTAATTAAGCTTCTTTATAGAATTCAATTAACTCTACTTTAATTCAGTTAATTCCTATGCTTTATTTTCCTATACTACTATGCCAAAAAAGTAAGACCAACTATTTTTTTTTTCAAAAACTCTTTATTTATTCTTCCAAATTTATTTCATCGCCTACAAAGTAATCCCCTCCGGACACAATGCACTTATGCCAAAGTTTTTTCCAATCCTCAATGCATGGTAAAAAGTCATCGGCGGCCTTCAAAGCACGTGGCGAAGCCAGAAGTCGCACGGTGTGAAAAAGGTGGTTGTGGAACGATATGGGTTTCATTTTTTGCGAAAACATCACGAAGAATCAATGCAGTGTGAGCTGACGCAATCAGTGCTTTCGGTACAATCGAGATTTAACACGTTTGAGGCCCAAAATGGAATTGACTGATCCTTTTGAAATTCCAGCATCATCAGCAAGGTCTCTAATTGTAAATCGACGGTTTTCAAGAACCAAACCTTTAAATTTTGGTCGGTTGAGATTGGTGGTTGGCCAGACTGCTCTTGGTCTTCAACGCGTTCTCTGCCTTCTTTGAACTGTTTATATCACTTGTAAACATTTCTTTCCAATATAGGAATGCTCACATAATGCCTTCTGCAACATTCTATATGTTTCCGCAAACAAAATTTAATGCAAGTTCTTTGCTCACTTAATGCAGACATTTCAAAAATCGCCGCAATCAGTTTTAGCGTCTCACAAAGCCAAGCGTAACTCAAAGACTAATGAATATTTTGACATCAAATTCCACATAGATGTCAAGGACTGTGCCAGCAACCTGAAAAAGAAATAAAGATTGAAATTCCATAAGCCCCGGGAATTTTAAATTGAAAATTGGTCTTACTTTTTGGACACAGTGGTATATAGTACTTGTTTCTTTTTCCCAATAACATTTTGTTTAATTTTCTTTTTGTTTCTAGTGTGAGTAACAACTTCGGTGACGCAACAGTATTGGTCATAGAAGCTACAGGCGTGAAAATTGGCTGTTCCTTCTGTATTGGTTTAGAAGTATTAAGTGATTTAAGCTTGAGTAGTGGAGGACAAATCAAACCGGTTATATCTGGGTCTGTCATCACCGAAACAGATGCAGCTGTGGGTCTTTGTGCTTGAAGATATCGTTTTACTTTCGGTGATACCTGGATAAGAATGTTGAGTAACAATTTTACGAGTTTCGGAGCAAGATAAATTCTTAGTGCTTTTTTTTTTTTTTTTTTTTTTGCTTAATTTTTTTTTTTTTTTTCAGGCTGTCATTTAGGGCAGCACTTGGAATTTGATGGATGAGACTATTGACATTAGGATTGGATTGGTAATATGTGTATGGATGGTGGCATGGAATGAATGAATCGTAACAACCTATTACGAAATACAAATACGATCTAATGAAGTCTGGGTGATGGAAAGGAAAATTACGAGAGACAGAAGAATAAAAATTTATGTAACTGTATCGCACCGGTCTCGTGATACACATACACATATAAAGGAGATGCGCCTCTGAGGAAGTTCAGAGGATCTAATCGCTCAGTACATGAATCACTCGATGTTGTTTCATAATCTGAACCGAATTCAGATTTTAAAAAAGCCGCATTATTTAAGTGCCACATTCAATAACACTTGTTTCAAAATATCTGTTCTCTCAACGCATGTTATACTCAAGGTTTTCCTTTTATCTGCTCTGAATCGTGATTGAAACAGTTGCATTATTTAAACTTAATATTTAGTGGCATGAGATTTAAATGATCCATTCTCTCAACGCATGATATATTTAAGGTGGTTCAGAAATCTGAATTGAATTATTGAATCGGGATTGTTGTAGTCGTCTTATCTAAATACAAAATTCAATGTCAATGACATTAATGAAAAAAAAAAAGCATGATCTGTTCACCTGTAAGCTCGCATTTCTCCCTCTTCCTATCATTTGCCACAGTCTTTCTTTTGTGACTGGGATACAGAAAAGCGCAGGATGTAACAAGTGACAATCCTAAAGGATGACGCAGAGAGCTCTTTGCAATATTTCTGATTTTAAAGAGAGCTCTATTCCGATGTAAGCTCTTCTCATGGTCTGTTTTCAATCAAACCACCAATTAGATTCCGTTTTTTTTCACATCGAAAATAAATTTCATTAACGTAATAAATAGTCGTTGAATACAACTACCTTTATTAATTAATCCTTTATAGTGATAGTAACCGATTACTAATGAATATATATCCTCATGAATTGTTGTCATTCCTTCCTATCATTCTGCTGACAGCTGAAGCATTGGCAGCATTTCATTTTCTTCGAAAAAGCGCTTCTTCAATTCGATGAACAAACGAATTAATTATGTTTAAATGGAAGGAAAGCACATTTAATTGAAGATGAGAAATCACAAAAGTAATAACAAATTTTATTGTTCTGTGCACTGATGTGAATATTTTTTACGAAGAAAATATTAGAATATTTTATATCTAGCCTTATCCAGGGTGCACTAAAGTATGATTGCCCTCCATCACTATTTGAAGAAAACGTTCTTAAGGAGTCACTTAAGTGTTCCAAACTTCTCTCCTCGACCGTAACGGAAGTATTTTTTGGCTTACCGATAAATTGTTCTTAATATAGACACGAAACTTTTTTACGTCATCAGTTGTCTAGTTTTGAACCGATCTCTTTCAGCCTCAAAACCCAGTTCTGACTCTTTAAATTATTGCAGACGTTTTTACTAAATAATTCTTCATAAATTTTAGCATCCATTAGAACAGAAATCTCCAGACTCGCGGGCCGAACACCATTTATCTGGACAGCCATAGATTATTTTGATTACATTGTAAAATGTAAAATTTATAATAGAATTAAATCATACAAAATAATTAGCTGATGTTTTTATGTAACAATCCATTAAGAAACACCATAACTGACATACATAATGAAATTTAAAATTTTAACTGTAATCAATGCTATGAAACTTGTTTTAAAAATTTACAATAAGTGACATAAATAAGCAATTGAAATAATGAAATTAACACTATAATCATGATTAAAGAGATTCTCGTGGCCGTAACTTTCCACTGACAATTGTTTGTAGCTGTCAGTGGAAGGTTACATCTATACTCTAGCTCTATTACTCGTTACAAAATGGCGTTGTATACTTCGACTATCCAAGCTTAATTTGCGTTTTTACGTAATTCCGAAGATGGCGATGGGTAGTGCAAGATGGCATCTCCGGGCAATGATATATCTTTGATACTTGCCAGTAAGCACAAACTGAAATTGAGAAAATTGATACTTTATTCGCTGGCTTGTTCCGAAACGAAAATTTGCACGTAATTTAAAACTATAATATTTTAGTATAATTAGCTAGATAGGTCTTGGCCCTTGGAGTGTGGCCCTTAAGCTAAAAAGTTTGAAGATGAGCCTTACGATGGGTTCCTCAAAGGACGTAAATAAAGAATTTAAGACGCTTTACAGAACCTAAAAAAAATAACATATGCCTTCTACAAAATATCCCTACAATAAATAAATGATATGAATGTTAGCTATTTATCTACTTGTGATCACATACACAAACAAAAAAAGTAATATAAAAAAAAAATTTGTAAGTCATTTCCTTCTTTTTTTTCACTCTATTGCAGAAAGTCCTTTATAAATATTTTTCATTAATTTTTTTAAAGTTTATCTGGCGCCATCTATTGGTAGATAGATGCAGCTTACATCTAATAAAAACTAAAATTAATTAATTAAATTTAATGAATGAATTAATATTTGAAAAAAACTGTATTAACATCCAGTGTCATCCAATACAAATTCAAAAAGAAATGTACTTGAACTTGAGTGGATGAATAAAAAGTATTTTATGCACGATTGAAAATGTGAACAAGATATATATAGGGAGAGTGTGAGCTAATAGAAGGAATCGAATAAAAGTAGAAATCAGTTGAAACTTATGAATACTCGAATGCAAAGGATTTTTCGAGTGAAGTGAAGGGAAGAGATGGCCAGCGACGGATGGATGAGTTGCATTTGAGGACAGAGACAATAGCGAATGGTAGTGCGAAAGATCTTAATCACCTTGTCTTGAGCGATTGGTTCTGCAGAAAGCAGCGGTGCGACGGACTCAATAAAAAGTTAAAATAAAACTGACCATGTTCAAATCATGATAGTTTCGTAAAAAGAACGGGGTTTTTTTATAAAAACTCGTTCTTTGGACCTTTCTTTGGTTCTTTGGACCTTTTCCCTATAAATTGTTTTGTTTTAAATATAATATTTTTAACTTTCCAAAACTGTTTTGAGTTTGTATCTAGACGTCGAAATGCAACTGTTTAATCAAGCAATCAAGAGACATTCATGCCTTAAAAATTCAAAATTGAATTTCCGTCTGTTTTTTTTTTCCTTTGACGATATCAGTCACAATTATTATAAAAATTTTCAGAATCAAATAAAGTTTTAACTCTATGTTTTGAATGATGTTTTGTATGAATTGTACTAAAATATTTAAATGTATTCATTCAGAGATGAGTTATTTTTGTTAAAAACATTACTTTTTTTTATAAATATCTCGATGAGCTGCCACTCATCTATACTTTAGAATAGTATCC
Organism: Caerostris darwini; assembly: GCA_021605075.1. Lineage (NCBI taxonomy): Eukaryota > Metazoa > Arthropoda > Arachnida > Araneae > Araneidae > Caerostris > Caerostris darwini. The sequence continues at coordinate 86,481 of BPLQ01008209.1, forward strand.
TTTTTTTTAGTTCATGCAGGCATAATGGATATATATATTATATATATATATGCATGCGTGCAAGTCAATGAGATACGTTTAAAGAATTTTTTATAATGAAAAGTGTTTAAGTAAATTAAAAAAATACTCTTTTTTGTCAAATATTAGCAAAATAATGTATGGAAGGATGTGATTTCAGTTTTGAATTATTTTCTTCCAAAAATCGGAAAGAGATTTTTTTTCTACTAATAAAATTATAGTTCTAGCACAGATTATGTGGAAATATAAACATCCGGTTTAAAGAACGGAAAAAGACAAATCGATTACTTGTTAGGGGTGTTTATCCGTCATGCGTACAGCAGTTTTGAAAGAAAAGAATTTTATTGTAATTATAACACCTAAACAATACCTGTCCCCTAAATACGTCGCTTTGTTACATCCGTCCGACTTGGCCACTTTCCAATTTACCATACAATCGATCGTCGAACTATTCAGAAAGGAGTACTATGTAGTTCTTGTTATTGTCGTATCCCCTGAAGAGTACAAGAAAATCAAATATCGTGGTGCTCCCGAATAATGTTGGCTATTTTGATTGCCAGCTCGGAGTATAAATCCTCTTCCGAGGTAGGGTCATGACAATGCATGGTGGCTGCAACAGCTGAGCAATCAAAGACAGGATGAGGAGTCAGCCCGATATCAGTGCAGTTGCCACATTTTTGGCAACCTCAGCAAAATTTTTCATATTTTTGTGATGCTTCATCCTTAATCTTGTTAGAGTAGTAACTGTTTGTCTGCCGACATTTTGTTCTGTAATTTGGTACTTAGTTTTGATCTTAGAAGGAATTATAAGTTTAGATTTTGCCAAGGAATTCTCATCTGCAAATGAAATAGGAATGACGGTCTGATCCAGACTTCTGACTACTTCCAAATCCATGTGAGCAGAGATCCATTGCAGGATACAGATTCTATACAAGCAGTGAACAGGGACCAACGGTTTAAAGCGGATTCCGAACCACTTCAAACATCGATGGCCCCTCCGGGAGGACTCGATCCCGAAAATCTGTGGCACCCAGCCATACGTGTCACTCGGCCATCAGGCCCCATGTGCACATACTATAACGTTGAAAAAAATATTTTGTTAATGCGAAAACGTTTTTGCAGATATCTGACATCATTACAAGTCGTTGAATTTATTTCACAGGTTTTTCTAAATCCATTAATAAAAATAGTAATTCATGAAACTAAGGCAAAGCGTCAAGAGTCGGAAGTCATGAATCGGAAATTTGTGGGTCGACTTCCTACCCCTCTATCTACATGATACCTGAGAGTGACCCTACTGTATAAAGTGATTGAAACATTTTACTTAAAATATAATTCCCATAATGCTTTCTCATTCAAATGAAAGTAATTCTTTTAAGATGGGTGGAAAAAACCCTCATGAAAGAACCTCGCATGGCTGCAAGAAAGCCAAATCCCTTTCATTATTTCCGCCACCCAACTAGTGTGATGGTTGCGAGCAAGCCAAGTGCACCAGGCGTAAGAAAAAAACCCTTAAAAATGATCGATATGTGATTTCAAACAATAGCTCTGATTAAATACCATCATAAATAGTTATTTATTATCGATTCAAAATGCCGTAATTTGTTGCTTTTCACATTTCTATGGATTGAATTATTTATGTGAAACAGACGCAGAGATTTCTATTGTTCTATTTCATCGAACCTTGCACGGTTATAGCTTTTTTACTTGGAATTTTAAATACAAAATTCAAGTCAAATGGGATCTCAAATGAAACACTTTCCATAGACGAGACGGAGGATTGTTATTTGAGATATTTTATACAATGAACGGGTAACATTTCAACAAATATTAGGTCATTTAGCGAGAGTAACAATAAAAAAAGAAATATATACATATATATAAATTGTTCGAAAAAGTTTTTATTTCCTCCATATTTTCAAAACAAACCAATAGAAATAAAAATGTAATACAAAAAAATTCTATAAAAGCTAATAATAATTACACTTTCTCTTTTAGATATACCATACTTAAGCATAAATAGATTTACTTGAATATTTTTAATAATATATATATATCTTCAGGGAGAATTATCTCTCCATATGTATTATGTCAACTGTTTCTATTTACTTTTATTACAGGTCTGATGGTCGAGTGACTAGCGTTCAGGCGCTCTGGGCTCGGGGCCCCAGGATTCGAGTCGCGAAGGTTCCATGGATGTTTGTAGTGGTTCAGAGTCCACTTTAAACCGTAGGTCTCGGTCTCATTTGACTGTAGAGCGTTGTGGGTGTAGTGTTACTCGCGTCCGTAACATATCTTCAAGCTACACTTGCCCCCTGGGTAGTGCCACATGAGTAACAGCGTTCTTCGGTGCAGCCCATAACAACCCCACAACTACCCATAGGTGAAATATCACGGAGTATATTTGAAGAGATATACCTGTATCAGTCATAATATGTTTAAGGAAGGCAGTATTAGATTTCGAAGTTTAAATTATAATTTTGAGTTGGCACAGTTTTTGCTCTTTGAAAGTTGTTGGAGTATACATTTATGTTCTGAATTATTTGAATTTCATCTGTAAATGTCGGCTATAAACATTTTCCTGATAATATCCTTTATTTTATTTACTTTTAAAATAATTTCTTAAATCTCTGTATTTTAAAAAATAGATATTGACATTTATGACTGATTGTATTTATACCAAGAACATTAAAGTATAAAAGCTATATAACGTTTATAAAATCCCCATAACGCTTATAAATAAATCATGCTTGACTCGTGGCTCAGTGGCAAAGTGCGCTGCTGGTGAGAATTAGGGCTGAGGTTTAATCAGCTAGCGGCTTTAATGTAGACACTGCATCAAAAACAGAGGAGACTCGATAGCGTTTGTGATGTTCAGCATCTCTTCTCGTGAGTCGGACTACCCGGTGGGAGTTTTCTACGTTTTCTCGCATATGTTAGGTGCATGCGGGGCAGCAGCTCCCCATAAAAGTCCTACTGGGAGACACTGCCCTCGGAATCGGAGCGAAGTCAGACTTCTACCTACGGTTGCTCCATCACCACTGAAGCTGCCCCTTTCCCTCCATCCATGAGTAGTCGGACTACCCGATGGGAGATTTCTACGTTTTCTCCATACGGTAGGTGCCCTTGGGATATTCGTCCCGCACTGTAGGACACTGAGGATTATACGCAACAACAACAAATAAATCATATTATTATAGCTCTTCTCTTATTAAACATGTATAGAGTGATAGATAGATAGGTTGAATAGATTTTACGTGTTGTATTTTCGATACTTTTACGTCTTTATGTGAAAACAAACACACCCAGTGATTGCTTTCAAATAATTATTTCATTAAAGTTTTTATTAATTATTTTTATATTACATACTTCTATACTCAGGACCGCGAAAATATTCGTTTGGATAAAGTAGGTCTCTAAATGCAAAAGTTTCAGAAGCGCTGTCCTAAAAGAAAAAAATAAATAAATTTTGAAAAATAAAAATTAGATTGTTTTTATGCTTCTATAACTAAAATTAAAGAAAAGTTTAAAATGTGTCAAGTCAAAAAGATCTGATTGATCTTAATGTGCTAGAGAAATAACATTTTCTCTATGTACAGGAGCTCTCCAATCAAATACGGCTGCTGGAGCGTTGTTACTACCAAGGGTGTGGAATCCCCACCAAAACGCAGGTCCCGGTCTAGTATGACTAAAACAAGTAAAAGAATATAGTAATTTTGATCACAAAAATGATGTATTTTTAAAACATTAAATCTTTTTTGTTCTTAATAATGCTGAGAATACTTTTTATAAGATCTTCTTTAATTAAGGATTTAACGTAGCTTTTTATAAGCCTCAGTGCTGAGAAACTTCTCTCATCAATTACTTAGTATACTAATAAAGCAGCATATGTCATTGATGCTGGTTGTATTATTGAAGGATACAATTGAGTTGGCCCTTTACCCTTAATTCTCATAATTTTGAAAAAATAAAAATTATTTTTTATACATGAGTCGAATGTCAAGTTTTTATACCGACTCTTGAATCTGACTACCGACTACTACACAAATGCTTGATTCCCAATATTGATCTCTAATTAGTACTACACCACATCATTGTTCTTAGAACTGAGGTGTCCCTTTACGGTTAGAAAATGATGTGGATGAACTTGTGTAAACACACAATGAAGATTGAAAAGAAAAAAAAGTGATTTAAATATAAATATGAGAAGAAAAACACAGACGTGAAAATCGCAACACATATCTGAATCCAGCAGGAGCGAAAGAGATCCGAGCAATAAAAGCCATTACAAGGTTTGCGCCGGAGTGTAAGAAAATACCAGTAAATTTTTTACAGTATTCACTTTTTAATGTTTCTCAGACTAAACAATGAAGATACGATTTTATAATAAACAATATAAATAAGTATAAAATAGAACCCAAGTAAGTATTAAAAAATACCGAAAACAATATGAATAAAACTAATATGCTAGAAGTAAGTTTGGTACAGCATTGAAATGTAATATATAGACCCGCCGTCTAAGCTCTTCATTTCGGAAAGACTTTGTATGCGTAGCTCCAGTTGGTCGCTCAACTATTCGAAAAGACCATGGTCTGCAGGAAAATGTCCTTGCGGGGTTGTAATGTGGGTGAAACAATGAATAGAAGTTTATGGGATTCGCGAATCATTGCGAAAAGTTTTTATTGAATTTTATAAGAAATCCTCGCGCATCAAAAAGCACCACACGAGGCTTACAGAAGTAAATAACAAACAAATCAATGCTGAAATGTTAAAGAAAAAATTATAAATTTAAAACGACACATAAGAATACAGAGAGAAAAAAAGTAAAAAAGAGAGGATAAAAGATTCAAGAAAAATTCGAGTAAGAATTTACAAAGTACTGTAAAAGAAAGCTTCGTAGTATTAAGAGTTTGGTGATAGATTGTTAGTTCTTTCCTTAAAAAATTCCTACAGTGTTCAAGCCTAACTAAGAATGTTATAAATATTTTGCATTTGGCTGATGGTCGAGTGGCTAGCGCTCTAGAAGAATATATCATAGAAGCTCTTCTACTATTTATAACAGATTTAATGTATTATAACTATAACTTCTTGTTTAAAATGTACAATTTTCTTTTGCTTGCCTTAAACTGGGAACTGATGGCCGAGTGACTAGCGCTCCGTGTCACAGATTTCGGGTTCGAGTCCCGGCGGTGCCATGAATGTTTGTAGTGGTTCAGAGTTGGTTAAACCGTAGGTCCTGGTCTCATATGACCGTAGAGTGTCACAGAGCCCAATCAGACTTCTCTCCCACATCATTCCCAATCTGTAAAGGGGCAACTCAGCTCTAGGTATAGTGATGTAGTAGTAATAGCATTCAATAAAGATTGATTAAATATAGACTTAAATCTGTTTAAATTGAATTTAAAATTGTCATATCTAGTCATAAAGAATAATACTAAAAATATTATCAAAAGAAAAATAAAGAATATCAAAAGAATAATACTAAAAATATTCCATTTCATCGTACTGTAAACCAGGGATCGGGAGAGGTCCGAAAAATTTCCGCCACCTGAATCGAATTTTTTTACAACGAATCCTAACTCATTACTGTAATTTTACGTACTATGATCTTTACTAATGGATTTAAAACAATTTATAAAATAAATTCAATAATTTTTACTTAAATCATTTATCTATAAAAAATGTTTTTTTCTAATGCAGCTGGCAAACATTTAGACAGCTTGGTTTTGGATACCTTAAGGCAAGCGCTGCACAGACTTTACTTACTTTGCATTACCCAGGGGGCGCGTGTAACTTGAAAATAAGCCACGGATGCGGTGTAACAATGCCCCCGCAACGCTCATAATAGACCGGGACCTACGGTTTAAAGTGGATTCCGAACCACTACAAACATCCATGGCATCGCGGGGACTCGAACCCGAAACCTGTGGTACGGAGCGGCAGCCACTCGGCCATTCAGGTCCCTTATCTATAAAAATAGTTTTTGTATAAAAATATTTTTTACAACTTTAAAAACCTCTTTAAAAGCCCTTTTGTGCTCTAAATATGTTTACAAAAAATACTTGTATCCTATAAAAATAAGAGTACCAAATTAACAAATACCGAAGAATTAAAGAATAGTTTAAGACAAGCAAAAGGAAATTGTACATTTTAAACACAAAGATGTTATAGTTATAATAATACATTGCATTTTTTTTTATAAAGAATAGAATATACCCTATCATAAAAAAGCGAGGTAGCCCAAATTAAAATGATACTGATTATATAACATGCTTACTGGAAAAAGGAATATTTGTTAAACGTTAGTGGTTGCCTTTTTTTTTTTATAGCCTCTTCTTTTTCTTCTTCATTAGTACAACATCTCCATGGTGGGCCAAGGCCAACTGCCTACTGGCAGATTTTGAGACAGATGGGTTTTTTTACGGGTTAGAGTTGTCAGCTAAACTCTCTACAGTCATATTAGGCAGTTTAAAGTGGATTTAGAACCACTAAAAACATCTATGACATCGCCGGAACTCGAACCCGAAACCTGTGGCACCGACGGTCAGAGTTTTTATAGTTCTAGAATTATGTTTAATAAATTTATCTTACTAGTTAAATTACAGATTTCTTCTGCCGTTTTATCTCTTTTGAGGTTGTGTGGGACTTGACAATGTTAACTATAACAGTAGTTGATATTTGTTTAGATTGAAATTTGTCAAAACAAGTTGCTTGTTTAGAAATTTTTTTTATTTGGTGAAATTAAGGTCTTAAAATGGGACTTTACCCATCCTTAAATAAAAAAGTCAGTGGCTTGCTAATGGCTAACATCACACTTCAAAAACTTAGGACTTATAATATCCTTTCAAAATCATTAATGATTTTGAAAGGATAAGGAGTTTGCTTTTAAATAAAATCAAAATTCTTGAAATTTCTTTCTGTTAAATTACGTAAGAATTACAAAAAAAAAAAAAAAAAAAAAAAAATCATTTACGCATCATTTGTTGTTAATTGAATAAATCTTAACTTTATTTAAAATTAATTGAATTTCGTATTTATTTATTTTTATTTGAAAAGTTTAAATACTATTTATTTAAAGAATATAAACATTAAATCATAAATGTGTCAGTTAATTTTTTAAATTCCAACATAACATTTTTAGAAGTTTTAGATTTCAAACAACGATCCATCCTAAACCAAAAACAAAAACAAACACTTTTCACTTTTGACTAATATAGCGACGTGTGTGTTTAAAGCACCCTTTACTCTTCGACACATATTCAAAAAGACCAGTCTTAACACAAACCTAAGCTCACGAGTTCATTCATCTATGGAAATGCAAACTTCAGCGACAAAACGACACAAAGACTTTAGTTGTAACCTATTTTTTACTGTATATATATATATATATGCTAGTTTAAAAATATTTGCAAAAGTTTTCAACTTGTTTGAATACAGGTAAAACAGAGTGCACCTTGTAGCAAACTAGTTATGGCAAAGTCAATTTAAAATGGACACAAGTGTTTATAGTAAAGTTCCAGGAAAACTATAAAAGCCGCTATTTGTACAAAGGATCAAACTAACTTGCAGGGTTGCATTTTTTTTAAAAAACACAAAAGATGTGTACATAAATACATAGCACTGGTCCGTCGAATTTTGAGATCACACAAAGACTTGAAAATAAAATCTTACGTATGATTACAAATTCACCCTGGTTTTTCCGAAATGAAAATATCAGACATGCTCTTTCCCCCTTAAGTTTTAAACAATTTGTTTATAAATACATTGTTATAACAATTTGTTTATAAATACATTGTTATAATTCCATTCCAAGTAATAATTCTGTTTTGAATGGTCTAAGCAACTATGATGACGACATTTCTGATTTCAAAAAATCGCAAAAGACCTCGCGTTGTTCTTAATATTATTCATTAACGTTTCGATATCTTCCTTTCCGAATTACCACGCAGTTTCTCCACTGAGTCACAATTTCTCCTCCAGTTGTTTTTGTTACTATTGTTTATTTTTTATTACCTTTTTATTCCTTACTTATTAATTATAATAATAATAATAATATAAATATATATATATTTATACTTAATTTTCTTTCATTAATTAAAAAAATTAATAAGTTAATTTTTTTAAATAAATTAATAATGCATATATATGTATGTATGTATATATTACTCTTTTTCTATCTATGTCTAATGGGCTTAAAGCTTAAGAAACTTCTCTCATTTACAGAGCAGGATATAGAAGTTGCTATACAACCAAGGCTCTCCGTCAACCTGGCAAATCGTCGTCGTTGTGTACATAAATTAATCCTTATCATCTGCAAGCGTTTCTTGATGAGTGTGGTCACAAAAAATTTAGTTTTTGTTTTTAAATAAAGGAAATTTATAAGTAAAACTGATGTATTTTGTACCCAGCACGTGGTCTTTTAATTACCAAATTTAATTTAGCTGAATTGGCTTGGCTCGTCCGACAGTGTGTGATGCTATCAATGTAAATATCATTCTTATTTCATTCGAAACATTTCGAATTGCAAAGCTTATTTGGCCATTGCAAAGTTAATGATATCCAATGTGTGAAAAATAATTTTTTTTGTAGTTAATCTTTACTCTTGCAAGTGTATTACAACTGCTCTGATTAGAAATTATACGAGCTAATCCATAAATAAAATATCTTAATTCGATTCAGAACCATAGGATAGCAATATAATAGAGCGTGTCCAATTCTGTTATTGTTATTGTTCTAATGCAGCTGGCAATACAGAGACAGTTAATCTTTATGCCATAAGCAAGAGCTCAAGCTGTTACTCATTGAGCACTACTCAGGGGTCAAGTGTGACTTGACGATATGCTACGGGCGCGAGCCCCACAATTCACTACGATCCTATTAGACCGAGACCTCAGGTTTAGAGTGGATTCCGAACCACATATCGCACCCTTTTCTTACTACAGTTGACTCTTCATGACCCTTTGGATCCTTTTTCCCGCTCGCATTTATTTAGAAAACGTAAACTTGTTGCGAAGCGATTTTGAAAATTCCGAAAAATTCTTCTCAAGCCATACAGTTATTTAACTATGTGCTTACTAAACATAAATAAGCACAAGACAAATTATCTTATTTATAACTCTCATCATTTTCTATGAAATATAACAAAAGTTTACAAAAAGTTCACATAAATAAATATTTTATTTTTTAATCATTTTGGTAGAAAAATATTACACAAGAAAGTTTATTAATAGAATATAAATGTCATATATTTAGAAAAATTAAATTTGTAGTGCGCAGATTAGGCAACCAGATTGTAACTGGGTGAGGTTGGGTTGAGATACTTGACGCACAGGCTGGAGAACTCACAACTTTATTTACACATACAATTAGAGGCATACAATATTTAACACATTTGAAGACATATAATTATAGATTCGTGGAAGGATTCCACTTCTAAGCCGAAAATACGATACTCAACTATATGAAGGATGCACAATACTTCAATAAATACTACAATAAATATACTTCCTCTCCGAATGAGAGTCTGTAGGCCGACTTATACTCAGAGTGTGATTAAATATATTTCCTCTCGGAATGAGAGACTATAAACTAAACGCTTCGCAGCGGGAGCACAAGTTATGTTGTATTTCCTGTCGGGTGAGAGTCTCAAGGCCTATTGAATATTTCTCCTGAATGCCCCAGGGGGTTGCTCTTGCCAGTGGTAGGAGGACGCACGGTTACAAATTTTCATTTATTTTCAGCCAAAAAATTAAATAATTTCTTTTGAAATCATTGTATGATAGTATACCTTTCTCCTTCTTAGGCTTTCTCCTTCCTCTCTCTCCAATAACTTAGAGTAGTAATGGTGAACAGTACAAATTGTTGCCAAAAATCGTGAAGCTATCATTGCATATGCTAAACCACAAAGCAAAAATCGCATGAGGAACCAGGCCCTAAACTGGCCACCCTGATGAACCCTTTATTATTTCATAACTCTTATGTTTATAACTGTAACTTTAAAAAATTTAATTTATGAAAATCGAACAAGGCTTTTTAATATTTCATGTATGCATAAATGAAAAATTATAATGACTTCCAGTTGTCGCATAACATTTCATCAAATTAAAAATGATGGCCTGGTGGCCGTATGACTAGTGCTCTGGAGCTCGGTGCCACAGGTTGCGGGTTCTCGGCGGTGCCATGGATGATTGTAGGGACACAGAAACCACTTTAAACCATAGGTCCCGGTCTAATATGACTGTAGAACGCACGGCTGACATCCATACTCAGTAAAAAGAAAATAACATTTCATGTTTCGAAATTCACCATGGGGTTTTTTTTCCGCCAATGGAAAAAAAAAAAGAAATAAAGCATGCTATAAATCTGGAATGCGAATAATTGTGAATAAAAAACTTTTATCTATGTGACATAAATATTGTGAGACAAATAGTGTAACGTTGGAATCTTTTTTTTTTTTAATTTGTGTCACGGTGTCACTGAATCCTTAAATCAAACTAATTTAAAAATATTTTATTTATTCTATTATAATGATTATAGTATCAATTTCATAAAGATCTTTTACTATTTTCTGATAGTTTTACAAAAGACGGCAACAACCTGTCCAACTCATCAATGAAAGGATCGCAATTCTGTGCTATTAATTTGCCCACTTTAATTAATGTGCGGTATGTGAAGATCCAACGAGTATTACGAAATGTTGTTGTGCAAATTCCACAACGTTAAGTTGACAGAAAGTTGAAGAAAGAAAAACATTTTGCAATTTTTGATACGCACGCTATCGTTAGAATAAAAATAAATTATTGTACAAGGCTATGAAAACACAAAAATATTGTTTTACTACAATTTTTTAGAGAAGTTCTTAATGCTTCGAATCGTCAGCGTAAAATGTTTTCCCACATTCTTTCATCAACGCATACACATTTCCGCAAATTTGTATGTTAAGGTTATTTCCGAAATGTGTAGTTTCCTTTTTTTAGATAAATTGTTCCTTGTTCCGAGTGGCCGAATTCACTATGACCGTCGGAGCGAAGATTCTAAGCTGCGTGGAAAATGGTCTGCGTCAGTTTTGGAGGACGACTCTTCTTCAAACAACAATGTGAGTTTTTGAAGCATAAGGACATTCACTCTGACAGGCTTTATCACTGATGCGCCGACAATGTTGCACATTTAAATGCATAAACATCCAAAAAGTGGCTTGTTCGATTTTATGACATCCGTTCTGACCTTGACTGGCATTATTATAATAGCTTGTTTTCGATTTAGTCAGTCCATTATATATATATTTTTTTCAGATAGGAAGGTATTTTGAGCCAAGGTGATGAATCAAAATCTTTAGTCAAACATTTTTTAAGGAGTCGAAATCAAGATTCAGGAGATGTTTTAAAAATCCGCCTTTTGACTCTTTTATAAAAATAATTGTTTTCAATAATTTTAGGAATTAATGTTAAAATTAAACGTTAAGGAAGCCATTAAATTGTAGCAAGTTAAATCTATTACCAGCATAACCAATAAGTGTTGAGAGAATTTTCTCAGCGCTGAGGCTTATGAGAAGCTGTCTTGGATCCACCATGAAAGATTATCTATCTATTATCTAGAGATCAATCTATGATCTAGATCTATCTTATCTGTAGATATATCTATGACCTAGCTGTTCTATTTTTAGGAACAAAAAAAATTTTAAGTATTATAAATGTGGCATCTTTACGATTAAAGTTTACAATTTTAAGCTTTAGCAGCGATGAGGGGGGACCTTCTTCGAGGTAACTGTTCCGCACAATTAGTGTGTCATACAGGATTAAAAAAAGCAGAAAACTCCCATTTAAAATCCAGATAAGGAGACACGAGACACACAAGTCATCGAGTCTCCTTGTTTCTGAAGGTAGTGAATGCAACAATGCCGTAAGCGAATTCGAACCTAGATCTTCCTGCATGCTAGAAGCGCACATGGAATTTCATTTTATTGAACATTACAATAGATGCTCTTTAATCGGACATACGATGATTCGCCATTATCTATAATCTGGTACCAATCAAGCGTCCGCTTTCTAATTTTTTTGTGTGGAGTCGGGCATTTGGTGATCTTTATCGCTAAATCACAACATGGCGCCCAGCGACAATGTGCACAGCTAGCGTAAAGGAGAACTGAGGTTAGAATCCGCTAGCGGCGATGTGACGATTCGATGGCAATTGTGACAATGTGTATAAAACTGTCTCGCATGGTCAGGCTGCTGATGGGAATTTTTCAGGATTTTATCTCATACGACACACGAATGTTGGGCAGTTACCCCTAACAGTCCTACCGAAAGGCATTGTCCTCCCCATTGTCAGTCGATGAGGTGTTCGTCGTCTACATGAAGGTAGACGGTATTCAACTCTCCCCTACATAACTGATAGGAGGTTACATAGCTCTAGGTATGGCGAGGAAATGTGATGAAAAAAAGGAAAAGTTGCACCATCTCGCTGTTTACCAGTTTTCATGTCTGAAAAAAAGATCCGATTCAACACAACAATGTGATATCAGATGTGACAATGTGATATCAGATAATTTCTTTAAAAAGTATTGCTCATGTCTATTTTTTCTTGACCTTGAGTAGTTTATCACAACTTGTTTTAACAACCATTTACAATATTAATATTTCTTTTGAGCTGTATTTTTGATCAATCCAAGTATATTCAATTAAATTAACGTTTGATGCGAAAATTTTGATTATTTTTATTTTTAGAATTTCGAAATGCTTCGTCGGCTATTTATATCGCTTACAACAGATAATAATACCCATTACATTAAATATATACATATTTAAATTTTTACCAAACATGATTTATTTTGGTATCTATCATATAGACCAGGGGTGGCCAACACAAATGATCTCGCGGGTGACTTTGGAAATTCCTCCTAACTCCGCTGGCCGCATATAAAACTATATATCCCCTTATTAGATTTAGACCCACTATAGACATTTTTTGGAGTGAAAAATTGAAAGAAAACGAGTTATTATTGCATTTACTATTGTTCTAACATGTAAAAGATAATATTATAAAAATGATACCAAACGCTCATCGTAAAGAAATATATAACACTAAAAATGAAATATAAAAAATATATAAATGAAACCATTAAAAAATATTTATTTTACTAGTGCGATATTTGTTTCTCCACTCTTTCAGTTAGCTTTTGCAAATCGATCTCAATTTGGGTATTTGCACATCGTAATGGGTGTTGTAGGTTAGCGTCTGTTATGTCTGAGAGTGTTTTGTGTTTGATCAATTTCATTTTAGAAAAAAAAAACCGTTTCGCAGGTGTTAAGTTGAACCAAAAGCACTAGCAACTTCAACTAAGAGTCTGGTTTGCTCTGCTATCCACAATCAACTGTGCGTATCTAGGGATGGTCACTGAGGTCACTTAAAGTGACACATAGTACCTGTTATATTAAATGTTTCAAGATGCGCGTGACTCATGAGTTCGCAGAATATAATTTAATTATTCTGCGAACTCATAACTGTAAACTCCTAAATAAAACAGTAAATATCTGTCCTATATTCACAAGAATATTATTTTAAAATCAAAGGGAATGGTTTCTCATAATTTCGGCATGTTGTGCATCCGCATATTCAAAAATTATATACTTTTTTAATACGTTGGTTTTCACTACTTTGGCCATTATAAAATGAATATATTTTGTAAAAGTGTGATAAATCTCACGGGCCGGAAAAATATTCAAGGCGAGCCACGGGTTGGCCACCCCAGTTATAGACTCTCTATATTTCGGCAAAATCACTAATCCGGAACGGCCGTGGCCCCGAATGCGCCGGATTAAAAATCACCTACTCTATTAATAAAATGATTTTAATGTTCGAAATGAATTTAGAATAGGGCCAAACTCAATGTTAGTGTGAACTTTCTATTTCATACAATTTTCCCATCTTTTGTGTTTCCGTGCAAGAGTAACCATGAGAGAAAATGTTGCCATGAGGTTTATCCTGAATCTCTTACCGTGAGAAACACTTCGATGTCCAACATCGATTGACTTGCCGTGAAGCACATGACTGCGACAAACAAGGCAAGAAAGGACGCTTTTTGATGGACAGTCGAATGAGATTGTATTTTGCCTGATGCTTGCAAGCACAGCACAACAAAAACAAGTAATATATATTTAAAAAAAATTTACAGTCAATTCATTCCTTTTTTTCACTCTATTGCAGAAAGTCCTTTATAAATAATTTTCACTTATTTTTCTTAAGTTTGTTTGGCGCCCTCTATTGGTAGATACATGCACCTTAAATCTAAAAAAAAAACTAAAATTGATTAATTAAATTTAATTACTGAATTAATATTTGAAAAAACTATATTAACATCCAGTGCCATCCACTACAAGTTCAAAAAAAATGTATCAGAACTTGAGTGGATGGATAAAAAGTATTTTATGAACGATTGGAAATTTGAACAAGATATATATAGGGACAGGGTGAGCTAATTGAAGGAAATGAAAAAAAAAAAGAACAGCATTCTCGAATTACAGCAAAATAATAAAAGCAAATACATACGATAAAAATAATAAAAGCAAATATATTAGGCTATATTTCAAATTTAATTAAAAACTTTTTGATCATTTAAAATTAAAAAATATAGAAAACATTAACAAGAATACTCAAACACGATCGTTTCAAATTTTAAACGTAAAAAATTAAGAATAATAATATCCAGAAAAATAAGTTAAATTAAAATCAGTCGATTTTTTATACTATTGCCAATTTGTAGTTACATTATTTTAAAAATTGAATTATATATTAAATGAATAATAAAAATATTTGATAATAAAATAAAAATAATTAATAATTAAATGAATAAATTAAAATCAGACGATTTTTTATATTATTTCCAATTTGTAGTTACATTATTTTAAAAATTGAATTATATATTAAATGAATAATAAAAATATTTCATAATAAAATAATTAATAATCATTAATTATTTAATAATTAGTTATGAGAAAAAAGAGAGTATTAACTAATTATTAATTAATTAATGATGAGCAAATGGAAAGAAAGAGCAGCGTGCATATATGAATATTTCTCCCATATAAAACTAAAATTAATTAATTAAATTTAATGAATGAATTAATATGTGAAAAAAACTGTATTAACATCCAGTGTCATCCACTACAAGTTCAAAAAAATGTATTTGAACTTGAGTGGATGAATAAAGAGTATTTTATGAATGATTGAAAATGTGAACAAATATATACAGGGAGAGTGTGAGCTAATAGAAGGAATTGAATAAAAATGGCATCCTTTAAGAATCCTTAACATGTGCAGAAACAAAATTTTTAAATAATGTTTCATGAAATTTTTTTAACGTTATTGTCCAATTAACTTATAAAACATTAACAAGCATAAACATTAAAATAAATGCATGAGAATTATTCGTTAGGATTTGACGAAAATGGACAAATAAGGTATTTATTTCACTTTAAGTATACACGCCTAACTAAAAGACGGCCTAATAACCAATTGACTAGTGCTCTGGTCGTTGGTACCACAGGTTTCAGGTTGGTGTCCTGGCCGTGGCATGGATATTTGTTGGTGGTTCGGAATGCACGTTAAACTGCAGGTCCCGGTATAATTAGCCTAAAGTGTGCACAGAATGACCGCAGAGCGACAAACCAAACATAATTAAAAGAAATCTGAAAGCACATAATATTGAATTGCATATTAAACATAGATCCATTACGCATGCGTTGAATAAAAAGAAGGATACTATTCTAAAGTATAGCTGAGTGACAACTCATCGAGCAATTGAGAGCAAAGATACAAGAGAAAAAAGCTGTGATTTTAACAAAAATTCAATAATTTATTTCTAATAAAGTTATTCAAATTTTTTTAGTTTAGTGCATGTATAACATCAAAGAAAGCATACACTTAAAATTTCCTTAGATTCCGAAAATTATTACAACAGTCGTTGCTGATACTTTCCTGGAGCAGGAAAGCCTACTCCAGGTCCAAGAGACCCCGTCGCAGGCGACTGGTCTATGGCTAAGTGCAGTTAATCTTTAGCAAGAAACCACGAATGCTGAAGACTAACTAAACTTCAAGAAAACGCTCTACGATCGTATTAGACCGGGATCTACCACCTTTTAAAGTGGATTCCAAACCACTACAAGCATCCATAGCACCACCGGGATTCGAACCTAGAACCTGTGGTATCGAGCACTAGAGCACTATTCACTCGGGCATCAGGCCCCCATATGCCAGGGATAGCATTGATAATTTGATAGGCCACCAGGGGACATCCAAGGAGAAAACCAGATTTTGCCTGATTTCATCATCAGTGGTGCAACAGCCTTTTGGTGGGCCAAGACCGCCTGCCTGTGGCAGATTTCTAGACAGGAGATGTTATCTTTTTACGGAGTATGGTTGTCAGCCTAACGCCCAACCTTCCTACACTCATATGAGACCGGAACCCATGGTTTAAAGTGGATTCTGAACCACTACAAACATCCATGCCACCGCCGGGACTCAAACCCGAAACCTGTGGTACCAAGCGCCACAGCGCTAGCCACTCAGACATCAGACCCCCATTACAACAGTTATGACTACTATCATACGACGGTGTAGCAAACAATACAGAAATTCAAGAGAAAATTTTAGATGCATGAAGTTAGTATCCTAATAACTCACGAGGAAACAGCTCTGTATCTCGACTTCTAAGAATTCTAGGAACAAACTGAAAACTGTTTTGGAAAGCTAAAGGTTTTATCTTTAAAATAAAACAATTAAAATAATCGATTTTATTTTCACGAAAATCGTGAGTTGAATTAAAGGATTAAATGATTTCATTGAACGTGATAAAGTGAATTGCGATTTGAACGTGACCTCATTTTTTTGAAAGATGAAACATAGTTATATTTGGACAGAAGAAAAACAACATTAATTCCAAGTGTTGCAAGTTAATTATAAAAATTGGTATTGAGTAGTTTCAATATCCTCTTTACACGTCTTCGCTGGGTCAAATGTTGAAACAGAATAATATGTCACGAATGTCACGTGCGATTCGTTATTATTATAGGGTGATGCCATTCGAATAACGGAAATTTATTTTATGTGGTTTAGTGGTTAAGGGGAATATCACTTTTCATTGCAAAAGGAATAATCAGAAAAACCACAAATGCATTTTGTATTTTTTTTTTCAGGATATATTAGTCATAAGATTTGCTGTACAGTTGATTTGAAGTGTATAATTTTTTTATTAGATTTGTGATCGCAAATTGTTTCAAGGTTTTAGAATGCATAGTTGTGGGATTGTTGATCTCATAAAAATAACTCGACAATTGAGTTCATTTTTCAAAGAGTGTCATTATTTTTAATTTTTGAAGCATTTTTTAAGATTTTTTTTATAGTTATTGTAGGATATTTTTTATTTCACTCTATTGTTAAATAAATTTAGTAAGATTGAAAGAACTTTTATAGCGAGGAACAGAATTTTAATCTCATTGACTTCAATGGAATGACATCATATTTTTCTTATATGCAGGTTATTACTTCACCATGTAACAGACCACTAGCGGAAACCACGATCAACAAATGCGAATCAAACGCAAGATATAGGTATTTCTAAATATGCGCTCGAGAAAGGTAAGAAGAATAGAAACCTAGCCCTCACTTTTCCTTTACAATTAAGAAATTGCGAAAAAATTGAATGGCAACATACATTTTTATGCATTTCCAATGGATGAAGGCATTACAAGATCATGAAGGGCTTTGCAAAACATAGCATGAAACATTACAGAGCTAGACAGAAACTAAGAAGTGAAAAAAAAGCATTATGGCCATCAAGGTCCCCCGATCTCTCTCCAATAGATATCTGAAATTATAAGGTATACTTATTCAATCCGCAAGCGTTTTCTGATTTGAAGGTACCATCAGAGCTAAGGCTCTTGCCTCTTAAAAACCACACCACTACTCTACCGCCATATGCCGCATGCAAAGCCTCATGGAATGTGAAAACAAAAACATGAAAATTTTTTGAATGATATGCTTTTCTGCCGTCATTTAATTTTTCCATTTATTTTTCTTAGTCTTTGTCTAGCGCCGCAGTTTTTCGGATTCCTAACCGTTTTGAACGCCATTCCTGGTATTTCACTGAACACGCCCATTAACAATGCATAAAAATGGTATTGTCATTTATTTTCAGAACTGCAACCGTAACTGATAGAACTTTATTTTATTCTTCACACCACACTCGAGCGCATTCTTTGATCGCGACTGCCGCTAGCGCTACTTTTTTTTTTTTTTTTTTTTATCTAATGTATAAACACAAATTGTACAAAAAATCTTATTAGATAACTTTCAATTCAATTTAAGAACTCAACTTCTAATTGTAAAATTGAGTTTTAAAATTATTTATTCATATATTGTTTTCATCATCACTTACTAAATAGGGATCTCTAGATCTTTTAGCCTAAGGACCACATTGACTCCTCCATTAAATCCCAAGGACCAAGACCTAGCTAGCTAACCATTCCAACAGACTGTAGTTTTAAATTAAGGACAAATTTTCGTTTCAGAGCTATCTGGAAATAAATAATGTGAATCCTTGAAATGCAGGTTGAAATCTGAGCAATTGCAGTTTACAAAAGTGAACAGCAAGACAACTCGTTAATTTAACAAGAAGCAGCAAGTCGTGCTAATTTCCGTGTAGCTCATTCATTAGCAAAACACGCATAACCATTTACTGACGTAACGAATTAATCAAGGATTGCATGATTGCAATATCAGAAGAAATGTGTCCAGGAAAAGCTAATTCGTTTAAAAACATCAGTTTGTCATCAAACACTGGGGTTCGAAGGATAGATTATGTTGCAGAAAATATAGTGACTCAATTGTCTGACAAAAATCGACTCTTAGAGTGGTTCTCTGGTCCCTGATGAGTCAACAGAACTTTTAGATACTGCTCATGTGTTACTTTTTATCCGAGAAATAAATAAAAATTGTGAAATATGTGAAGAACTTCTTGACGGTCATAGCATCATTCATGGTACGACTACCGGAGAAGATATTTTTAAAGGAAAATACTGTACTGAAATGAGTTGAAAATACTGTTCAGAAAAATAATCTGTAATCTGCTATCTGATTATTATTTTGTATGATTTGCTTACACTGTAAATTTTACAATGTAATCAAAATAAACTGTAGCTTGCAGGATTGATGGTGCTCACGGGCAAGTGTTGGCCCTCTGTTTGGAGATCCCTGAGCTAACTATTCACCAAAATGAAAATAATTTAAATTTAAAAAAAAATTTTGTGTACGCTTAAATTGAAAATTATTACAACAATTTGGTACATACCAAATTTTTGTTGAAGTTTTTATTTGGTACTTACCAATAATCATATAAAGAGTAAAATAATAACATCAGAATTGCATTTAATAATGAACAAGAATATATTATTATTACACAGCAAGAAAGTAAATATTATAATCAATGCAGATATCCCTCAAGCGATTATCTCCTTTCGATGTGTAGGGGTCTCCTGTGTCCAAAGTGACCCAGTGATCTTTGCCTTCATTCTTTGGTATTCTTTTTTGTTTACTTTTTCATAGTCAATATATCTTTTTCTAACAATCTCATTTTCCTCATATGTTTTACATATGTGATTAATTGAATATTCATAAACATTAATTTATTATATTCATATTTATTTCTTATAATTGCTTATTTCTTCTAATATAATATTTTTTTCGGTTTGACTAGCAGTAACAGTATTCTGACCAAAGCATGGCAACCCGTGTCACATGAAAAAGGGATCTTGGTGATTGAATCCAGATAGAGTTGCGATTATTGTGGAGAGAACACATTTGTTTGGCTTCTGGTGGTACATTTAGTTTCCAGGTTTAAAAATGTTTTAAGTTATCAACCCTTTGTGGTGTAATTGCCTAGGATTCAAATGATGGATCATTTCTTGGATATCTCATTAAGGGTGGATGCGGCCTAAAAAGGTAATCCTAACTGTAATTTTTGCCAGCATCATTGTAGAAATCTATTTTACATCACTGGGTTTCATGGTTGGCGGTTGAATCAGATCTGGAATCATTTTGTCATTTCATGGTTTATTGTCTCTTTAATATCTCATGCTCTTAAGATCTTTAATTCCCTACGCCACATTCTAAATTTTATAACAGATGTTCCATTAATTATATTACATCAAGAGTTAACTGGTTATTCTCATTTAAAAAAATTTTAACACTTACATCATACAAAATTGAATATATTCAAAAAGAATTATTCTTTAATGAAATCATATTTTAAACATTTTTGGAACTTTCTTTTTAAAAACTGGTTATTTTACCTGTCACGTAAGGCCATGCATATCTAACTATCCCCGATGTTTTACTGTCAAAGATACAGATACTCTAAGGATGCTTTCCATGGCAAAACGACCTGTTCTAATTGTGCTATATTTTGTCTTTCATGTGCAGAATGCAAAGCAGAACCTAAATGTGTCAACTATCAGCAGCCCCATCCTTCAAACTTAAAAGGATGCCCTCAGTGACAGCTACAAAAAAGAACTATGGAAAACAAAAACAACAAGAAGCCTATTTTAATTTGAAAATAGAAAGTTAGCATTTCAATCTGACTCTTGTTTTACAGATATAACAAATCCAGTAACAGCAAATTGTGTAATTGTCCAACCGGATTGTTCAGTTTCTGTAATGACAGGTAACAATATCAAAGGAATAATTTGTCATCTGCTTTAAGATCTAAGCTACTTTTCCATTAAAGCCGAAATACTGTTTCTAGAATTGTTGCTACTTGAAAATAAATAAATAAATAATAATAAACATTGCGACAAACAAAATAACAT
Organism: Caerostris darwini; assembly: GCA_021605075.1. Lineage (NCBI taxonomy): Eukaryota > Metazoa > Arthropoda > Arachnida > Araneae > Araneidae > Caerostris > Caerostris darwini. The sequence continues at coordinate 107,357 of BPLQ01008209.1, forward strand.
CGTATGCAAAATTTCGAAGAAAACTTAATAGGTAAATGCAAAAAACAATAAATTAAAATAAACAAAATTTAAAAGATACAATAATTGATCGAAAAAGATTTACAAAGTACCTTTCATAAAAATCTTGGTCATCAGAATTGGAATTGAAATCCATTTCAGTAGAAATTTTTTCTAATAAACATGATGTTGTGTAATACTACAAAGGTAAAGACACTATTTCAGACTAATATATCTTTAATCGAATTAAATTATACCGAAATTTTTAATTCTGGAATTAAAGTTACTTAGCAAAACACTTATGAACAAAATTCCAAAGACAACTTAATCGGTAAAAACAAAAAAATAATAAATTAAGAAAAACAGAACTCAAAAGATACATTATTTAATATAAAGAGATAAGAAGATATTGAAGTTATTTAAGAGGGAGAGAGAGATTAAAATTATTTTTTAAGTTATCTTGTTATAAATCGCAGAATAAACGCAGTTGGGATTTGACGTCAAAAAATCTTTTCGCCAAAGTGCGCCAAGTAATGAATTGTGATTGTAAGTGAAGTGAATTGTAAACAATACAAGAATTCCGGGTTATCCCATTTGGAGATTTATCGCCCAATTGGCGCAAAAAAATGTCCCTAAATGCAAACAGCCCCTCTTTTGCAATTTGCTCGTTATCTTAATCATATATATTTATAAGAACTATGGTTTCGTTAGATTTTATGAAATTAAATTTTTAACCGCTTTAATTATTAAATATCACAAATTATTTGGAAACAGCTTGGCCAAAATTGGCCCTTGTCTAATGAAGATCGCCTACCTATTTATTCAGACGTTTCAAAAAATGGTGGGGAAGTTTCAATGCTAACTAATGTCAACAATTCGTTGAATGCAAATATGGTGTTTTATATATATATTTATATATATATATATATATATAAATCCATGAGTCGTCCTAGAGTAAAATCTTTAAGTTTCTACCCTGGACAAGGCCCTTTTATGATTGTCTCCTGAATAATATTGAATTCTCTTTTCGAAGTTTTTCAAGTGTTGAAGAAACATCACGCAATAATCATTTCCACTGAAGCCATAGAGGAGTATAATTCGCCACCGATTATGTGAAAAATCGGCTAGTGGAAAGTCGGGTGGATTCAAATAGTGGCATAAAAGGAGAGCAAGGCAATTTTAAAGGAGCTTCAACGGCAATGAAATTAAATATTAAACTTTTTTCTTTCAAAATTGCTTTGCAACAATAAATAAATCGATTATTATGGATTATTATAGATATTATGATTCATAAAGATCGATTAGTATGGATTATTATCGATATTATGATTCATAAGGATCGATTAAATAATTGATCCTTACGAATTTCAAATCTCATATTTAAAAGCCTTCACTGAGGAGATCATGAATGAATGTCATGTAGGAATTTTTTTGGTCTTTCGTAAAAATATTTCAATTATTTTTAAAGTATTTTCAATATAAATTATTTTTTTAAAAGGGCTTCGCATGTCTAGAGCATTCGCAATTCTAGAGCATTTTTCTGTGAAATTTATTTGTGTTAATCTCCCAGTTCAGTTTAGTCATATTTCTTATATAGTTAAATACAGATCGTAATCAAATTACAATTAAACATAATGTAATGAATTATTTTTAGGTGTTATACTTGTAATCCAAACACCTCCTTGTGGATTAAAAATTGGATAGCTCAAATTTCCACAGTTACTAATTATAATTTCGCACAGAAATTATTCATTATTTTACCAAAATGTGATGAAAATTAAAATATTTCATAAAAGGTTTTAGTAAAACTAAGATAGTTTTAAATGAAAGCTCATTTTTGCATTAAATAAAACATTTTAATTTTCTTTGACGAACTTGGAGGGAATTACAAACATTTATATGAGGTAGACAATAAAGACAAGAAGAAGGCAATAAAGAAACTCAGCAAAAATTGTCATGTTAGGATCTTGCTGCTATTGCGTGGATTAAACAGAGTTCTTGAAGATGATACTAAATATACATGGTGACTTTTTGCTGTCTTTCCTAACATCCAGGAACACAATTTAGTTTTTTCGCTAAGCGCTACCAACCACTAAGTAAGAACAATTTTGCTTTCTTTCTGTGAGATTATGTCAAGTAAGTGAAATTTCTTTTTCCATGCCAAAGGAAGTGTATCCATCGATATGCTGTTTCATCACCAAGAGTGTACAGAAATGGAGGTAAAAATTCTTTAAGTTGTGGTTGAAATAAAATCACATCAAAATTTGATTTCACTATTGTCACCTTGCATTCTTGCGCCCTCTTTTGTCCGGTTTTTGAACGTTTTATGCCATGCCTGGAGGAATACAAAGCGCACATCCATTTTTTTTATTGCGCTTCACTTCGTTTCAATTACTTTTGAATATTTTAAATTACCAAATCTGTAATTAATCGAGAAACTCTTCTGTATATTTTTCAAAAATTTTTATTTTGTGTGAGTCGACAGATAAAAATTTAATATTTTAAATTTAAGGAATGCAATTTTACATTTTTAAATTGAATTTTTTTCTTATTAGAAATCCCCATTTTTACGTGTATTTTGTTTTAAAATTATGTTTCCGAATTTTGTATACTAATGCATGATTTATGAAAAAGAAATTACTTCGTGAATTTTAAATGTTTTACATCTAAGATCGTTTTAAGATATGAGATATGAGTTTTTTTCTTTTAAGATCCATTTAGAATTTCTTTTGATATAAAATCCTTGCCCTTATAAGAAAGTAACACTTTTTTTGCTTAGCATTTTTTTATTTATTATTTTTTTAACAGATTTCAAATTTTTATGTTCTTTTTATTTAATAAAAATAACTTATATTCAGATAATTTATTTGAAACAAATAAATGTGCAATAATAATTTTTAAACTTCTTTGTCAATTTGAAATTAAAAAAAATATTAGCATTTGTTATATTAAAAAGAAAGACAAAATTAATTTTTAGCAAAACTTGGGAAAACTAACATAGTTATTAAAAATCATATTACAATTCTTTTTTACTTATTTTAGACGAAAAAAATCCTTTTTGATTATTCTTCTCAGAATTCATTTAATTTTAACGAAATTAAATTATATTTGTTACGAAAAATTTAATATAATTTTGTAACAGATTTATATATCATGCTGTAACTTTGCATTTTTCTATATCTTGTAAATAAAACAATAAGTTAATTTGTGTAAATAGTTATGAAGTGTTAAAAGCAACACTTCATAACTATTTACACATTATTATTATCTTGTGTGTACATGTTATTGTCCTGGCTAGAGATTCGTGGTGTCTGCAAAAAAGTGAAGATATAAAACAAAAGATGAGAAAACTTAAATCTTTTCACGAATTTCAATTTATCATGCATGAACATATTTTACTGGATGAATACACATAAGAATTGGTAAAAATCTAGAGTCCTGTATACCATTTGTGCCAGATACACCGATAATACCAGATAATACCGATATGCCAGATACACAAAATAATGAATAACGCAGTTATTTTTTTCTGTTAAACGATATTACTTTAAAATTCATCACTGGGATGTCAAGTCACCACGTAAACAAACAAAATGACTACCGAAGTTCGATGTCGTTGTAAAATGATATTTCGATAAAAATCGCATAATAAATTATGTCAGCATTAGTAGTCAAAACTATTACGTAAAATTATATTCCTTAAATGATAGATATCCAGAATCCTGTACCCTTTGTGCTAAATACATTCCAAGGATGCCAAGTTAACATAATAATGAATAACGCAGTTAGTTTTTGCGGTAAAATGTAATTGCGCCAAGATCCGTTACTAAAATGCCAAGTCACCAAGAAAATAAGCAAAATGATTGCCGATATTCGGTGTCGTTGTAAAACACTTATTTCTCAAAAAATCGCTGTAAAAATCCAGAATCCCGTACCCTTGTGCCAAATGCCATGTTACCAAGTAAAAATAATAATGAATGTTGCAGCTAGTTTTTGCTGTAAAACGATATTATGCCAAAATCCATCACTAGGATGCCAACGGGCAACGGGCAACGGGCGTACCTATTTCGGAGTTCCTAGGTGGCTTTAAGCCACAAAACCTCCGCATCTTAATTTAATTAAAATATTAGCATAAAATGAAGTTGCTTAAGAGTATTGAATAAAAATAAAAGAAGATTAGAACAAAATAAAATTTAAGTAAAACACCTCCTGCTTGCTAACAATTAAAGCAGGAGGTCGAAAAAGCTAAAGCTTAGGTACAATTAAGAGTCCGTTGACGATGCCCAAAAATAAAAAAAAATTAAAGTTAAAACAAAAGTTTAAATGAATAAAGAAAAATAAAGAATTTAAGATAAAACAAATAAAAAGAAATAAAAAGGGGAGAAATACAAGCTGTGTAGACACAGGTTGCTTACATTACGGGTTGACTATTTTGCCGGTAGATGGCGCCATGAGTCAAGATACAATTTCTGCAAAACCTAGCCAAGGCTAGGAAAGTACATTCTTTTTTTTTCTTTTTTATGGTATGGATGCCAAGTAAACAAATAATGGCTGTCAAAGTTCAGTGCCGTTGTAAATAAATTTCACCAAAATTCATCTCCAAAAATTGCTATTTCGGCAACATTAGTAACCAAACAGCTATTACATCAAATTTTATTCCTTAAATTGCTTTTACGCCAAATATTATCACTACTTTGCAAAAATTTTATTCCTGAAATGCTTTTACGTCAAAATTTATCCCTTTATCGCCTAATTTTATGACTAAGAAAAATTGTATTCCAAAAATGCTGTTATGCCACATTTCACTTTAATCCCAAATTTTAGCACTATTATATCTAAATTGCTTTTACGCCAAATTATATCGCTTTATCGCCAAAAACCACTATTATGGTTAATTTTAATGATTTGTTTTTACATCAAATGTTACTGCTTTAATGACAAAATATCTTACTATTTTGCCAAAATATTGTTCCTAAAGTACTTTACTCCAAATTTTATTGCCATAACGCAATTATGTCGAAATTTGGTTTTTCTAACTCAGAAAAATGTATCATTTTAACAACGATTATTAGGATAAAATTACGCTAAAATTATTCGTTAATACGACAATTTTTTTTTTATTATTATGTCAAAAAACGTTTCATGTTGCTTATGATGCCGAATTCGAATGATAAAATGATATTAATAAAAAAGAAGAAGAAACCAGAGAAAAACTTATATTTTATTCTGATATATCCTTTGTTGGAGACGAAAAGGATTTTTTTTATTATTTCACTATTATCCTTGCATAGTCATATCAAATGAAATGAAAACAAGAAAAAAAAAACATCACAAAACTACAGAAACATTTAATACGTTCCAGCGGCATTTTTCTTCCGTGAACTAACGCCAAATTATATGGCTTTATCACCAAATTTTTACCACTATTATGACAAAATTTTAATGAATAATGATTTTAATTTTAATGAATTAACGCCAAAATATATCATTATTTTGCCAAAATTTTATTCCTAAATTGATTTTATTCCAAATTTTATTGCTTTAAAGCAAATTATTATGTGGAATTTTGTTTTGCTAATTCACAAAAATGTATCATTTTAACAACAATAATAATCGCTATTACTATAAGATTACGACAAACAATTTTTTATTACTCCAAAAAATATTTTAAAGTCGTTTACGATGCAGAATTCGAATGATAAAATAATATTAATAAAAAAGAAAAAAACGAAGTAACTAAAGAATAACTTACATTTAATTCTGATGTATCCTTTGTTGGAGGCGAAAATGATCTTTTTATTACCTCACTATAACTTGCAGTTGCATATATTTATCAAATGAATGAAGAAAACAAGAACAAAATCATAATTACAAAACCAGAAAAAAATTTATTAAGATCCAGCTGTCTTTTTCTTCCATGAACTAACATTCGAAAAATAAATAGAAACATTTTTCCACGCGAATTCAAATAACGGTTGCCACAAAACCTTAACTACGTCAACAGCATTAAAAAAGAAGATAATTATTTGAAAATAAAATATGTTACTAATAAAGTAAAAAATTGTTTTTCTTGTTTGCTTCGTATTTTCATGAGTGGCAATTTCATAAAAGTTTATATTACGTATCAATGGCAGACATACATTACAAGAACAATCTCATAATCAATAATTTATCGGAATAATAATTTAAAAGAATGTAGATTTCTGTTATTATTTATTATAAATAAAAATTCTGCATATAACTGCATATATCAAAGTAGCATCAAAATATTTAGTATATTGTTCGGAAAAAGAAATTACGAATTCCGTAATTACAGTATTGTAACTCTAAAGAAATTGGCGAATCATTAGCGAAATATATAAATATCATAAATGTCGACAGCATTAAAATGAAGCATTACAGAGCCACAAAAAAAAAATATATATATATAATGCGTTTCAGCGGCGTTTTAGCCCTGAACTAACGTTCTAAAAATAACTTTTTTTCGCTCTAATTCAAATAACGGTTGTCACGAAATCTTAACTACCCAATTCAGACCCCTATAGTTGGGGTTTCTTTTTTAATGCTGTTTAACCCCCTACCCAATTCAGCAGAGAAGTCTGTTAAATGATGGTAAAATTAGCTTTTATAAACATAAACTAATTCTTAGACAATTTTTTGAACAATAATCTATTTTGAAAGTCAGACAATTCAAAATTAATTACAGAGCACGTGACTTGATATGGGTCAATAGTTACATTTAGCAACACATATTTCATGCCAGTTTTAAAACGCACATCAATATAAAATCTTTTGTAAATCATTCAAAGGTCCTAATCAACTTAATACCAATTGGGAATATTTTTCTATTTTATTATGTAAAAAGCCATTACCAATCTTTCACTGAACAGTAATGATGAAGCTTATCAGAGATGTCGAACATATTCTTAGTGATACACTTGTAGAATGTTCAGAGCCTAAATTTAAATCTCCACCGACCAAATCAATCTTATAGGCAAAATCAATCTTATATGGAATGGAGTGACAGAGAAATGTTTGAAAGGAGTATGAAAGACTGTATGGCCAATGTATGGTAAACAAAGATGTTCGCACATAAGAATACATTGCTGATTACGTTCAAGTTTGCTAAGGAACTAGAATTGAGTAATTTAAATGCCTAGGATACTGAAGAATCATTGCAAATTACGACTGGTGAAATTCTTTTCAATGACGATCTTAAAGAATTAGTAGAATACAGAATACGATTTACAGAATTAGCATCGGAGCCTATCACTTTATGAATTTTCAATTTTTTAATAGCAAATTGAATATCTTCAATAGATGTAGTATCGACTATTTGACGCTCAACACTATCCACCATAAAATCCAAATTGTCTGACGCAGGTGTCGAAAGGCTCAACGTATCTATTTAGAATTTTTTTTCTCTTTCATTAACAATATTTCAATATCTACCCTTACAAAGAATTATTCTTGGTTTAAAGTCCCTACGCCCTTCATTAATGGATAGGAAGAAAGCTCTGCTTTGGTGTCGGGGGTCTAAGGAACTTGACTTCATTAAATTGGCTCTCTTTGTAGATTTTCTATTTATTTTTATGTTTTCTCTTATTTTCTCTAAACGCACCCTTATAATCATTAACTGCATTTCTAGTAAATCTTTTACTAATCAAATTTTTGTATGCCCTATTTTTGTTTTCATTAGCATTCCTACACTCATCATCAAACCAGTCAGTTCTTTTTAAGTCAGTCAGTCAGTTCCTTTCTACCTATAAATGTATTGGCTATTGATGTTATAGACTTTTTTGTAAGTTGCTACTTTTCATTCACCTCATCATTATTCATTTTCACTTTAAGTTCATTTGATAGCAGAATTTGATATACTTCATGAATTTTAGGATCTTTCAGCTTCCTACAATTAAACCTTACAGGGCAGATCTTTTTTACCTTCCTTGCCAGAGAGATTCTTTCCTTAATTTTGCAGATCAATAGATATTCATCAGAATCTATATTTGCTTCTCTTTAAGTTCTCATATACATGAGGTTCGAAAAATGTCTCGAGTCAATGAATAGTGATCAATTTGGTAGTTGTGAGATCCATCTGGTGTTCTCCAAGTTACTTTCCATGTTATCTCTAAGTCTAAAAGTTATTTTGTGAATATCCTTATCCTGAAAAATTGTGCTGCCAATTACTATATCATGAGAAGCAGCAATATTGATAAGTCTGTTTCCATTGCCCTCCCCTCTATTCAAAAATTCATGCTCAAGCTTGCAGAAAATTTCTATGCAAATCTTGAACACATCCCGAATGATGAAATTCGTAATCTTCCGAGATACGATTTCCATCTTCCGGAAAATGCTAAACGCCCAAGGGCTGTTCTTCACATCTTGCAAAGCTCCTAGACGAACTGGCTCAGTCGTCGTCATGACCTCTGTGCTTTTAGTCTTCATTCCTAGCAACGAAAATCCCTTCCTACTGTAGATTCTTTTTTCTTTTTAAATTTTGGATTCTTTAATTGTTGTGTTTATTTTATTCATTTTTGTTTTCTATTTTATTTTTCTCCTTGTTATTAGCTATTTTATTAATTTTTTCTTTGCTTATATTCTTAACATGTATTTTAACATGGAACATTGCTCTTAAATCACCTCACCTCCTTTTAACTATCAATGTTTTTTCCTTCATCAATGTTTTTCAGATGCAGATAGGAGTTTTAGGCCCCTTCGGGGCCAAGGCACTCCAATATCCTGTAATGACGACGACTGTTTCCATTATCATTTGAGTCGACACGCAAACTTTATTTTCCTGCCACCGATCTAAATTCTTTCTCACCTCTAATCTAGGCAATAAAATCACCCGTAATTATCTTAACATCATATCTAGGGTATTAAACCCAGAGATGATCAAACTCATCGTAAAAAGAATCTTTCTCGTCTTCGCCTATTTTCTCAGTTGATGCATACACATTAATAAAAAAATAATTAGCAAAATTTCTCCTTAAACGTAGGAGACATAACCTAGGCGAAATGGTCCTAAAGTCTAAGATCAAATGACCAATTTTTTTGTTCAAGATGAATCCAGTTTCCATATATGTACTTTTTTTTTACGAACGACTTTAAAAAAAGCTTATGTTTTCGCCTTTACGATCTTTTCCATCTCTTCGATCAGCATCTGCAGGGTTTTACTTTGATAAAGAGTGTGAATATTCCAAAAAAACAAATCTCATTTATCTTAATCGCTTTCCGGCCGAATTCCATAAATGCAATCGGGTATTAATTTCTTTAGACTTCCCAAAAAGGGTATTTTTACAGGGTAGGGTTGTTAGTTCGACGCCCATCCACAACCTAGAGGACCAGTTCCCAGGAGTAGGGTGCCCGGCTATACTCTTGGACGCTGGGTACAATTTTAGTCGCCTCTTACGGTATACATGGTTTACAGAGAGGCTATTCTTTCATAATTGGTCACCACATGAGTAACAAACAAAGCAATACGCTTTATTAAATGCACAAATATCCTCAATACAATTTTTTTACTAATCTAAAGTTATAATTTTGTTTTGATTTTTTACATTTGAAGGATAATTAAAAGCTCGTTTTTCTTAATGCATGAAATTTTAAAAATTTAAGATCGTTTTCTTTTTCAATAAGCATTGATAATATTATAACAGGCATATCAAATATATAATTAATAATATCTTTGTTATTTTTAGATAACTTTCATGATTATTACGAAAAAAATTATTAAAACTACAACTTCTACTATCTTTTATTTATTTTTTTCCTAGCTCGAAACGTAAACAAACATGCTTGATGTACAACACCGGGGAAGCACAAAACTCTGTCACAAATCAAATCATATCAAAACAATGGTTAATTTTCTTGAAACTGGGCAGATAATGTTAGTTTTTAAAAACTCTTGTGCTACTATTTTCAAACAATCTTCTTAATAAGAAAGAAATGTATTAATTCTCAAATCATTTCCTCAAGTCAAATCAGGAAATGCATGACAAAACTCGCCTACTGCTATTTTTGTGTTAATTATAATTTAATCTTTTTTCAATCATGTTATTTACCGTGCGCGAAGTAATAAAATGGTTAGGATTAACTCTAATAGAAATCTTTTTAAATCTTATCGCTGCATTTGTATTCTCCGTCATGGCTACTCTCAAGTTGGAAAATTGCATACTTATGTCATGGTGGACGACGTTCATACCTTTATTTGTTTGTGATGGAGTGAACGCTTACTTCTGCCTGATTGTCTTCATACGCCAATACCTAGAGGGGCAGTACAAAGATGCCGCTCAGAGGTCTTCCTGGAGTTTAATTCAGTTGCTGCTCATCTTTCTCTTCAAACTCCTTCTCTGTTTGAAACTGGAAGGCCAGAAAAATTTATTGTATTCTGAAGTCATAACGCCGTTATTTATTTTAATGCTTTTAATGATTTTCAGTGCTTGCCACCTTCATTAGTTCCTCGAATTTAGAGTTGACTATAAGTATTTTTTTTTATGTACATAACATCTAGTTTTGAATATGTGCAGTTGTTTCAGTCATGTTATTGATATTTTTTAGAAAATATTTTAGAAAAGTTTTCTGATCAGATTTATCCTAACAACATTTGGGTTCATTTTATTGCTTTTTTAATAGCAGCATATTTTAAAATTTGAATTTTATAATGATTGATATTATAATGGACTTTGTGAACAATATCATGCAGACCAGTCAATTTTGATATAAATAAATAAAATTCTGTTACAGATACATTTCTTTTTTTTATTTCTTTCTTCTGTGATAGTTGTGATCCATGAATTCGACTGATTTATACACATGTTAGCTGTTTTATCTCAATCCAATTCTCTTAAGAAGAAAAAAGATAATACAAATGAAAAAGATCTTCAAATAATCAGTAAGGTTTGACTGTTTCCAAAAATATTAGAAAAGAAGCACTGAACTGTGTTGTTGTGCAAAACACAAAGTCATTTGTCATATTAAACAAATTAACCAACCCTTACCAATTTTTTAAAAACCTAGCATTTAATTAATTCTTGACCAAAGGTATTCATTTATTTTACAATCCTATCATCTTTTAATTAGTAAAGATCATCTTTGATTCATTATTTTCAGCCATTTGACTTGAAAAAAATGATTAAATTTGTGTGTAAAAGCAATGTTTCCTCGCATTTCATACAAGTTTTAAAAATTTTCTTTCTTCTGTCTCTAAGAATCATTATTTTAGTTTTATTTCTGTTAGGTCATTACAAATTCTGATAGAATAATTACTTTAACATTGTATCAATTTGTTTTATATTAATTTAAAAGGTGTTTTTTTTTTTTTTTTTTTTCCGCATTAAACTTCTCTTGTAAATTTTTTTACGAGGAAGGAAACACGTTGTTTAAAATTTGCCACATTTAAATTTAAGAAAATTCTTTTAATTTCTTAATCTGTTGTTGATATTTTAATTTTTTTTTCCCCGTTTTGCAATTCCTGATACTACTTAAAATTAGTAACATGTAAATTTTGTTATTATGTAAAAATAAGCATTTTTTTAAAAAAGAAATATGTCAACATTTTAAAAAGACAATGAAGATTGAAACATTGTATAAAGTATTTATTAGTTTTTATTGTCATGTTGTCTAGATTTATTTCACTGATTAATACTTCTTTATATTTTGCATTGGTTTTGTAATAAAATTGAGATGTATATAAATTTATTAACTTTATTTGTAAATAAATTTGTTTTATTTGAAAATTATTCTTTATTTAAGATATTAAACATTTTATATATAACCTTTTAAAAAGTGCTTTATTATTTTTACATTTTTATAATTAATACCCCAAAAAGATTATCATCTACACAGTAAGTAATTTTGTTCCAACTAGCTTTTATTTTTTCATATCTTGTAAAATATTCTTTTTCATTACATAGAATTTGAGTTGTAAATATATATTAATCTTAATTCAAAAATTGATTAAAATCTTAAATGTCCAATTAAAACCTTAACTAAATAAATCTTCACAGACCTTATTACATTCTTTTTAATTAAGTCATGATCCTTAGAATTAATTGAAGCATATTTTAAATCTCTTTTGGTATTGCTTTACAAAAAAATTTTATTTTTTACAATATTACTTCTTGTAGTATTAATTGTTGTCTAGTCTGATTGTGCTTCTTATTGTTATATGTATAAATATAGCACAACATTATATGTAAATAATAAGTAATGCAATTACATTTTGATAAGTTGCATAGAAATAATTCTGTAAAATATATAAAATACATCTTTGCAATGAGTAATCAGGTTACCATTTGTTTGCTTTGTTGTGTTTTGATTAGATCTGTAAAGGTTGTGTATTGTTATATGGAGCTATGGAGCTATTGTCTTGGATACAAAGGAAAAGTCTAATATGAAGTTGATAAATTTGCTAATACTTAATTAATTGAAAAAATTATATACATTCCATCATTTGAAAACATTTTTTTTAAATAGTTTATTTATTATATAAAATGTGATAAGAAATTGTTGTATTAGGGTGTTGTATTAAAGCATTTTTGTGTTCTCAGAAGATAGGCATTTTTAATGCATGAACTCTAATGAAACAATTTGCTATTCTGACTGTTTGAATTACATTTATTAAATATGAATGATTTACCTTTTGAAGAATTTTAATATGACGCAAAGAGTTTTTATATACAGAAAAGGAATAACAAATGAATTGAACATGTGCAATTTTTTTAAGTTTCTGAATTTCAAGATGTATTATTATCTGAATGAGAGATAAGATGAAAAAACTGGAGAAGAGATATTATTACAGATTACTTTTCTTTAAAACTTAGATCAGTCGAAAGAAGTGTAGACTTTATTTCGCATATAGCTTGCATAATCATATATCTACAATTTCTGAAGAAAAAATAGAAATAGGATGTTCGAAACATTTTTAATATTAATTTTAAAAAAACAATTTGATGTTATACTCTAGAATTTCTGTTTGATTGATTTATGTACATCATTGATGTATGATTGTTGATGGAATTAATAATATGCAGAAAAATGAAAGATATGTATCTTGTTAAAAATATGTCAAGTGAATGAATGGTTATTTTTGTAGTTGTTTAGTAAAAAAAATTTTATAAGAAATATAACACATATGTATTTATTAAGATTACATATTACTGTATCAGATATCCTAAAAAAAATTTTGCTTTTTACTGTAAAAATGTTTTTTCTTTAGTCCTAATTAAGATTAATTTATATATATTCATTAAAAAAAAATTTGATTTCAATTTATTCTGAAAAATACTATTAAAGCAGTTTAAATTCTGAGAGTTTTTACAGAAATTATATTTAATGTGTTCATACTTGAAAAATGTTTTTCTTTCAAGGCTAGTTGTAAATAATAATGTAATAGTCTCAATGTGATATAAATGTTTAAGTTTATTAAATTTTGAAATTTTTAAATCTTTGCACTTATTTATTATTAAAATACACATCATATTTCATTTACTGAATGTTGATTATAAATGAAAACAAAAGTTTTGTTAACCAAATTTCAAGTACATAAAAAGTTTCTTACAAAATTTGAAAAACTAAGGTAGTGTAAACTGTTGAAAGTAAAATCTGTAAAGGCAATGTAAGCTTTTAAATTGACATTATTTCAATTACTGTATTGTAAATTTAAATATACATTGTAATTTATATACATTGCAAATTTAATACTAAATTTACTGTACTATGTTGTAAATTTAAATTTACTTTTTTGTATTGCACTGTCATTAGATAACAATTATATATTAGATTAAACAGAAATTAATGCAGGATTCAGATAGACAATTTTAAAAGACAAAAATATTTATTGTAAATATTTAATCATTAATATATTTATTGTCCATCATTTTCTATGACATTTAACAATCTTTTGGACAACTTTTTAACTCGCATCTTGGAAGAACTTTTTCTGTTTGACAGATATCTGAGGTGATAACTTGGTTACTGTCAAGCGATTCAAAATAAACCGCCCCTTCCATGTGTCCCCAAAGGCTAAGTAAAATCTTTGGATGCAATCCTGGTTTTGTGGTGGAAATAGGTTTTCTTTTCGGCTTAACCATTGTCTTTTTTGAGTAATATATGCATAAATTATTCACTTTTCGTCTCAAGTCATTATACGTTTTTAAAAAGTATTAATTTCAATTTTGTAACTAGTTATATGGAAATATTTACTCATTAATGACTGTTTTGAGCTGTGAAACGCAAAAAACACCTCGAGAAACCTTTCGTATTATTTTCCACTATTGTTGCTATCATCAAATCTTTGTGAATTGCTACGCATGTGAAGGACGACGCTGCCTTTTTAAGATAGCTTAGTTCCATACTATCGTAGTCTTTTTGTATCCTTGTTTGCTTTTTAAATTCCTACTATTGGTTCACACTCTATATATATCTTGTTCAAATTTTCAATCGTTCATGAAATACTTTTTATTCATTCACTCACGTTCAAATACATTTTTTGAAATTTGTAGTGGATGACACTTGATGTTAATACATTTTTTTTTTTTAGATTTAGGTTGCATGTATCTACCAATAGATGGCACCAGATGTAAGAGGAAAATTTCAACTTTATTTATAAAGGACTTTCTGCAATATAGTGGGAAAAAAAGTAGGAATTGACTTAAAATTTTTTTATATATATTAGTTATTTGAAGTATAACAGAAAATAGTATATTTCATTACTGCCCGTCTTTTGACACTTACATTTTTTTATTTTATGATCAATTCTTTTTTTTTTTCTTTTAGTCTTTGTAAAAATCTGTCTAGCCAAGGGTTGATTGGCTTTTTTAAAGTTCGAGATACTCTTTACATCCATTGTTCTCTTTTTTTAAAGAGCTACAGACAACAGTATTTTTTAATACTACTTGGATTTTTGTTTCTTATTTTCTTTTTCTTTTTTTCCTGAATTTATCTCATTAGGCTTAGACGTGTCAACTCCTGTCGGTGTTCATGCCTCCCAATCTAACACTTGTGACGGTCACCTTAAAACTAAAAATATGGACTTGGAATTAAATATTAATATTAATACTCCATCAGATATTTTGATTAAATTTATCGACATTAATTCAAACCCATCAGCGCATGAATTTGCGTCTGATCTGAACACCCTAGACACCAAAATTAGAACGGCTAACGAAGATGACGAACTCAATATATTAGATGATCACCTAGATGCCATTTGTTCACGTATTGAAGCGGAGCCAACAATTAATAACATCACATATGTTATTCTCTTACGACACGAGAGATTAATCAATGCGGTCACTTGAAGGAGATTATAATTCTTGATTTAAAATTCAAAAATTTCAACTCCTTCTATCCCAGTTTCCGAGGGCAATTCTACTTCCCCTATGAAAAAGAAAATTTCACAAAAGTAGAGAAAGCAAACTATTAAAAGATCCGCTGAAGAAATTTCCACTTCCAATAAATTCTCAAGATTAGAACCAGAAGAATTATTGGACTCTTCCACTCATGTAAATACCGATACTTCCGTAAACGATGTTGATTCTAACATCAGTGGACTTCGAACTGTTAACTAATCCTGAAACCATTAATAAAACTTCCGGGTCTAAATATGTCCCACCAATTTTTATTGACGATATCCAACAATCCACCAGGATATTTGCTGTGGCAAAAATTCCGGGTAGAATCTCAGGTGGGAAACTAAAGGTATTTCTCACAACCCCTGATGAGTACCGTATCATCAGGAATAAAATTAACGCTCTAAATCTAAAAAGCCACACGTTTATTCTCCCGCGGGAGAAGCAACTAAAAACCGTTATCCGGGGGCTTCCAGCCGATCTCTCTCCGAGCGACGTAATGGAAGAACTCCAGGCTAATAATATTCACCCAGAGTTTGTAACTCATATGAAAAATAGATCAGGCAACGGGATTATGCCACTATTTCTAGTGGTATCTTCCCAAAAATGAACAAAATAAATCAGTATTTAATTTAACATCATTATCCTATTATCGGATAAAAGTAGAATCATTACGGCGTAAAAATGCCCCTAACCAATGCTATAGATGCCAGAGATATTACCACCACATAAGCTCTGTACACGTGACCCCCGATGTTTGAAGTGCGCAGGATCACACTTCACAAAATAATGTAAAAAAAACGACGGAGGAATGTCCTAAATGTGCGCTATGCTCGGATGGACATATGGCCAATTTTTCGGGATGTCCTAAAAAACCCCTTAATTTCACTCCTGCCCCTCCACCAAAAGTAAATGTGTGGTCGGAGAGGAAGAAAAGTTTTGAAAAAAATAATATTCAACGATCTATCATCGCTTCGTTCATTCAAACTAACAACATAAATACTTCATCTCATACCGGTTTTCCCTCTCTGCCAGTTGCTCACGATATCAATGATCTAACTTTTGCAAACCCCCAACATATAGCGCAGCAAATTCCTTTTTTTTTTTTTCAATAGTTTTAAAGCAATTAACAGATTCCCTTTCGTATTTATTCAATCAACTGCTAACATTCAATAGTCCGTCTAAATATTTTAACTCATGCCTGAGCTGGAACGCCAATAGCCTACTAGAGTGACTAATAAATGAGCTTCAAAATTTTATTTCAGAGTACAATCCTCATTTAATAGCCTTTCAAGAAGTACATCTTCACCCAGGTGATAATTTCAAAATTCCTAACTATACAATTTATCGTTCTGACAGACTCACCCACCGTGGAGGAGGTACAGCACTCTGTATTCATAAAAATATCACTCATAATGAATTACATTTTACCTCCAATAGCTTTGAAAATGCTACAATAGAAATATCACTTAATAATATCCTTAAAATCACAATAGCCAGTATCTATCGACTCCAATTGGTAGATTTTACACTCATGAACTAGACCTAATAGCTGACTCAAATAATCAAGCTTTGCTCCAAAGGGACTCAAAACATCCAGCCTGGAACACTGGTAGAAGCAATATTAACGACTCTATTCTTTTTCGAGCTTGCTCTATTCTTTTTCGAACTTTCGAAGCAATATTAACGCCTCTATTCTTTATTAACTCTCTATTTCTTTCGAACTTGTCCAATATTAACTCATTTAACATAATAGCTCCATCTGACCCAACTTACTTCCGTTTGCATAACCCTTGTAACAGTATATTAGACATAGCCTTACTAAAAAATCTCACAGCTAGACCAATTACGTCAATTAACGACCTTTCCAGTGACCATAATCCAGTGCTTGTTGAAGTCACCCATAATTCCATCACTCCATCTCAAAATAATATTATCACAACTGCCAATTGGAGCATATTCTCTAATATTCTTTTAAACACTATCAAATTAAATCCTGTTATTATTAATGTTCTTGACATTCATCTGACCATCAATAAATTCAATTCTAACATCACCACAGCCATTAATCTGTCCAGTAAATTTAAAGAAATTCTCACTACTCATCTCAATCCGAAATAAAATAACTGAAAAAAATGGGCTCCGTAAATTCTGGCAGGAGACCAGATATCCTCCAGTAAAACGGGAATTAAACAAATTCCAAACCTAAATAAAAAAAAAAATGATTCACAAAATAAAAAATGATAGATGGAACGAATTTCTCTTGGGCCTCAATTCCGAGAACAACTCTTTTTTCAAAATTAATAAGCATTTCTCAAAAAAATATTCTAAAATACCACCCCTTCTAGGTTCTTCGGGACTTGTTTTTACTTTAAAGATAAAACTAATGCTTTTGCCGAGAACCTAAAACTCTCCTTTTAAGAAAATGCCTTCCCCTGCGATGATGATCATATCGAACTCGTCAAGGACGAAATAGGTACTTTCATCATTAATAATCATAATTATAACTGCAATATTTTCTTCTCACCAACCGATGTCATGAGCGTCATTAAAAAAATTAATGCACGTAAATCTACTGGTCCAGATAGCATTCCTAAGAAAGCCTTGATGTGCCTTCTTCTAAATGCAATTATTCATCTTACTAAGATCTTCAATAGTTGTTTAAAATTCAATTACTTCCCAATAATCTGGAAAAATGCACAAATAATTATGTTTCCAAAACCTGGGCAAGATAATAAATTTCCGCAAAACTACCGACCAATAAGCCTCCTTAGTTACGTAGGGATAATATTCGAAAAACTTATTATCTCACATATTTCAAACTTTTGTTCCATTAACTCCATTCTTCCAGCGGAAGTAATGTGAGTGAATTTGTGAACTCCATTCTTCCAATTCTGTTTTCGTAACAACCATTCCGCATGTCATCAGCTATTGCGAGTGACGAACTTAATCACTGAGGGATTTAATTATAAACTCATTACGGGCGGCGTCTTTCTTGACGTACAAAAAGCTTTCGACAAATTGTGACACGATGGATTAATCTGTAAAATGATAAATTTAAACTTTCCTACCTGGATTATTCTACTTATTCAAATTACCTACAAAATAGGGCCTTTCAAGTAAGAATCCATGAGGAATTGTCCACAATTGGTCGCATTCAAGCTGGCACTCCTCAAGGAAACGTACTAAGTCCCATTTTATATAACATCTTCACTTACGATTTTCCTCAGCCTTATAAAATCACTACCTGCCTATTTGCAGATGACTCTGCAGCGTTAGCGCAGGGTGTATCGATTCGCTACGTGATAAAAACGTTACAGAATTTCCTACACTCCCTGGAAGAATGGCTTATTAAATAGCGAATTGCCATCAATGTTCCCAAACCTCAAGCAATATTTCATAAAGGAAACACTAGTGAACCCAGTGATAATCTCTATCTTTTCGATGAATCAATAGCCTGGTCAACGCACGTTAAATATCTTGGTTTAATAATTGATAATAAAAACTAACCTTCTCTGAACATATCAATAATATAAAAGAAAAATGTTGGAAAAACATTTTACATCTGCCTCCCTCTCATCAATAGAAATAGCAAACTCACTCTTTCAAACAAAATATTACTATTCAAGCAAGTATTGAAACCCATCCTTACTTACGCAGCTCCAATTTGGGGTATAACAGAAAAAACTAATAAAAACCAAATACAAATAATTCTAAATAAATTACTCCGGATTATATCACTAGCGCTCCCTGGTTCATACGTAACTCTACCATTCATAACGACCTTAATATTGAAATTATAGCCACCCATATTAATAAACTTTCTAGAAAATTCTTTTGCAATATAGTTAATCACAATTACCCGATCATTAAAGCTCAAACCATTTTTACTCAGTGAAATGGTGGATACAACTATCCCTACGCAACTTTAAAATGAAATCGAAGTTTAAAACTACCTTAAATAGTCTTTTTTTTTTTTTTTTTTTTTAATTACAATATCCATTTTGTCTTTTTATTTCATTCGCTTGTTTCCAGCCCAGCTTTAAAAAAAAAAAAAAAAAAAAAAAAAAAAAAAAAACCCATAAATATGTAACTTTTTTTTTCTTTTCACCATGGCAAGCATTTTCTCTAAATTTTGTTAATCATGTTTTCTATATCCAAACTTTATCCAATTATTATTTTTTAACTTATTTATATCCAAACTTTTTATTTATATCCAATATTATTTTTTAACTTATTTATATTCAATTTTTTTTTTATATTCAAACTTTTTTTTCAGTCGAGCAGATGATAGCTTCGCTTTTTTTATTTTATTATCAAATATTTTTATTATTCATTTAATACATATTGTTCAATTTTTAAAATAATGTAACTAAAAATTGGCAATAATATAAAAAATCGTCTGATTTTAATTTAGCTCATTTTTCTGGATATTATTATTCTTAATTTTTTACGTTTGAAATTTGATACGATCGTGTTTGAGTATTCTTGTTAATGTATTCCATATTTTTTAATTTTAAATGGTCAAAAAGTTGTTAATTAAATTTGAAATATAGTCTAATATATTTGCTTTTATTATTTTTATCGTATGTATTTGCTTTTATTATTTTGCTGTAATTCGAGATTGCTCTCCTTTTTTTTTTTTTTTTTTTTTTTTTTTTCAATTCCTTGTATTAGCTCACACTCTCCCTATATATATCTTGTTCACATTTTCAATCGTTCATAAAATACTTCTTATTCATCCACTCGAGTTCAAATACATTTTTTATAACTTGTAGTGGATGACGCTGGATGTGAATGCAGTTTTTTCAAATATTAATTCAGTAATTAAATTTAATGAATTAATTATATTTTTTTTTAGATTTAAGTTGCATATATCTACCCATAGATGGCGCCGGATAAATTTTAAAAAAATTAATGAAAATTATTTATAAAAGACTTTCTGCAATAGAGTGAAAAAAAAGAAGGAATTGACTTTAAAAAATTTGTTTTTATATTACTTGTTTTATTTTGAAGTACCGTTTAATGGTTACCATGGAAAATCTGAAATCCATTAATAAATTGAAATTCAGAAGTATTAGCAAAAAATGTTTTGAGATCATGATCTTATTGTGGCAAATATAAAAGAATTATATATATATATTCCGTTGAATCCTGCATTAATTATAAAAATAACGTTTAAAACCCAATTACTGCAAGATTCACACATTATCTTGTAAAATTCTTTAACGGTTAAGAATCAACACATTTCTTAATACAAATTTTTATTCAATACTCTCATATTGAAATTTTTAGGATGTTTGTAAAATGATATTTTATAATTAGTTGTAAAGCCTTTTTTGTCATAAAGAGTTTATTCTACATTTATAAATAATTAATCTTTATAAGCGTATTAGTAACGATAAAATATTTTGAAATAGACAATTGTGTATTATTTTAATGCTTACGAAAAAAAAAAAAAAAAAATGCTTTAGGTTCGGCGTTAGTTTGCCTAAATTCATCAATAAATTGTTCAGATATCATTTGAAAAATTTAGTACAGCTGCAGTATTTTGAAAATAAATTTAAATTCTCGTGATATTTGTTCAGATTAAAGAAAATCGAATGTTAACAAACATTAGAGAAATGCCTGAGAGAAGGAATAATGTAACGAACACCATTAAAAAGCTATTGGGAAAGTATACAATTTCCTTAAGTCAGCATACGTTAGGGCTTCAATTACCTTGAATGCCAGAATCCTCAGATTGGTTTGGTTTGCCGCCCTATGATCATTTTATACACACTTTAGGATAATTAGATCAGGATCTACAGTTTAACGGGGATTCCGAACCACTCACAAACATCCATACCACACCCAGGATTCGAACTTGACGCCTGTGGTACCGAAGGCCAGAGCGCTAGCCAATTTTGGCCACCAGGCCGCCTTCAGATGAAGAGATTGCGAGACTGGTTCTATCACTGCGCTCCTTAAAATGATTTTCTTTACAGGGGAGCTTCAAAATATCACAAATTTTTCATCTTTTTATTTTCATTTTCAATTTAGTGTGAAACTGAATTTTCAGCAGTCACTGTTACAAAAGATTAAATACATCTAAAAAATCAATGGGAAAAGACAATGCCCAGTTCGATTCTAAGATGAGGGAAAATGTGTTGTTGTTTCTTATCCCACTTGGCAGAGAGCAACATATAAACCAAATCCAAGAACCCGTGTGGTCTCTTGGAAGAAGCGAAAGGGGGGCAGCTTCTGTTGTGATGGAGCACCTATAGGTAGAAGTCTGACTTGGCTCGTGACGCTGACTTTTTACGAGGTAGGATTGTCAAACCTACGCCCTGCAATCATGTTAGACCGGAATCTACGGTTTAAAGTGAATTCCGTACCACTACAAACATCCGTGGCACCGTCAGGACTCCAACCCGAAACCTGTGGCACCGAGCTCTAGTCACTCGGCCATCAGGACCTCGAGAAAATATTCGTCGATCAATAGGTTCGTCCATTCTATTCATTTCAATTACTCAGATCGTTTTAGTTACATTTTTGTGAATTAAAATTCCTTATTTTATTTTTTTTTTTTTTTTTTTGTTTTTTTTTCTTTAATTTATTCACTCTTTAGCAGAATGCAAGTTAGAATTCAGCAAATGGTGCTTTAGATTTAGCAGAGTCGTGAGAATCGAAACAGATTAGAACCTCTGAATTAGATGATACATTTCCCATCAACTGGAAGGGAAGATGGCGACAGACTTTACTGACATGGTTGTGGAACACAACAATAAATTGGTTATCTCAAAGTGATTTTCTTAAACCGTCAAATGACTTTTCACAATTTTCCTAGCGTGTAACGAATCTATTTAAAAAGTTACTCTTAGAAAAATCTTTAAAATAAGAAATACTTCCGCTTCTTTTTTTCTGGATGCAGTCAGGCTAACCTCCCATTTTACGTACTGAGGAACATGATTTATCAGTGGTTAATAGCAAATAAGGTTGCACACGCGACTACCAAAATTGACGAACATCTTTATGTAACGTTATTGTTCCTTTCTGACGCTGATATCTGTTCTGTAGAAGTTCACATCAATGAGGCAGATTTCAACATTACTCAGAATACATCATGGAAGACAATGCTTTACATCTAGTTTAAAACAAGTACCCGAGAGTAACATCTGGAGATCTTCACATCCTCCCCAGTTTTTTAGCGGCCTGGTGGCTGATTCGCTAGCGCTGTGCCTTTTGGTATCACAGGCTTCAGGTTCGAATCCTGGCGGTGACATGGATATTTGTTAGGGGTTCGGAATCCACTTTAAACTGTAGGTCTCGCTCTAATTAACCAAAAGAGTGCACAAAATGACAGTAGAGCGACAAACCAAACCGCAGGTTTTTTTGTAACTAATGAAGGGGCTAATTCACCAACATACGGTCATGAAAGTAATACTTTAAATCACCTTTATTGTTTGTATATATTTTCATTGTTCAAGCATATGTTTTTTTGCTTGCATCTTTGGTAACACGAACTGTCGGTAAGTGCATAGTTTGATAATGTTTTGTAATACGATTGCTAGTTTGTTTTAACTTGCATCTTCAAAATTACTTTATATCTATTTTATAACGATTTCAATAAAGATTATATTCCTTATTTACTTTAAACGTTTCATGTTTTTTTTTACTTTCTAATGCAGCTGGCAAACACAGACACCTTGGTGTTGGATGCCTTAAGGCAAGTGCTGCACAGACGTACTCACTTTGCATAACCCAGGGGGTGCGTGCAACTTGAAGATAAGCCACGGACGCGGAGTAACAATGCCCCCGCAACGCTCTTATTAGACCGGGACTAAACATTTCATGTAGAAAGAAGTACATTACAAGTCGCAGATGAGAGATTTTGCCGGATTATCAAACGTCAAAATGGTTTTAAAGGGTATATCAAAGATAAATCACTCTGGATAAAAAAAATTTAGATTATTAAAATACGCAGATATTTAATGTGTTTATCACATTCATAACCAATGTAGACAATACAATTATTTGCCACATTACTTCGCCTTTCTTTCAGCTATCCACCATCTGCCGCATGCAAAGTGTCATCGTGTGTGAAAGTCACGCGGAACATTTGTGAAACACGTTAAAATGTTTTGATTTCTGTTGCTTGTCTGTAATTATTAGTTATTTTCACTTTTATACTTAATCTGTCAGATTTTTGTGCTACAGGTTCAGTTCCAATGTTATTTATGGTTTTTCGCTATGGAGATCCCATTCCAATAAAAAAAGTAGGCATTGCTATTTGAGATTATCGAAATCGTGTTACTGTAACCATAACTTTAAAATTTAACTGTTATTTTTCGTATGATTCTCAAGCACATACCTGAAAATACCTTAAACCAAAATTTCATTCGGTTTCTGTGAATGGTGATAGCTAGGGACTTATATATCCAGAAAATGTTTCACTATATTTATTGGTCATTTGATCTTTTTCGTAAATCTTACATGATTTTTATATTAACTATTGATATAGACATTCAATATTGGCCCTTTTCACTCAAATTTTTGATTGTTTAGATATATGAGATAATCAATTACGGACAAATTAGATATTGTAATAAATTTTCTTTTAAAATCTTTCGAATTTTGTAACTTTAAAATGTTTTTCAACAGAATGAGCTTTAAAATTATTTTAATTTACCTCTACACCACCAGGCCATGTCTGCTAGTAGATATTAATATATATTTTTTAATTTATCAGACAAAATTTTTAATTTGATATAAGGTAAACACAATTCAATGTGTTTAAAATGAAAAACTGTAAAACATATAATATTTATCCTAAAAACTTAAATTTTTTTTTAAAAACACGGAATATGCCTTGATTGCTGTCGTTGGAAAAAGATACCTGGTAGTATTTTATGTAGGGAGTTTTTCCAGAGTCATACATGTGAAAAACAATGAATATTCTTAACGTTGATGCCGGAGAATAAGACGAAAAATCTGTAAATTGGTAAGATACTAAGTTAGATTTAGGTAGAGAGAGTGGACAGATGAACTCAGAGCTTTGGGGTTTCCTTGTTATGGTAGCATCAGGGACTGAAATCGAAAGTTTAGAGAACCAACATTAAAAATTCTAATAGAAATTTCACATTGACGTTTGCTGGGGAGGGGGTCCATAACGAAGTTATAAAACAGCT
This sequence comes from Caerostris darwini, assembly GCA_021605075.1. Taxonomy (NCBI): domain Eukaryota; kingdom Metazoa; phylum Arthropoda; class Arachnida; order Araneae; family Araneidae; genus Caerostris; species Caerostris darwini. The sequence goes on from BPLQ01008209.1 coordinate 131,877, forward strand.
TTTATCTACAGGGTGATTATAATTAAAGACCCACTTTCAAAATGCTGTAAAAAAAGAACCAGTCGACACAATGAGTTCAAATTTGAACTGAAGATACTTGAAGTTGTTTATTACAAATAAAGTTTAATGTAGGAAATATTTATATTAAATATATACTGCTGCAGAGTATTTTGAAATGAAAATATAAACATTGTAAGAGCATAAAACTTATTACAAAGAGCTTTAGCAATACTGAACATTCCCATTTAATTGTCTTCCTTTTAAGTAAAGACCTCACAAATCAACAGATCTGTTGTTGTTTGTTATCCCACTTGGCAGACATTTCTAGGCCAAGCCCACATGTACTCATGATTGAAAGGGAAGGAAGCAGCTTCTGTTGTGATGGAGCGTCATGTGAGACAGGGATCTACGGCTTAAAGTGGATTCCGAACCACTACAAACACCCATGGCATCGCCGGGACTCGAACCCGAAACCTGTGGCACCGAGCGCTAGACACTCGGCCATTCAGGTCCCAAATGTGTGAATGCCAACGGCACGCGGTGTTCCCAGGTGGTCACCCACCCAAGTACTGACCGCGCCCAATGATGCTTGACTTCGGTGAGCTAACGAGAACCGGTATATTCAGCATGGTATGGCCGTTGGCTTCAACAGATCTTCTTAACAATAAAGAGAAAATGTGTAATAGCATTCAATATATTTATTTGGGCCCATTATTGAATGCTACATGCTTAATTAATAAAAAATTATATAAAATTTTCTGATTTGGGTGAAAGCTGATGCTACTTCTCTGGAAGTTTTAATTGTCTTAAGTTGAGGTAATAACACACAAAAATTGCTTTTTATTTCTTTAAACTTCCATAGAAGTGCAAATTTTTCCTCTAATTCAAATTTTCATTATTTCCCTTGGCACTTATGAAAAACCCGATAGAAATTGGCAATCTTTGCGTATCTCTTTTCTTTTATTCAGAATGATAAGAATCCAAAACGAAATGGTCAATGGAGTACTGTATTATATTACCACCAAAAGGCCATCGAAAAAAGTTGGAAACATTTCAAAAAATCTTATCTACTTGAACACTTGAGATAAACAATTTTTTTCACCGGTACGTTCATAAATTAAAAGCGTAAATTTCAGCGGGAGCACCGTTGGTTGTTCTGCAAACATCAAATCAATATCTACCCAGAGGCAATGTATCAAGTTCGGCCACAATTCATTCTTAATGTTCTTAACATATATTCTCAGAAAGTAGATGTTGGAAGAATTTTACAGATTTGTACTTCGCTAACTGCAGTACACATTGTGCTTTCACTTGGTCGGTTGCCATGACACTGCAGACCTTTTCCATTTATGTGAATCATTAGATAGTTCCAGCTACAAAAAAATTACACCTAACAAAGTACTCAGAGAATTAACCAAGTACTTTGAAAATATATATATAATTACGACAGTTACTTTTAGGATTGTTACCTTTTGAAATGCGTCCAACTTTTTTCGATAGTCCTGCATTGAGAGACACAAGATAAAGAACCTTGACAGAGGTGACGATGAACATTTTATTTAAAAAACAGAAACACTATGATACAATGTGTGTTATGGTACAACTGATCACTGCTGCGGCGGTGGCGGGTGACCGGGGGGCTGCTGCGGCATGGGATAGCCGGGCAGTTGGGCGGGAGGAGGATAGGGGTAGGGGACGTACATCTGGGTGCCGGGAGGCGGGTAGGCTGGGTACTGGGGCGGCATTGCCTGTGGTGCCACGGTGTACAGCGGATAGTTGCCAGAGTAGGCAGCGTAGGGCGGCACGGTGTAGCCCTGGCCATATGGCACCGGCTGCACCGCCTGCTGGTAAGGATCCGCTGCTGCAGCTTGTGGTGCTGGTGCAGCAGCTTGTGGTGCTGGTGCTGCAGCTTGTTGAGGTGGCACAGGCGCAACGCTCGTCTTGGGCTTGCCCGGGGGCGGGGGCGGAGGAGGCGGGGACGACGACTTCCGAGGGGGGTGGAGGAGGAGGCGGAGGGGAAGGGCGCTCGGCCCGCCGCAGGTGCTTCACTTTCACCTTGTGCCTGCGCTCCTTGGGGGGTGGAGGAGGCGGGGGCGGAGAGATGTTGCCGACGAACAAGTCCTTGGTGGGAGGGATGCCATCCGCGAAAGTGACACTCTTCTTGGGTTGGGAGTCGCGCGACGGCATCACCAGGATGCCTGCCTTGGGGGTGCCGGACTTCCGGTGCTTCCGCTTCTTCGAGGTTTCGGCGGAAGACGTCACCGCTTCCGACGTGGAGTCGAGGGTGGCCGCGTCCATCACCGAGCTGCTGACGGCCTTGTCCTGGGGAGAGACGATCCGGTCGGCGTCCAGGAGGGCGGAGTTGATGCTCATGAACTGGGACAGGACCTTGGACATGTCGCTGTCTTGGAAAGCCTGCAGCTGGACGGCGGAGCCCGAGGCCTTCTGCATCTGTTGGATGTACTCGATGTAGGTCTTGGATATATTGTAGGCCTCTATGGACAGCGGATTGTTCAGAATGCTGGCAATCTCGGAACGTGCATCCTCGACGGCCTTCTTGCTCGCATCTGCTTGCGTCTCTTGACTAGATTGAAAAGATTCGTTATTCGCTTTCGAGCAAGGATGGTCTTCTTCGGAAACAACCGTGACGGGATTTTTGAGGTAAGGAACGTCTTCTTCTTCGGAAACAACTGTGACGGGATTTTTGAGGTAAGTTTCGTTCAAGTTATTTTCCGTAACAGCTTCCAGTGGGCCAGATTGTGCATCGTAAGAATGATTTCCCAAATTTTGCAAAATATCTAACACATTATCGGCTGTAATTTGCCCTGAATTTTTAAAGACTCCAACAGGATATGAAACGGGATTTTTTACGGTCGAGTCTAATACAGATTTCAAGTTCAACATGTCACTCAAACCAGCCTTTGAATTATCCTTGGGTTCCGATGATTCCTTAACAAGGTTATGGATTTTGCTTTCCAGTTCTTTAAAAGAGGTCATTTCCTTTTTTCCTCTGGTATTTTGATCTGTTTCTCTATATACAACAGGAATAATATTGGTTTCATTGATATCTTGCACAACAGAATTGTTTGCAAAAGAAGAGCCTGAAAATTCTGAGAATTCCATACTCGATTCCTCAAGAATTACATTTTGATTTTGAGCTTGTTTGAGATTCCCTTCACGATCAATGCAATGTACAGCAATTTTTGGTTCATCCGAGAAACTTGATGCACAAACAATTTTCTTGTGATTCGTTTCATGCATAACATTTTTTGATTGAAAAACCGGTGTATCGAAAAAATTTAGTACTTCAGTTTTTTCTGCAACCACTTTGGAGTTATTATTTTCTGTAGATGAAAACAACTCCACTTTAACGTTTACACTATTTGGATACATGATTTCCCTTTTTTGCGAATTGGTAGCTTGATTAAGAAGTTTCGTTTGGGATTCACTCAAGCTCAACAACTTTAAAAATTCATCATATTCTGAATCCAAATCACTTGAATGAACTCTGTCACTTTCGGCAGAAACACTGAGAATGCTTTCCGGTTGCATAACTTCTGGTACCAGCGATGTTTCCAAAGAAATTTCAGGATTACCTTTTGGGTTTGAAATTTCAGATGTATTTTGTTCTGATGGAACGCTCTTGTTTTGAAGACATTGAACATCACATTGAGCTGGTTCACTAGACATGGAAACTGATTTTTTTTCGGGTGAAAGACTTACGCTTTCTACTGTCATACAATTTGGCTCTGAAGAAGTCATGGTATTTTCCGATTTGTTTTCTATCAATGCAGCTTTGGTCTCTTGGAGTAGATTAGATTCAAGATCATCAACGTCAGTCTGTTCTGCAGAAAGCTGAAGAGTTGAATTTTCATGAGAAGCTGGACTCCAATCCATGTTTGATCTCTCATTTTCAGAATCCGTGTCCCACTCAGACTTTATCTCCAATGGCAAGACTTTGCCCTTGCTGATTTTTTCAGATTCAACCTCACTCTGAGCTCGAGTCAGTACTTTCGGTGATAGTTCGACCTCTGGAGCCTTCGTGACTGGAAGCAAGTTCGATTGACTTTCCATCAATTTTGATGGTTTACGTTTCGGCGACGGGACATCAACGGAAGATTCCGAGTGTCGCTTCAATAAATTGGTAGGTGTAACTTGTGTTTGACTATAAGACACCTTCAGAGCATCCAAGGCTGACAAACTGCCGGAATCCGCACAGGATGGATCGTCGTCTGAGTGACTTTTCTCTGGAGTAGAGGAGCTTTGCTCAGGAATGCATTCAGAAGTTCTGTGTGTTCGGTTAACGCAATATGCAAGGAAAGGTTTAGTGCTGGTCCACTTCATGAAAAACTTCTCGGGTTTTCGGTCATAAGTAAAACTTTCGAGACTAGGCTTTGATTTTTTAGGTGATTCCTCAAAGGCTTGAAAGTCACAGATTTCTTTGTGTTTGCGCTTTTCAATTTTCTTTGATACTTCTCGATTATCTTCCTTGCTATTTAATTTGGCTTCATCCACTGGGACACTACAATCTTCATTCCATTCTTCACCAATGCCATCTTCTTCAGAAGCAACAGCTTTTTCGCTAACAATAGGAACTTTAGGGGATTCCTGTATATTTAATTTTTGCTGAGGTAATCCATTAGACGTAGTTTTCTCTAAGTTTATCTCCAAAGTATTTTGTTCTTCGCTTAGTTCATTTGAATTTTGAATCGTTTCTTCTTCTGGAGTAGGTGACTGCAGCTTTTCTTCTACATCTTGCTGTTTTTCAGTTGTTTCAACAATTGCATTGGTCGGTGCAACTTCAAATACCTTGTGGCTCTTTCTTTTTTGGGCAGCTTTTTTCTTTTTCTGTTTTTTTAATTCCACTTCTTCACTGCTACTTTCACTGCTTGTGGAGCTGCTGGAATCACTTTCAGAGGAGCTGCTGCTGTCTGAACTTTCAGCTTCCGATTCGCTGCTCGAAGAACTGCTTGAGCTTTTTTTAGAACGTTTTTTCTTTTTTGTGAACATGACTTTATACATTGCTTTGATAGCTTCTGCAAATTTCTTTGATTTTTCATTTACATCAACACCTGTTTCTTTACATAATTTTTTGAAAGCTTTATGTTTCAACATTTGTGCAAGCAGTTTGTCCTCTTTCTTTTTAGAACTGCCAGAGGCTTGATGTTTACTCACAGATGCGCTTTTCTTTTCAGTTTTCTTAACATTTGATTTCTGGGGCTCTTTTGTTATCTCTTTTTCAACAAAAATATCTTGAGCCTCTTTCGTGGTTTCTGAAACTTTATTAGGGGATGCAGGATTATTCTTGCATAAAGCATCATTAAGTACAGTTTTATCCTTACTTATATTTGTACGTGTTTCTTTTTTGCATTCATTAATGCATAAAGCTTTATCAGAATTAACCAAATCGGATTGTTTGGTTTCATTGAATTTCTTAACTTTCTCACTCAATGCAACAGATTCATTGAATTTCATTTCTTTCTCACTCAATGCAATAGATTCATTGATTTTCTTTTCTTTCTCACTCAATGCAATAGATTCATTGAATTTCTTTTCTTTCTCACTCAATGCAATAGATTCATTGAATTTCTTTTCTTTCTCACTCAATGCAATAGATTCATTGAATGCTGAGCTTTGAAAGAGATCATTACTTTTGGCATTAGAAAAAACAATTTTATTTGTCTGACTAGTAAGGTTTTCAGTGAGTTCTGACTGGATACGATTTTTATTTCCATCATTTATAATGGTCTTATCACAGAAATCTGCAGACTTTTGGTCAGGAGAATTCTCCTTAACTTCAACGAATGTAGTCGAAAAGGCTTCATGTGGAAAATTAGATAAATTATGATTCGTGTTGTTGTCCACATCTGGGACGATTTGCATTGTTTCTTTTTCATCTTTGCTTTGAACGGATTCATCTTTTGCTTCTTCACTTCTCTCGGCAATTTTGATCGATTTTTCCTCAATTTTCTCTAATTCTTCTACATGATCGACTTCAACCGTTTTAGGATACGTTCTATTTTTATCTTCTTCGTCTTTGTAGGATTTTTCTCTGCCAGGAGATTGCCGCCACTCACGTCCCGGAGATTTCCGATACCTGTCTTTTTCATAGTATCTCCTATCCTTGTCGTAAGATCTCCCATCTCTCTCGTAGTATCTTCTGTCTCTTTCATATCTTCTGTGTCTATCGCGACTAGGAGACGGTTTTCTATCATGATAGTCCCGCCTTCTTCCCCTATCTCTGTCGTATCTGTGGGATGTCCGCTCCCTTTCTCGAGATCTTCTTCGATCACGTGACCAAGCTTTATCCTCATAATACCGGCTAGAAGATGACGCATCTAATTTTCTATATTTTGAAGTCTTCTCACTTTGATTCGAATCTTCTTTCTTTTCAGGCAGATTTTCCGGCGTATCTTTCTCTGAGCCCTTAATAACGTCCGTCTTCACAAATGTCAAGAACCCAAAGTTTGGCTTTTTGGTAAAAGCTTCAGGTGGCTGACTAGGATAAACCTCAGTCTTTGATGTGGTAGAATTGACATCTGCATTTTCTTTTACAGCTGCTTCTTTTTTAACATTTTCTGCCGACGAATCTTTACTATCTTTACTGTCTTCTTCTTCCTCTTCTTTGAAAGCTGCTACAACACCAGTATTTAATTTCTGGCTTGCTTTTCGTGCCAGGCTGAAAGATAGTGCAGGACTCGACTTGACGGCACTTGCCTCTGAACAGTTTCCTTCGGATGATCTGGCCTGAGAAAATGCCATCAGCCTCTTTCGGGCAAGAGCTTTCCCAAGCAACACCACAGACTTGGGCACAAAACCAGGTTTGATTTTTGGTAATAACAGATCCGAAACATCTTTCGTTGAACTTTCTTCTTTTTTTTCTGGTACTTGGACAGATTCTGACGGTAATTCCACATTTTTAAGCTCAAATGAATTAACAATAGGTGTTGTGGGCACAGTATTCTCTGCAGCAGAATCAGGCAAAGGTGGCAAATCTGGTAAAGGAGGCAAATCTATATCGTTTGGAGAGAAGAATCTGATGTTCAGAAAGAGATCAGAAGGTTCAATCTTTCCTCCCTTTAGATTGTCATTTTTTAAATCTTTTAAAGTAGATTCTTTATTATTTGAAGAAGTATCTGAATCTGTATTACTTGTAGGAACTGACGTAGTAGAATCAATTTGGTCTTTTTTATAATCTTTGTTTTGATAAGAAGAATCATGGTTTATACTAATTGAATCTTGGGAAGTTTTAATTGTTAACTGTTCTGTCCTATTTTCTTTTTCATATTTATTGGAAATTCTTACATCTTCACTATCATCTTTCTCAATGAATAATGAAACATCTGAACTTTTTTCTGAAGGTTCATCCTCGGAAGGATGTGTTGGAGAATATGAATTTGCTTTTTGGGAAATATCTTCAGATGGTTCTTCTGTCCCAATTGTTTTGAAACCACCACCAGGAATAAACTTTTCACCTGTGCCCATTTCAATAGGACCCCTGAAAAAAAAAAAAACATTCGCAATTTAATATAATTATATAAATACAATGTATATATTTCAACAGAGTGCATTTGAACTTCCCAACAAACTTACAGAGCTATGCATAAAGACAAACAAATAATGTTGAGAGTACGAAAACATCAAAAATGCATCCATAAAATTTAACTACCTACTCAATGTCATTTGTGATTATTGGTCATTGGTTTTGGTTCCATTGCATTTCCCCCCCTTCATGAATATCACATCTTCAAGCTTAATTATACATCTCTTTATATTTAATTCTTAATGTGCTATTTTCCATAAAATCACAATAAATTTGTCAAAGTTCATATGGAAAAATGTTTTTATGTTATATTTTTTATGCGAAATTCAAACCATTTAAATATTTTTTAATGTATACTGCCTTTTTTTTTTTATTTCTTAATTATGCATGTTTTCTCTGCGACTAATTATTTTAAAGACATAAAAAAAAATCATGGCCATACATTTTCAATAAAATCTTATATGTTTATGATTCTCATATGTGTAAATGTAAATGCATCAATGACAAATTAAAAATGGGATATAATGTACATAAAAAAAAATAACAATTAGAAGAGTGCAAACATTGCAAACATTTTTTTTTAAATAATATCTAAAAAACTCTTTTCTAACTACACTCACACTTTTCTAAATTTAATGAACTTTTTTCCAGTAGAAATACCTTTATCATATTACATTATGCTTAATATTATGGATATCGGATATTTTTACTCATTTTATGTAGTCACTGAACAAATTTTTCATTCATAAAGTTACTGATTATAAAAGTTAAAAATTTTTTTACCATTAAAGCCGTTTCACAAGTTCACAAAAAACACAATTTTAAATAGACACAAATGACAAATATTTGGGCAAGGTAATAAAACATATACGGCAAGGTAATAAAACACATGTTATGAGTACATGCAAGATAAGATACAAATGCATATAAGATATAGCTAACATACATAAGGCACATGTAAATAAGATAGATGTAAATGGAGTACAAAAACATATCAATATATTTTTCTTTCAAAAATTGTTTTCACAATCACATAGAGTGATTTATTTATCAGATAAATGCTAAAAAAAATTTTCTGCAAAAGTTTTCCAGTATAAAAAGTACCTCATTTCTGCAGCTTGTGCCCTCATTTCAGCCAGTTCATGAAGCCTCTTCGCCTCCTTTTCTTTCTTCTTGTCCTCCCTCTTCCATTTGGACACAACATTACGACCAAACTCACGTTGACGCAGATCTTTCAAACGCTGAGAAAAAAAAAAATTCCCACTTAATAATTAAATTCATCAACATTCAAAGCAATAAAATTTATTTAAGCTAAACTCTTACTCTAAAATTCAATATATACATATTTTTTAAAATTAACTTGCATTAAATACACTTTCTAAGTTAACCAACATTAATTTTAAATGTACTACACATATCCAAGAAAATTATTCAATTAAGTGAAATAAAAAATTCTAGCATATATTATACAGCAAACATTATTAGTTATTACTTCAGATATTTTACTAATTTTTTTAGTAAAAAATTATATGTGTTGCATAAAATCTTGTACCACGGTGAATATTAACCTGCAAACTGCATGTTACTCTGACCCATAGATGTTTCTTTATAATGATATTTTACTGCTAAAACACCTTGTGTGTGTGTGTGTGTGTGTGTGTGTATATATATATATATATAAGTGCCAGTTATGACCTGATTGGTTACATATAATGAACAATGATGGTTTTTCAGAAGTTATATGCCAGACAGGCATATGCTGGTTAATGGTCTCATGTATGACAAGTTACTTTTAGAAAGTTTTCTACCTTCAGTGGTATAACGCTAAATCTGTTGTTTGAGATAAATGACCACAAGAACAAGTGCTCAGTATTAACACTAAGCATTGTTTTTTCTTTATAGATACTTCTGACATTATTTTTTAAGACTGCCCAAAGGATAAACCATAAAGCAAGTTAATTTTTTCCATTAATAAATAAATATTTAAGAGTATTCATTTATTTTTCTACACATACTTTAAATCTTATATGTTTTCTCTATAAACTAATAATATAATACAATAATCCCTTGCAACATTGTGCTCAGATATTTTGCTGAAAGTACTTAAAATTATCCTTTACAAAAAGGTCACAAAAATGAAGCTTGGAAAGTTGTATCTTTAATGCTAAATATAAAGCAATGCACAGCAGTAAATGTATTTGTAATTTTATTAACTAAAACTATATTTTTCATTATCTAGCATTATTACTAAAAATTTTCCAAATGTGTATGTATATTATATAAATAAAGAATTCTACATTTTTTAATGCTAAATTAATTCAATTTTTTTATATATATAAATTATTAAGAACCAAGCTTATTTACCTGTTTGTGAGCATGGTCATAGGAATTGATATGATTATCAAACTCCTGATACTTATAATATTGTTTCTCACACAACTCACAAAAGAAATTGGCTTTCAGAACTGCTAACCCTTCCTGAACAGCTTTATCCTTTTCTTGTTTGGCCTGAAAAAAACCATTTCGCATAAAGAGGGCCAAAATTTTGCTATCATGAATTTTAACAACCCATATACAATTTTAGTACAATTCATGGATGTAATATTGATCCATAACTGATAAGAATTTAAAGCATTAATATCATATTTAAATTGAATAATAAGCATATTTAAATTTTATATAACAAGATAAATATATTTTCTAAAATCATTTAAAGTGTTATTTTTTGAAATCACAACACAGAAATAGAAAGAAGATACTCAAAACTTTTGTAAAAACCCACAGCTATTTTGTTTAAGAATTATTATTTTACATGCAACATTTCATTATTCTTTCTATTATATATATATAGCTGACATATTTTTGTTCATTATATCAATATTTTTTGGTAATTTTAAAATCTTGCTTAGCTTGTTCAGCTGATTATATTTACTATTAATTTAACTTCAATAATATTATTTAGATACTCCTAACATCTAAAATTTAATTTTCTATGTGGAAGAAATATTAAAGATGGAGCAAAAAAAACTAAAAATATTTTTATTGTTACAAGACAAACTGATCTAACAATCAAACTAGAATACAATTATTTCTGTTAAAAAAAAAAACTATTTCAGAAATAGTTCATTTTGGTAATTAAATCATCATTTCTTTACAAGAACCACAAGTGAAAAAAAATTATGTTGACACATAGTTCAGTTTATTTTAAATTAATTAATAGGTGCCAACTTAATAAAAAAAATTTTAAATTTTAACATGATGAATATTTTATTATTTTTTTTAATAATTACCCTTTTTTTTTCTGTCTAATATTATAAAATTTTTAAGCTATTTCATTAAGAAAAAAATAGCCAGGTTTCACAGAGAGAAAAAAAAGGGGGATCAAGTTTTTTATATAAGCTCACCAAACAAATAAAATTAGTCACCCTGGTGCTGAAGCACATAGGAAATGTTAAAACACAGGAAATAAGAAAGGTCACATGCTAAAATACAGATGCACAATCATTTTGTGATCTTAAGGTAGTCCTTTCTGTGAGGCATTTTTGTATCAAGCATGAATAGTGCATAGTGATAGGTAAATGCATGGATGTGACTTACAACAGTTACAAAAAAGGGCAATCATGTTTAGACGTGCTTAAGATCATAGGGTGAGTAAAGTTGTTGGATTTGTTGATGTTTTGCAGTGGAGTGTTCAACATGTCTACAAACAATGGTCAGCACATGTGATCATGAAATACAATACCAGAACAGTAATTGGAAAAAGAATCTAAGCAAGAAGCATTAGAGACAAGTTTCACAACTTGTGAATTAAATATATTTACAAACTCAACCAAAATTACTGAAGTCAGTGAATGAATATCCATCTCCTGCTGTTAGCAAGAGAACATTATGATAGCAATTGTATGCAATGAAAATTTGGAATCGGGTATCTCGAAGGAAGCCATTGCTCACACAGACACACAAAGTTGCATATATTCATCAAGCCAGAAATAACTGAAGACAGTAGCTGACTAGCAGCATGTAATGTGATCTGACATATCACTTTTGCCTTTATTCAAATGATACACAGCGACAAGAGCACCGAAGGCCAAATGAAATATTTCATCGCTAATGTATGGAAGGTTAGGTGGTCAGCCAGAGTGGTGGTCATCTGTGATATTTTGGGAGTGTTTTTCATATTATGGAATGGGCCTGCTCACTGACATTTGCTACTGACACCACCAATTTTTAAGATGATAACAGCAAAGTTTAAAGGATGGGATGCATATATGACTGATTTCATGAACTTATGCTGTTGGCTCAAGACTAACCAAGATATAAAAAGAAAAGAGAAAAAAAAATTATTTCCACTCGTTTGTCAGTTGTGACGGTACAAGGTCATCAACAATTTTGTTCATTCCTAAACATTTAAAGAAGACGACAATAGCATTCACATGATAATTATTCTGGACATTACTAATGAATTACTCATTATGAATTTATTACTTTGTCCTTACAATCACAAAGTTTGCATGTATGGATTTCCTCTTGAAAAGCACTATGTAATATTATACACAGTGCTTTTCAAGAAGAAATATTGATCTTGTCCTCAGACTGCCTGGTCAAGACTTTGCTGGAAATATTTTAAAAAATGCAAGAAAATTTAAATTCCAATGATGAAAATTGTATTTTAAATCACTGCTTTAAGCTCATCTAAAATTAAAACAGGACTCAGTGAAAAATTGATCAATTTAATTCAACTGTCGTATTTTTTTTTTACTCTAAATCTTAAGAAAAATGCCAGCAATAAAGTATAACATTATATCTATAAAATCCAAATTTGTTCAATGATTAAGAAAAAGAAAATACATATATTAAAAAATAACTTCCAATTCAAATAATTTATAAATTAAAATGCATATATCACATTTAAAAAAAAAATGCTTTGAAGCTAAATATATAAGCAGTATGATTTAAAAAAAATGCATCAAATCAAATCTTTAAATATTGCCGGGACCTACACAGTTTAAAGTGGATTGCAAACCACTAACAAACGTCCATGCCACCACCAGGATTCAAACCTGAAGTCTATGATTGTTATATGGTTGGAGCAGCCTTGTTGTAAAGCATTAGGTTTCACAATTTAGAGTGTTAGGCAATGACCTGACATGAAGCTTAACAGAATGTCCCCATGTCTGTGGACACAAAAATCTATTTATCAAAATGTTCTTGCTTTAGGCTTGAGATGAAAGAGCGACTCTCTCCCCCAGTGCCACTGCTAGCAGTTTTCATTCCAAATTGTAGCAGGCCCCTAGTAATAAACCTTGAATAATGGTGAACTTGCTACATGTATACTACTGTAGTGATTACTAGTACTATACTACATCATATCATTATGACTATAGCTGAGATTGCTTTTTATGATTTTTTTGGAAACAATGCAGGCTACCACCATAATTTTATTTAAACTAACACTTTTAAGGTCGTTTCTCCCTTTTTCTCAAACCCAACAGAAGGATATTTCAGACAACAGTTTTACCGTATCCAATCCTGCTGTAAGCCCAGAACTCAACATTTCTTGCCTACTTTAGAATCAAACATCTTTCACTTGGAAACTCATTTACACTATCCACCAAGTCCATTTTGGCTCTCATTCTAGGAACAAATTATCATTCCAAGGTGTCTAGCATTTGAAAATAGCAACAGCATATTCATGTTATAAACAGAAATGAAATTATCTAAACGTATATTTTAAAAAATATGAGTATACTCATACATTACAGATTTTAGTTTGTATACCAAAATTAAGGTATTTTAATTTTTAAAAAACAATATTTTTAGAAAGATATGAAAAATATTCACAAATGTAAATCATTTTAAAAATTATAATTTAAGTTATGCATCATCATTAAAATGGGGAAATAAAAAAAATCACAGCTATTACAATTATGTATAAAAATGACAATATTTTTACCTTGTATTTTTGTTGTAATTCAGCAGTATCTTGTTTTTCTGCCTCTAAAACTCTTCGCTTTTCTGTTGTCTCCTCAGCATAATCCATCTATAAAATACTCACAATAAATCTTTGTCATCACTAAAAGATTTATTAAATAGATTGATTTAAATTGGGAATAACTGAAAAAAAATTGTGAATGGCAAACAAATATTATCAAAAATTGTAAAAGGCAATTTCGGGAAATAAACGAATAAAAACATCACAAATAATATCTTATCCTTTTTTGTTGTAATAAAAGGGAAAATAAGAGATCATTTCAAAAGTATCTTCCTATATTTTTTTCTATTAAGTCTATTATTTATTTTTGTATGCTGGATTTTATTCTTTTAAACTAAAGGCAAAACAAATTATGATATACTGAACATTTTATTTTAAAAATTAAAAAAACTTTTTTTTTAACTAGAAATATATAAAAGGAAAAAATTTATGAAATGTTAAAACAAAGTGACGTAAGAAAAATATGCATTAAAATTGTTATTTTTCCAGAAATCTATTAAATTATAAATATATTTATATAATCCTTATAAAAAACGTAAACAGAACAGAAAATATTGAAGATTTTGAGTTTAAAAACAAAAAAGGATTATAAAAACTAAGTGGTCTAATGAAATAAATTAAATATTTAAGCACAAATTCTGCCAACATTTTGCAATTATTTGAAAAATAATTCTAATAATTATTTTAAAGAAATTTAAAAAATTATTTAAGGTTAATTTGGTTTAATAACTTTATTTAATTAAAGTGCTATTAGAAATTTATTACTAGGAGATGCAGCCATAGTTTGTTTCACTTTATTTCATAATGTGTTTTGCCTTGTGACAATTTCCCTTCTTAATTTTAACAATTTGCATTATGAATTTACTGATCAAAAGAATTCCAAATTGTAACAACTCTCGACTTAACAGTATAAAAAAGAAAATTAAAACTCAATTTGGAGATCAATTGCAGCTAAACTATGTTTTTTTTTAAATAGTAAATAAAGAAATTACAATAAACAATGTACATATTAAAGTCTAAAAAAAAAAAAAAAAAAAAAAGAACATACTTTCTTAAATTACATATAGAGCTTACAATATTCAGAACAAAAATATTTAAAAATATGAAAAACAGAAATCAATTATTATTATTTTCTACTTTTTAAATGTAAAACAGAAATAAATAATCTACAGCAAGGATGCACAGATCACAGTTTGTGGCCCATTGTTTGGGTTAAAAAAATTATCTCCTTTTTTTCCCTACAGAAAAATTTTCTGAAGTGTACAGTGTCAATTTCAAGACCATATATTGAAAAGATTGATAATTTGATATCAGCTTTGAATGATAATTTTTCTGATTCTTAAGAAACCATTTTTAATACTCATTTAGCAATCTTTGGTGAAAAGATGCATTAAACACTTCGCTGCAAACTAATAAGAATCTCCATAATAAATTTAATCAAACTATTATGCATTGTTGAGTAGACAAAAATATTTATAAATTGTTGGTAAAGATGCCATTATAATACACAAATTCTTTTTTAATCAATTCATCCCACCCATAAATTAATTAATTTAATGGTAAATATCTACATAAAATTAGAAACCATTTGATTATTGAACATTTTTCATTCATTTTTATAATTTTTAATTTTAACACATAATAAACTAACAGAGGAAAGGGTTTGAAGCAAGTGATATTGAACCTAATATGTAATGCTTTAGTCTGTGCATCCCTGTCCTGCAATATGCTAAAGAAGGGAGGAGGAAGATTGAGAAATATTTTCATACTAAAAAAAAACCTCTATTAACGTTTTTATACTTTGAATAATTTCTTTCTTCCCATTTTAATTATTTCAAATATTAACAAATTATTTAATAAATAAAGTTGGATAGTAATTTTTATTAATTTTTACAATGAAGGGTTTAATTTTCATTTTAATTTAAAAATATATAAAGCATAAAAGATGCTGTTATATTCTATTTAATAATCAATTAAGCATAAAATATTATTTTCATTACATAAACAAAACCTTAAAGATATTTTATATTAAAAAAATCACTATTAAATATGTTGATTCAATTTGGGAAATTCATTTAATATTTTTATACACTAAAAAGAACTATTTGACATAATGTGAATTAGATTCAGCCACAAGACTTCAAATATGTCTTTTTTTCATAAAAATATTTCAAATGATATTTCTAATGCTTTTGACGATGTTATAAAAAAATTAATTCTAAACCATTAATTGGTATTCTACGAAATGTAATTTTTTTTCACTGCCTTTTTACTTGCTTTTCTTATCATTTAATTAAATTTTTAATAATCAGAGAACTTTCCCAATAAGTATTATGAAATGGCTGAACTTCAGAGTGGTTATACCTCAGGAAGGAATGGAATGGTGGAGAAATCTTGTTCCTCGCAATAAGAGAGCACTAAGAGCTAGAGTAAGCTTCAATGCTTCTAGCTCTAGGAGCACAAAAAATTCCACAATGTTTGAGTTGGCCTCATCCCCTACCAGACAAGTTATAGCAAAGATTTTAGGAACAATTCTCAAAACACATAATAAAAGAACAGAACAAAATTCTATCAACGAGATATTCTTTTGAAGAAACAATACCTATTATTTTTAGAACAAAGCCTTTCTATCTTTGTTATTTGAATTATAAGCTCAATTTCTTTTTAAATAAAAGATTAAATTAAAATAAAATGTATACTGTTTAGGCCCTCCTAATATAAGGACTAGAGTTGAGAAATGCCAAATTTGGTACAAAAAAATAAAATACAATAAACTACATAATAAATTATATTAATTATGTAGATTTTTATTATTATTTATCTTTCTATCATTATAAAAGCTAAAATATTCAAAACTTTTGTTATTTTATATATGTAATAGCATTTTTAACAAAACTTTTTACACTGCAAAAACTTTCTGAATTTGAATTAAAGACAAAGCACTTCTGAATTCTTTAACAAAATAAATTTTAAAAAATGCGGACTTTTATTGAAATTTTAATATTGGAACATTTTCAATTAATCAATAATACTTCTCATCCATCTCTATTCTCTTCAATCCTGTTAAAAATTTTACCTAATTTGGCATTGATATAAATAACTATACTTCCTTAAGAAGGCCTAAATAAGATGGAACTTCCAATATTTAATAAAAAATTTAATGAAAGCATAATACTTTTTGAAGAAATTTTAAAATATTTTTTTTTTTAAATATTTTCTTTTTAATGACCAGTTGTTGAACAAAATTCATAAAAAATAAAAGTCAGAAACGTGTTCCTAGTATAACAAAATTTCCTGAAATAAAAACATATCAATCATTAAGCATTATAGAATTGTATTCATATATTAACACCATAATGTTTTAAAAGTTATTGTACTTGTTACTTAGAACATTATTTCTTACACAAAGTAAAAATAAATAAATAAATAAAAGAATGATTAAAAATGTATGATTTCCAAACTATGAACTACATTATATAAACTTTCACAAATTTTCATTGCATTTTCATTTCAAAAGCAATAACTGTAAAAGCATGTTAAAATTAAAATAGAGAATAAAATAGCTAAATAAGCAATGAAAATGATATTATCATTCTCTAATAATGTTTGCTACTTTGAACATTATAAATAACAATAAAATAAAAGGAAGAACAAAGAATATTCATCATTGCTTTATAAAATTTTATAGTTAGACATTAATTTTTAAATATCTTAAATTTTCTGAAATGTCCATAGTATTTAGCAAACAAAAAAATTATAAATGACTAGGATAGAAAATGTTAAAATTGATTTTTAGTTTATTTTTAATTCTTTTAGCTAACTTTCAAAATAAGTATTAGTTTGTCATATTTTTATTTTATTTAAATATAATTAGAATTCTATACAGAAAACTTTTTGCTGTCAAAAAGTTCACTCATTGAAATTTATTATAAAGACATTAATAAAAAAAAAAATTATGCAATAAAATCTAAAATGTCTAAGACATAATATATATATTATGTTTCACTGTTTGATGAAATAGAATTTTTTTTTTTTTTTTTTTTCTTCATGGTTCAACGAATTTTGTGCAAAAACATTTCCACAAATGACATGTTTTAAAAGAGAAAACAACAGAACTGGCTTTTATTATGGAAACTCAAGTACTGCATGCAATTTAATTTCCCTCCAAACTGCAGCAAACCAATTTGCTGTGCTTTGTTGCAAAAAAATGTGTTGTTTGTTCAGCTCAAAACTTTTGCATGTTAATGTGGATGTGGCTTAAGGAGAGATAAAGAGACTAGTTCAAATTCCATAATTGCGGGTCACACAAACGTTCAACCAAATATTTTAAATATGGATACGACTTTCAAAGTTTATAGAGCTTAACAATGCAGTTGACTTTTTTAACTCAGAACTGAATAGCTCAGACAATAATGGTTAAGGAAATGGAATTTAAACTTTGAAAATAATAAAGTACTACTTTGAGATACTGAAGCTCAAAGGAAAAGTTAGCATAAGCCTATGTTTTGATAGGCTGCATCACAATTTTATGTTGCAGCCTATAAAAACAAAATATAATGTAAAATAACTGATTTCTTAAAAGCAAAATTTAAAAAATTAATATCTAAACCATTATAGAATTGCAAAAGATTTTTCTTACATAAATTTGTTCTCATTCCTTGCTTAGTAGTTTTTTCTAATCCCCATTAGTTTATTAAGTCTTAAATTTACAGCATACTTCTTTTTTGTGTGTGCCATGATGTTTATTAAATCGTTCCAATATAATTATGAAAGAATTACTTATTGCAACTTTTAATTGATCTTTTGCTAGTAAACATCCTTCAAAGGAAATGAGTGATGATAAAAACCATACTTCTAGTTCAATTCTGAAAGGAAATCTTAAAATATGTGCAGTCTTAATTTTATGTTTTTCCTACAGCATTTCATTCATTTATGTACATTAAAACCATATTCAAGTAATTCGTAAGTAAATTAATGTTGTTGATTGGCAGCACAAGGGCTAGATTTGAAAAAACAAAGTAATGCAATTCACAACCTCTTTTGTCTAAAAAGATCTAGAGTTTTTAATTTTTTTTAAGTTTTAGAAAATCTTAGATGATTTTTATGGATGAAATTAATACGAATAACTATCATGTAAAAAACATATTTAGACTTTATTTATAGTTTCACTAGAACAAAATAGTTTGACTAAACATTCTTTGAAATCTCTGTTAATGTTTTCTACAATGCTGTCAGTTTGATTTTTGGCTTTCGATAAAAATATTAATCTAACAACTTAAATACTAACCTAATGTATCTGCTTCAACTTTCTTTCATTTACATTTTTGCTGTTTTATGTTGTCTTAAAATCATGTTGATAAACTTTACAGCAATTTTTTTAATCATATTATAAATTTTTTTGCAAAATTAATTAAATTTTAATTAAATTAAACTTAAATGTTTAAATTGATTAAAACATTTTAATTCAGGATGATTGAACAGAATATACCAACAAAGAAACATAAATGCTATGTAAGTGTTTCTAAGTGGAATGGCTAATTGAAGCAGAAATAATTAATATCCTAATAAACTGTTAAAACCATTCTTTAAAGAATTGACAAATTCTTTGAAATCTAACAAAGTAAGGGATAAAATTCTAATCACCAATCAGTAAAAGCAACAATAATTATATAGCATGTACACAGAAAAATAAAAAAAATTCATGAAAGATTTGAAAAATGGCACTGTTAGTCAACAATACTTTAAAGAATGAAAGATCAGAAAGAGATGGTGACAATGGAAATTGGCAAAGAACTGAAAAAAAATAATTTTTAATTATTATTAACGAACAATTTTTTAATATTTTTCTTTCCTTTCTTTATTTAGAACTTGGGAATTTTACCATTCTAACCTTGAGTTTTAATAAAAATCTCAATGTTAGTGGAACAAAAATATATACATTGACTGGTAAAAATAAAAGCAAAGTAATTCACAAACATTTTCTATGGAGATAATTCTGTTTATATTCTGCGATATTCAGCAATTAATGGAACACACGTTTTGTAAAACTGATTTCTAACTTGACTGGTGCTGATAAAATTAACATTTTGTATATGTCAAACTAACACAGATTTTTCAAAGCATTTTTAAATGCCAAAAGAATGTGTAAAAAATAATAATCAATATAAAATTGAAATTCAATTTATTTGTCCATTATAAAATTCATAGATTTCAACCAGCAATTTTCAAAGTTGGCATTACATAGGCGTTTAAATTTCGATCGGAATCACCTTTAACCTAGCATCTTGCAAATTATATGTATTTCTATTATCTGCAGAATTCATTTTTGATAAAATATTGTATACAAATGCTTATCATCAAAATTGGAAAAATCTTAAGATACTTCAATATATAATTCTCAAATGCGACACAGATGCAATAGTTCATATGCAACTGATTCATAAATGTGATAAGTCCAATATTTTTTCCACAGTAAGTAATGTTCTTAAGATAATACTCCAACAGAAGTCTATTGGTGTCAAATCAGGACTTCTCGAAGGCTATAAAAAAAGCATGTGTAAAGTTTGTGTGAAAACATCTTGATAAAACATTTTCTGATTATACACTTTACAAAACTGTTCTTTCTCTTCATAGCAGTGAAGAAATGCAGATCTTTCACCACGTACTTTTGCAAATCATTTGCATGTCAAAACTGCATAGAAGTTGCATTTAGAAAGTTTAAGAGTTGCAGAGTACTTTCCAAATACACACACACATATACACAAACACAATGGGTCTTCTGACTATAGTGAAATTTCATAGGGAAATGCCTTTTGATGCCCAGCTAGCATGCAGGAGAGCTGAGGTTCGAATCTGCTGTCAGCATTGATAAAGAAACAAGTGGATTCAAGAATGAAGAGACAGTGGTTATGACACTGTGTATAAGCCTCTTGCATAAATAGTCAGGCTGCCAGATGGGAGTTTTCCAATTTTCGCCTATATGTTAAGCAAATGCAAGACAGTTACCTTCCTATCCTCCCTTTATCAACAGTTGCTATGCTGTTCATGGTATACATAATTGGAACATAAGGTCCACCTATGTTAAAACACACACAAAAAAAACCCCTTTTAGATCCAACATGGGAAAGATTAAATTTTTGAAACCAATGGATGAATAGCTGTAGGTCTAAAGCATCGCAACTTGAGCATCCGGAGGCATGCAAAAGAGGAAAACGTCCAATTATAGGGCATAATTACTATTCGCATTGGATCCTTACTAGATTGTACCAATGCCTAGTAATATCACAGAGTAAGAGAATATAAATTGGGAAATCAGTGTAGTCAAATCCAAGAATACCTGTGCCAAAGAAATGAAGCCATTTGACGTCGTTATTAAACACAATTGAACCATGACAGATAGCAATTAACTTACAGAGATGACTGAATGCGAGGAAAAAGCGATTGCCTCTCTCAACATCAGATTCATCATTACCAACAATCCAGAACACACATAACCATTGAAAGATAACTCAGAAAACGAGTCTCTTCTTTTCTTTTCACCACACCTCATCCCGTAAAAGTTAAGAAGGTGAAGGTGGATCCGTGAGAAAACGAGTCTCTGAGTTGACAGCACTGATTACCCTGCACTTAAACTTTGCCACACCAAGTTCGTTCAATCTGAAATCTCACTGACTGGATTAGAATTGTTTTTGTCAATGTGTATCACTTGGAATCAAGCCTCCTATAATAATCCAAGACGTAAAGTCAAACATAGCAATGGAATACTAATTCGTCAGTGATTAAAATCAAGAGGGCGCATTTCAACAAATAACCAGTCCCCTTTGATTGTCAATGATGATATCATTACAGCTCATCCATATGTCAACGATATTCCACGTCCAGACTGAAGTGATGCCCATCCTTCTATGGCACTCCAACACAAAATAATGCCTGCCCAAATAAGTAATGGCTGTCTTAGAGTTTAAACACTTTTTTTTTGCCATGGAGAATATTATATCTTCCTCAATAGATTCCACATTTGGAATCTTATGGGTAGACACTTCCAAACATCCCAAGATTCAACATTTAAGAGTTTGGCAAGAAATCCTGTAGGAAGACATTTGCCAAGCTGAATACTGACTTCATAAGAACCAAAGTCTTAATGATTGATTTGCTAAATATTTTTTAACTACACTAACTTTCATTTTTGTTTCACCCTTAAGTTATGCATATACACATCTATTGATTTAAATCATATTCACAAAACTCTGTCTAATGCACAGTTTTTTCCCCTTAAAGAGTGCAACTAGAATTGAATGTGAATATTAATGTTACAATTGCATCTTACTAAGCTGAAACAGCAGCCAATTAATTAATTAAGCAGCCAATTAAAATTTAAAGCATATTTATGAATTAAGATGAGGAGGTTTAAGGGGTATTTCCCCTGTTGGTACTCCGTAATCGGTTGCCAACTGAAAGAATTACAATAATGAAACAGAAGTTTTTTTTAATCTATATTTTATTTATTTATTTATATTTCCTTAAAAAGATTTCTTTTTCAAATATCTTTTATGGATATTAATAAACATTCTAAACATAGTACTTACTTACTTTTTAGACACAAATGGAAACATTGCAGTGTAAGACAATTTTAATATAATGGTGGGTCCCCCCTCTCTTCTTTCTGTGATGATGAAAAAATTAATGTGATAATCTAATTAGTTATAAGAGATTATTGGTTTGCATGTTGAATGGAGTGAGGTAATGTTATGCATCTGTCAATCTTTTCCCAGTGAGGTAATGAAGTGCCTCCCAAAATTTCTTTATCTCTCAACTCTATTTTATGGAATATACATATCAAGCCAGAAACTTTTTTAAAGGAGGATGGTGGATGGTTTGGTTCTTGAGGATCATTTAGAAGAAATGAAGATTCATGAGGAAACATTTGCAAAATGATTATAAATAAAAGGACTACCATTCTAGATCATCTTAGTATCATGACAATTTTTCAAGTAATATCCTCTTCAATTCCTGACCAGAAAAGTTATACAAATTTTTTTTCCCCTTGATTTTAAATATTCACAGAAGTTTTTTTTTTTTTTTAAACAAAGAATTAAAGATTAATTTGTATTCAAACCCGGTGAAAATGACTTGTTTGATGCTAAAAGGATGGATAGTATACAGTGACACAACAGATGCGATTTTCCTTTGTTCAAAACAAAGTGTGGTTACCTCCATTTCCAGCCGTCCAAAGCCCATGATATCCTCCTTCATGACGATGGGAAGAGGATCGAGGCGACCTACAAGTGTCATGAAATAACTATGAAAGCAAAAGATGGAATTTACCACACAGGAAATTCAAACACAGTAAGATGGAAGGGAAAAAACTCTACTTGTTATATTAAAATAATATAACAAATAGCTTGAAAACCTAAATGAAGAATTACAAATAAATATAGCATCTTTTTTTTTTTTTTTTTTTTTTTTCCTGTTTCAAAATTTATGATCTATATTTTAAAATCTTTACATATGTAAAAAAGGTCAATTGCTAGCTTAAAATATATATGCTTATAAACAGTATTGAAATTTTTTTTTAGGTTTAAATTCTATTCAAACAACATTAGAAAAACAACTCAAAAAATGAATTCCTGCAATCTGTTTTAAAAATTACTGATGAAAAGCACATTTTTTTATATAAACTTTCAAAATAAAGAAAAAAAAGGCAAATCTCTAACATTAGTATTGTTTTCTCTACATTTTTTCCTTTAAAAGAAATTGCTCATCGTGTAACTTTAAATTTATTCAAATATTAGTTATGAATTATTTTTCTAAATTTCTAGGGTTCGCATTTTCTTATAGAATATTAACACTTTAAAATTCAGTTAATTACTTATAAGATAATTATTTCAAGCAAGCAAGCAACCTACCAATACTTCTGTAATTGTATTTTTTATTTGAATATATATATATATATATATAAATGAAAAATTATATTAGTTTTCATAGGGGAAAAAAAGCTTAAACTATGAAAAGTTAATGCCATTCATTTATAGGGAATGATAGGTAAATTTGGTCTACATGAGAAGAAAATTAACAATAATTAATTAAAAGAATTAATGAAAGCGAAATGAGATCAAATAAAATAATCATTTAGAAATTGAATAGAGATTAGAAAATATTTTTAATTAATCCTAAATACACATGCATATATTTTTAAACTTTATTAAATTAAATTTATTGAATTAATTCATTTCTTTGTTTAATTAATTTTTTTTTAATATTTATATTGCTATATAGGCACCATAGGAGAAAAATCTATAGCTATATTTTCATTATTAAATTCCTCATTCTAATTTACCTTTCTTATAAATATGAATACTTAACTTATTAAAAAAATTGAATGAATTTCTCAGCAGAAGAAAAGATTATTTACTTTTGCGTACATTAAATATGCTCATCGCAATATTTAAAATCTGTTACTTATAGAAGGATTACAAATAAATGTGATGGTGCCAAATTCATGGGCAAGTATAAAATATTTTGTAAAACTACTGTATTTTTTTTTTATTATTAATTACAACAATATAGAATAAGACTTATAAAATTGAAGCTATCCATTCAAAATTCAATTTTTATGCAATTGAAAAAATATATAAAATTGAAGCTATCCATTCAAAATTCAATTTTTATGCAAGGTAAGTAAAACTGAACTTTGAATGGGTTCGTCCAAGACCACTAAAGATATAAAAATAAAATGGAGTGCCTAATTTCGTAAATACACACTACATCACTTTGAATTGGACATTAACTTTCCAGACTTATTATATTATTTTAATAAAAATGAATAAATACACTTAAAAAAAGCATATAAATAAATGCTATGTTCTATTTTAGAAAACAATGCATAATAAAAAGAAAAGTAGATTCAGTATTTTAATTACAATTATAACTTAAATTTTCTTATAACTTATGATAATTAAGAAAAAAGAATGAATTTACTGTACAAAATCTTATTAAATGAAGATATTATTTTTAGATCTATTTTTCTTAATAATTTCAGATGAAGTCGTTGTTAATTTAAATAACTTACTAATTTTACAAAATAGGCTTAATATAATATAAAATAAGAAAATAACAAACATGATGTTAAGCTTACATTTACCCCCTATTATGTTCTTTACTGAAAATCAATTTCTGTGAACATAGAAAATCTAAACATTTCACAGAAAAATTCCATTTAAAATAAAAATTTAACTACTTTTAAATCAAATATAATTTTAATTAATTAAAAAAATGCAATAAAAAAAACTTAGCATCTATTTTTAAAATTAAGTAACAAAAAAAAATAAAGAAAGCAAAATTTAGGTTATCTAAGAACACCATATATCTGTACAATATAAAAGCTTCTATTTTTTAAAACTTAAAGTATCGCCTTAAGGGCATAAAACCATTGTAAATTAAATACAGCCAAACTTTAATATAACATCATTTCTAGAAAAAAACAGGATACTTTATTATTGAGCTATGATTTTCACTTTTCAATATAAGAAAGAAGACAATTTATTTCAAAATGAATTTGCTATCAGATATAATTGAAGTTATTTGGATTTCTCTGTACAAAATTAATTCTATGAGCACAAATAAAATCTGTTCAGGTAGCCAGAATTATGCATAAAAAACAAAATAAGTCCAGTTCAGATAGAGATGGTTTTAAAATTCAATTGATTATAAAAAAGAAGAAAAAATCCAAAACCACATAGAAATTTTTGTTGTTGGTTAGGGATAGCAGCACATTTGATTAATGCATTGTAAGCAAAATTACTATAATTAAAAATTAATTTTTATAAAGGTTTGTTTACTTGTGGCAAATATTCTTTTACAGCAGAATTTGCTGTGCTAGTGTTCTTTAAAAAAATTTAGATTTAAGTTTTATATTATAAAATTTTAAAAATGACTCAAAATAAAAAATAAAAATGTTTCTTAAGAAATGCAGATTGGGGATATAATTAAAAAAAAGAAATAAACAGCAAAAAAAAAAAAAAAAATTGTAATAAATAAATGCCTTAGTTTTTGTTCAATACTTATATTAACCTCATATTAAAATATTGGAAGTTAATTGAAAAATTAATATGAGCCAATCAGTAATTGTGCAAAAAATTGTTAAGGGTGGTAATCAGTTAACTGTCTTTGGCACATTTTTGATAAATGTTTGTGAGATTTCTTTTTATTCTTTAGATTTTTTTTTTCTTTGTTTAGTTTATCCATTTATATTGACAAAACCAATACAATAATAAGCAAATTACTGATTTATAAAATAAAGTAGAACTATTACTTTGAAATAAAAATTCTTTATAATTCTTAATTAATTATTAATTCTTTATAATAATTTATTAATTATTAATTTATAATAATTATAATTATAATAATTATTAATTATTTCATTGTGGCCACCCTATTGAAGTTGATAGTGAGTAATAAAGGCAAATCACTCATCAAGACAAATGTTTCAGCATGAACTATTATGTTAAGGCTGGACATCTGCCAAAAAAATAAAGTTAATGCTCCGAAACAAATAAATTTAATGTTTAAGTTGAACTACTGGGTGTCTCATGAATTGACTGCTGAAGACAAGTGCAAGAGAAAAGCAGCCTGTTTGATTCTATTAGAAGATCAAAGGAAAGAGAACATTCTGGATAGAATTGTGATCTGTGATGAGAAATAGATGTACTACAACAATACAAGCTATAAAGAAAGTTGGTCAGCATCTGAGGAATCACTAGTAAGACAAGCCTTAACTAACAAGAAGGTGCTTCTCTGTATCTGATGGTATTGTCACAAAATTATCAACAGAGTACCTGAAAAGTGGACAGACTATCAACAGTGCAATCTACAGCAACATGCTAATCAAAGTTTGCGATGCCATTCACAAAAAGCAAAGAAACGAATTCTAAAAGAAGAGAGGTACTTTTGAGTACTTACAAATGATTTTCGACAGTATTTTTTTTTTTTTCAAACAAATTTTTTACTTTTTTCATTGCAAATATGAGTATGCCTCCTTGTTTCAGAAGTAAAGCTTTAATCAAACTGGAGTTTTAAAAATGTTCAGTAATTCTTCCCAAATTCTATACAAATTTTCTACAATGGTATATCTCAGCTCATTAATTGCCCAAGAATGTGAGGAAAAAAATCTAAAACGCTTCTGTATAAGTCAGGATATTGAAAGAAAGGTGCTTAGACAAATTATACGATGGTTTTATAACTGAATATGGAATTCAAATATAAAAATTTAATAAAAAATTATTCAGATTGGATAAGTATTAAAAAAAAATTGATGTTATAACATTAACAATTATAATGATGCTGGGTAACATTAATGATTATAATAAGGCTTGACTGTAAATAAAACAGAAAATATAAATATTTTTTAGAAATTTAGGGAACATTTCAATCAATTTTACTTAATCAATATAACATAAAAAAAATAATGATGTTTTAAATATTGCCAATTCATAATATTTTGCTTCAATTTTAAAAGATCTCAAAATAAGAAAGAAAGTGAAAGGTTTCCACATACCCTGTTCTGTGCGGCCCAAACCTTTACCACTGCTCCATCCTTGCTTTTGTAATAACTGATAACCAAGGTTGTCCTAGAAGAAGAAAAAAATCAACAAAATTTTTTTTATTAAAGATACAATTAAACATTTTAAGAACAAAGAAACTATGTACGAATGCGTTAAATAAATTCAATACAACGGAGAAAACTAAATCTAGATATAACAAAATGATACCAAAATGTGGTGTTACAATTGTGTGCTAGTTCATTATTAGGTCTTATTCAAATATCATAAGAAAAAATTTCATGTACTTGGATTCTTTTATATATATAAGATAATTTGATCTTTACTTTCATATTTGAATGCGTTAAACCAGTACAAATTTATGTTGGAACTTAAGTGCCTAAATTTATATTTTAGTGGTAAATGTTTTTTATAAACAAATCAGAAATTATGCCAAATCATAATCCACAATGTAAACAAAGCACATTAAGAAATTTGAACTAAGTACTTAATATGTTTTGGAAAAAATCAAAATTGAATAAAAAAAAATTTAAATACAAAAAAGAAGAAAAAGCAGCATTTCAAAACTTTTGCACACAACATTAAAATATTTCCGAATAGTACAAGCCAAATTAATGCATAGCTGTCAACTTCTATTTTAGGAAATGCAGAAGATTAAAAAAAAATGATGAAGAAATAATGCAACTAAATGATTTTGTGTATTATTGTTGGTTTGAGAGAAGCTATTAAGCAATGAATAGCAATGGCATTTTCTGATCCTGGCAAACTCTTCAACTAAAATTAGTCAAAAAACAGAAGATTCAGTCTTCTATATGGATAAGTGAAAGATGATTTAAAATAGGAAAAGTTTATGTAAAATGCAGAAGAGGTGGTGAGTATATATACTACTGTGTTCAAAAAGTAAGACCTGTAAAAAAAGCGACTTTTGCGTATTCCCTAAACTTAAAAGACCACTCCGGGACACCGTTTTGAGTCGATTGAAGAAATTCAACGTGACTCGGTGCGCGCTTTGAAGGTTATCCCGGCCAATGACTTGTTAGCATGCATTGAGGATTGGAAAAAAAGTTGCCATAAGTGTATTGTGTCTGGAGGGGAGTTTTGAAAAAGGGGAGAAAATGGAGGGAGTTTTTGAAAAAAAAAAAAAAAAAAAACCATTGGTCTTACTTTTTGGGCACAATAGTATGATGATAACACATGTATTTTTGTCAAAATAGAAGCATATAAAAATAAATATAATACATAACTTTTCAACGAACAATTCAATAAAAAATTATTTACATGTTAATATAATAATTTTGTGGACAAAAATTAAAACAATACTCAAAGAATTATACAAATCATAGCAGTATTAACATTAAAATAAGATACAATTAAGAGAAATTAATAATCCAATTTAATATTAATAATCAAGAATAGAAATTAACCTGTGAAATGGGCTGTGTCATAGATGACTGTTCCAGCTCAAGTAGCCCATCATCATAGCTGTCTATGTTCTTGCTCTATGGGGAAAAAAATATACATTGAGAATCCAGTCTAACGCACTAAATCCAAGACAAGCTGTTGACTTAATACTATATATATCCAAGAGATGATTAACCACTTTAAATTACATTTCAATACTTGCTACCAATTTTAGCCACAATATGAACAAACTTTGTTGCAAATAACTAAACATCTAAAATTTAGAAATTTTTATTTTTATGAAATTTAAATTTAACTTAAATTTTGATGCATATTTTATATATAGCATAAGGAATTACTTAATCAGTTTTAAATATAATAAAGCCAGTAACAAAAATAATAATAATAAAGCCAGTTACAAAATAATTAATTCTAAAATAAGATTATAATTTAGCTATATTCCCATCAAGCCTAAAATGAATTCATATTATCTCATCATGCTTATTGACTCACATAAAAGATTCCAGAAAATCAAAGAACTTTAACAAATGAAGAATCAATTTTCTTTACATGATATTTTTTTAGGAATAACTTATTTATTTATTATTTAAAATGATTAAAAATAAAATAACTAAATGTTATTATTATGAGATTTTACACATTTTAAAAAGTTATTCAACTATCTGAATTGTAAAATTAAATAATTTAGGAAGCCTCTGATATGTAATATATAGATTACTATAAAGATTCTTATTATATATCTTAAATCAATATTAATTCATTGTTAAGAGGTGTCTGCTAGCAATGAATTTATCTTCTGAGTACTATACAATTAGAAATACTATATAATTATATATAATTTAAATATACTATATAATTTAAAAAAACACCAATAAATTATATAAATATTCAAAAAAGTTTCAAAATTTAGGATTTTAAAGAATAAAAACACTTAAACATAACAGCTCTATCTTTTTAAAGTAATTCAAATATCTTTCCTTAAGAGAGAATAATGTGTTAAATCAGTAGAATAAAAGATTAATGTACAAGCTTGCTAATGAAAAGGAAAAAAAATCATTTTACTAAAAATGTAAATTAAATAAATATTTCATATTTGCAATCAGTAATTCATTCCAATGATAGTCATTTTTTGAAAAATTTTATCGAGCTGAAATTTGAATATGAGCTGCTATGAGCTTGTCTTCATATCTAGATAATTATAAGCAGTAATTTTGAAAAATTTTCTCTAGTAGTTCATGTCTAATCATTTCTTTTTTGATTTTTAAAAAATAATTAATTTATCATTAAATTAGCTCCAATCATCTGAAATTTGTATTTTCTTTATATATGTTATCTTTTTTTGAAAAGGAAATTTTTACTTTGGACATTTCAAGCTTCACGCTCGTGAGTTATTAACTTATTTTGTGCAAAGTAGCAGTCTCTAAAAAATGATTAGAAATCTTACATATAGCCAAACATTTATGAATATATTTTTTCCCATGCAAATCTGGATAATTCAACTATTTAAAAATTAGTATTTTTCAGTCGACTTGGTACCAGTTTCCCATCAAATATAACCTGCAGATGTCCCTGACAGGATTTTTATTTTTATATAAATACTTATCTATGCATGAAGAAATAGCAGCAGATTTTTATAGTAAGTGCTGCTGTATATACATATTTTTTTCTTTTATATATTTAAAATTAATTTATGCAAGTATTTTAAAGCCTGATTCTTTTTGAAAAGTTAGAAAATGAATTAAATCCATAAAAGATCAAAATGGGTTAATGCTTCATTTAGCAGTAACCAAATAATGAAGAATCTTTGATAAAAAATTTACCATCATAATCATTTATTATCATTATCTAAAAAAGTGCAATTGTATTTTATTACTGACATAGTACTTAAATGGTGGTGCAATGAAAAAGAAGAAGGGGAGAAAGAGTACACAATAAAAATATGTTTTTTAAACTCTTGCATTTCTTTCTTAACAATGCTTGCCTTCTTTGTTTCAGACATTAAATCTAACATCTATAATAGAAAAACTTAAAATTGAATTTCCAGGCAAATATTGATTGAAACAGTATAGATATTTACTTTCTTAGTAATACAAGAAACAACAATGAACATGTTTATTATTTATTTTTTTCATTATTTTAACTTAGTGTTTAACAAAATGATAGTCATAACATAATGATAGTTGCATTAGACTCTAGCTTCAATATAACATAAAATTTTGTGCCAACATTTCTGGGCTTAAAATTTCAAAAAAAAAAAAAAAGTTGTAAAATTTCTGTAAAAATTCACAATTTTTAATGAATTCACTGGGATATAATTAAATGTCAAATTTAGAAATTGTGCAAGATACTTAATGTATAACACATAAAAATAACTAATGTATCGAATTGGCTCCTTTTTGGACTATTTATTGGTTTACTTTTAAATAATTGCTTACATAAGATTAAAATTATGATTTATTTTTTAATCTTAATTGACTCAAGAAGAAAGTATCACATCTTCCATCATACCATGTTTCCATCATTTAAAACACTATTTGCCATATACCATTTAAAGAAATATTTCAATATCTCAATGCATTGATATTGCTAATAAATCAGAAATCAAAACAGCCTGATAAAAAAAAAAAAGATAAGTATTTCTAATATAAAAAAAAATCATTACAAAAAAAACATAATAAATTCTTTAAAATTTTTAATGTAATATTATTTTGTTTAAGAGGATGCTAAAGCTCTTATCCTGTACTGATATCAGCATCCATGATGATATCAAAGTAAATGTTTGTAAATGTGATCAAATATTAAATGTTTAGGTTTAAAAAAAAATCTCCTAAAACATTATATAAATTAATCAAGCTTGATCTTCAAATATGATATATGTTTGATTTTTCAATACTTATTATTTATGTGAATATTTTCTAATAAAATACAAAAAAAACCATTAAAAAAATAATCCTGCATACGAAACCACATAAAAATTTAATTATGATGCTATAAAATTAGGCGATATAAAAATTGTTTAAATATTATCTCGCAGAGGATGTTTTACCGCGTTTTGGGGGAAAGCAAATCCATAACTTATGGATAAGAAACTGAAATACCTCATAATCCCGGTCTTCATGAAATCTAGTATATCGCTCAGACATTGTAAAATAATTTCTTAGAAATTATTAATGAGTAAAAGATATTAAATAATTAAAAACTACAATAACAATAAATTTAGTATAAGGACATAAACACTACAATCACATAAAAATGAAACCTCCATTGATCTCTTCATTTCACTTCAAGTGTAAATTACAACAAAAAAGTTAATATATTTACACTACTGTCTAAATCTCAATGTGCAACTACAGTGATTCGTTCATTTGTTTTAAATCGAATCACGTTTGAATGGTTCTCAGGTAGGCTGGCAACTGGCAATCAAAGTACTACAGAGTTCCATTATGAGTTGTCGAATCATATAGCATATGTTTATTGTGTTGAACTGTCATATTATATGGCAGTAGCTAGTAGGCAAATGTCTGAGAATTTCATAGAATTTTTCATAATATCTCAGAATATCATAGAATACAATCTACAAATAAATGAAAGGCATTAAAGGTTTTACATTTCTTTATTATTATTGAAAAAGGATTATATATTGATTTTTAAAGCAATATATTCTATGTTCACATGTATAATCCACATGTTAGCATGCAAGCAACGCCTTACACTAAAATTACATTTTGCATTATCTGCACTAAAACAAGAAATTATTTTCCAGTTTAATTGAAAACTGTTCATAGTATTTTTCAAACACCGGAAGATTTCATCTGTACTCTCATTTGGATTCTGAGTAGCCAATGATACAATTCACTGTACTAAATTCCATATTAAAATATTGAACATGCTCTGAAAATAGTTTTTTCTTCCTTTTTTTTTTTAATTTCAATCATCAATGTGAAGACAAATATTTAGAAATGGATCATGATTTTCAATTTGTTCAAAATTACTCCTAATGCTTTTTTTACCAAGCATATTTGTAAAAATGGTTGAAATATTGATCTATTGCAAGATAATTATGAAGATATTTGCACCTCTAGTGCTTGATATTCTTATGAAACCGAATTTAACCGACCTGTACGGGCAATTAAAAACGGAATTAATAATCTCAACCAAAAATTTGACAGTTGTTTTCAGGGAAAGATTTGGTTCTTGTAAATCATAGAAATTATTGTAAAATATGTAGCACTGAATCCCCCCAGTAATTTAAGAATTTCTGCAGAGATTGACGTTTTTAGTGTGATCAATTTTGATTGCAATTTTTGATGTTACCGTGGATAAGGAAGCAGAAATTTTCGATAGGATTTTAAAGGTTTATTCCATCTCCTATTGAAATTATCATACAATTGAATAATCAACTGAATAGAAGTTATTTCAGGAAAATAAAAAACTTATAAGCGAATTGATAAACTTTCATTTTCCGACAGTCTGCCAACATTTCGCAGGAAAAAAGGCATTAAGAAGCGTCAGAGCAAAAAAGCGTCAAGCTTTTGCTTCATCTCATTCCAGGAGTTCAATATCTATATGATTAAATGCATCCGATATCACTATTGGTGGCACTGTGGTACATTATTTTCAGGTAACATGGGGACAAGTTGCTTTTTTCTAATGAAACTCAATAAAAGTCAACAAAAATGGTCAAAATAAAGTAGAAAATCGTTTTCAACTTCTTTCACATGTACCTGAATAAAAAAAAAATCAGGTAGATGTTAAAAAAAATTTCAAATTTAACAGATCGAAAACCCTTAAATTATACTTTTAAACAAACCCCAAGGAAATGTTAACCCCAACAATTAATCCATTTAGATCTAATTTCTCAGTGTTCTATAGATAGTAAGCATGTGCAAACTTCTCAAAAAAATAATTGAAGACACACTTTCGAGAATAGAAATTGATTCAGTTACAAAATCTCCAATATTAAATTTCCAAGAAGAAAAATTATCAAGAATTACAAAATTGGAAAACAATTCATCATCTCTCAAACCAGGACTAAAATCTTGCCAGTTTTATATAACAATTTGAAGTGTGATACTACTGTGTCCAATTTTCAATTTAAAATTCCCGGGGCTTATGGAATTTCTATTTTTTCTTCTTATTTAGGTTGCTGGCACTGTCCTTGACATCTGTGGGAAATTTAACGTCAAAATATTCATTAGTGTTTGAGTTACGCTTGGCTTTGTGAGACGCTAAAACTGATTTCGGCGATTTTTGAAGTGTCTGAATTAATTGAGCAAAGAACTTGCATTAAATTTTATATGCGGAAACGTATAGAATGTTGCAGAAGCCATTCCTATATCGGAAAAAAATGTTTAGAAGTGGTATAAACAGTTCAAAGAAGGCAGAGACGTCAGTTGAAGACGAACAGCCCTCTAGTCGACCACCAAACTCAACCGACAAAAAATTAAAGTTTTATGCTTACAAACCGTCGATTTACAATTAGAGACCTTGCTGGTGATGTTGAAATTTCAAAAGGATCTGTCAATTCCGTTTTAGGCCTTATTTTTATTAAAGCACATAACAAACATTCCATCATGATTCCTCGCCAATTTGGCTTTAATACTTGCCTCTCTACTATCAGCTCCTCAGAACTGACCTCTGAAGATCTTGTCAAAAAACTAATAACTGATGTCATCTTCCTTGATATTGCTAAGGCTTTTGATAGGCTCCGGACTTATGATCTTATTCATGCACATCATTTTCATTTCATTATTCTTAAATCATTAAGAGATATTTTATGCTATGTGTAAAAAAAAAACACCTCTCAATTATTTGATGCAGTAAAGCAGGTTCTCTCAATGGACCAATTATATTTAACATTTTCCTTAATTTTATTCTAATAATAAACTTTGATATTACCAGCTTGTCTGCTGATGAAACTGCTATTGTAGTACAATCATCTAACAAATGCACTTTGATATATTCACACTCTTGAAGCTAGGTTTATGATGTGGAAACTTAAATTAATGTTGATAAAACTAAAGCTGCCCTTTTCACCAGAAAATAGGCTCAGCTCTTTTAGGTAACTTTTTTTAATCAGCTATTAATAGGACAAGAATGAAGCTAAATATCTTGGTCTATTGTAAATAAATATTTTCTTGCCGTATTTTTAATCAGCAGTATTAAAAATTTAACATCTGTCTTTGTACGTTATATCCATTTATTAATAGAAATTCAGATAATAAGCTAATTATTTATATATGTGTCCCATTATAATTTATGCACATCTAGTTTGCGTTTCTGATGCTAAATGTCATCAATAGTATTCAAAAAAAAAAAAAAAAAAAAATTTAAGGATGATTACTGATTCAGCCTGGTTTTTCAGAAATAATGACATTAAGTTTGCCAAAAATTTTATTTTTATTTCTTGCCTAGCATAAACTTATTTTAAATATTTTTTGTTTATTTTATTTGAGCATTGTCATTTGAACACTACCTCAGTTCTTTCATGATTCCACTGTATCCATCGTATTTATTACTTTATTTAGATAAGAGTTTTAGCCCAAATGTAGAAAGGAAAGACGAAGATTAAAAATAAGAAATCAATTGAGGACTAGCATTTACCAAGAAAGGTTTATCTCCTCAGCTAATTTATATACTAAATCCAAAAAAATAGAATAAAAAAAAACTTGCAGTATACAAGAAAATTAAATAAAAATCACCATACCAAATTGTATGCGAATAATTTTTTTTTTTTGTTCTTTAGTTTATTAAAAGATTTTTTTTATGTAATTGAAATGCTAAATTTATTAAAATAAGTTAAATATTTATAATTTTCATGTACTTTTTACTATACCAATTTGTGTTACACAGCGAATATCAAAATGCAAAAAATTATTTTGCAATACAAAATTTGTTTCAAGACCCCGAAAATCAGCCAAATATTTTACTTGACTGTTTTTTTTTGTGGCTAGATATATTGTTGCATTTTTTTTCGAAATGTGTTAAAAATATCCGATTGTTAAATATTGAAAACCATATGATTTTATCAATATTCTTTCAAGAATACTTGTATTTTTTTAATTATCATAAATAAAATATTTTGTAATTTCTGTAATAAATCTAATATTAAAAAAAAGAAACAGAATTACATGTGCTTATTTAATTATACGAGTTTTGCACAAATTTTATTTTTCTGCATATGTAATAACAAATACAGTAGATGATTACAGAAAATGTACCATAAAGTTACTGTATTTCCTCTGGTAGGTCTTCCAATAAATAATGTATTCTATACTTTTGTAATATATTGAATCATTTTCATGTAATCCACACATTGCAATTTTTTTAAAATTAGATCTACCACAGATAGCACGAAATGGTAAGCATCCAGTTTAAAGGTGGAAGCAAACAAATCAATTATTGTAAGAGTGCTAATCAACATTGAACGAAGTTGTTTTGAAAAGAAAAAAAAAGCACAATAGTTATCATGGAATTTTTCCATAGTAACTGATGAAATATTAGTGTTAAAATAAATGCAATGACACAACTGGAGATCATATTAATGAGTAGTTACAAAAATTTTAATCATTTGATTAATTAAAGTTAAAAATTATTCCCATTAACAAAATATGCTCAAAATCCAACATGAAATATTTATGGTACTGCTAATTTCCTTCTTATTATGAAGAAGATATTATCTTCTTATTCAAGATTTTTGGATGTAAAATACATTGCTGTATTTTTATTTAACACATATTGAAAAATTAAAAAAAATTCTTGGTAATTAAAGTTTTATTACATATTAAAGGTAATAAATGTGTCCTTAAATATTGAATTATGAATCTTCAAAGCATATGTTTTTATAATCATTTCAATTTTTTTCATACACATAACTGTCATTTCATTTTCAAAATTCATTTTGTTTTATGACATCTTTTCTTAATGAAATAATGTTAAGTTATGAAATTAAATAAACAATTATCACTAGCTGAATGCTTAGTATATTCAATAGAACTGAACAATTTGTGCCAACAAAATGAAACATTTTATAATAAATTTACCTTTTTATTCAAATAGTATCACATATTTAGGTTTCTGTTGGTTTTTTTTAATTCCCAAGCTACACATGACTGAAAACCTACTTCCAAAAATTTTCTCAAAAAAAGAAATCACAATCTCTTGTGGTTGCTATCACTGAAATTCACAGTATAATCCTGTTATAAATACTACATATTTTGATCTCATTTCTAAATATTGGCATTTTTTTTTTTAAATTAATAAAAAACAATTTATATAAAATCTTTTTTAAATACATTTTATGTTTGTACTGAATGTAATGTTTTTTTTTTAAATGAAGTTAGACTATATTTATGAGTAATTAATAAGACACAAGAATATATCATTTGTGAAATGAAGAATTTTATTCCAAATTCATATTTATAAACTTTCTGTGTCAAGTATACAAAGTGTCTGCTTTCAGTCAAAATAAAGTTGAATAAGTCTACAGTTCTTTATATAATGCATCTGAATTTTAAAAAATAAATTAGATTTCAAACAACAAGGGCCAAAGTTAAATACACATTGTTAGTCAGGTAAAAAAAAAAGTGCTTGGTATACAAGGAAAGAAAAATAATAATAAACTTTCAACAAGTGCTGCAAGCTCCAATTGTTTCTTGAGAAGCAATTGGTCCATGGAGAGCTTTCACAGCAGCTCTGAGGAACAGCCACCTGTTGTTAAAAACTACACTTCCAGCTGTTTTTAATGCAATTCAATCACAGCATGGTAACAATTACAAAGTAGTAGTATGTTGTTAATGACATGATAAGCAGGCAGATTCAAAGAATAATGAGCTCCACAATGGTTAGGCAGAGACAGTTGCTTCATTTGGAGAAGCATCGACAGAAGATGAACCTTCACATTTCACTGCACTCTGAAAAAATAAATAAAACAAATCAGCAATATATCATAATATCCCTTCCATACTATTCAACTATTCTAAGAATCTCTATTTTAAAAGAGTGTTCTTTGAATTCAAGACCTATTTTATAATATGACAAATTAGGTACTTTGCCAAACAAGAGACTTAAACGAAAGATGCTCCCAAACATTCTTTCAGAAGCAATCAAAATATGGCAATAAATAGGGACAGAATCAATATTGAATGTTACAAATACAGCAAAAATGTAAAGTTACTAAGACTAGGACTTCTCAAAAATGAGTCTGTTTTGACATACTAAAAATTTCTATATATACAATGACCGAAATTTCAATGGCTAAAATTACTTAATTATTTATTGCTAAATTAATGATTTTTTTTTTAGTTTTAACTATATAACAATTTTTAATCTTATCCACTTTTTATGTCTTAACTAGAAGAAATAGTATATATGTTTGCTTTTTTTATTTAGAAAAATTACCCATAAGATAAGATTATATACATACATATATAAAATCTCCATGGTGTGGCATTTAATACAACATCTCCTTTTCTTAAGTAATTCTTTTAATATTTACATAATTTCATACTGATTATTTAATCTTTAACTGATTTACGATAAAGAAAGAGTATTGATGCCCTGACTAAGATTGATCACTCCTGATTTATCTATGAATTCTGTTGTACAGCTTGCTGGCACAATTGAATCTATTTCAAGCCCTGTGTTTTATCAGAAAATTGTTCTGCTTTTATTTCTTGACAAGTCATAAAACTGATGAGTATTCTCCTACATGAAATTCTTTTTTATTTATTATAAATAGTAACAGTCAAGAAAGCAGTCTTGATTGTGGTTACTGCTAAAATTTTTAGAACTACAAGACAGATTTTCTGAAACTGTATGAGGAACAAATTTGGACCTTCCATTCTTCATAGCAGAACATTGTGATATTAAGTTTCCTGAAGAACCCCATCACACATTAATATATATCTTTAAGCAAACTTATTTTGGCAATAACTAAAAATTGCCTATTCAGAAAATTTTCTGAATGGGAAGCATCAAATGTTAATACATTCACTCCTGCAAAGAAAGATAGTTTCCAAACATAATAATTAAAACTTCAAGTACAACATCTTAATCACAAAATTTTTTTTTAAATAAAATTTTTGGCTACCTAGCTTAGCT
Organism: Caerostris darwini; assembly: GCA_021605075.1. Classification (NCBI taxonomy): domain Eukaryota; kingdom Metazoa; phylum Arthropoda; class Arachnida; order Araneae; family Araneidae; genus Caerostris; species Caerostris darwini. Next base: position 170,491 of record BPLQ01008209.1, read on the forward strand.
GGAAGTTTTCTTTTTAAAGAATTTTTATTTTTACTTATCAAGAGTGATTGCAGGTATCACAAGTTATTTCAAAATGAAATTTTTTAATTTGGTAAGGTAAAATTTTCGAAATACGTAGTTTCAAAATTTTGGAGCAGTCCCCTCCCAAATATTCAAAATTAACACAAAAAATTTTCCAAGACAACAGCAAAAGAAATAATGAGTTTTTTCAGCCGAATGCAATAAATTATTCAAACTAAGAAATTTTAATACCAAGATATATTATGCTTTTATAGTCAAAAGAAGATTCCAAAAGTAATGCGATTTGACCTGTCTGAGAATACAATTTCAAAAATACATAATTTCAAATTTTGAGCTGTTGATCAGGAAATATTTTCTAAAGTGTTCTTCGATATACTTTTATCTTGCAATGCAGATTATAAAGCAGCTTTTCAAGCAATAATGTCGAAGAAGCTCTACATACTACAGTATGAAACATTAATTTAACAAGGAGAAGTCACAATCTGTCACCGATTTGTTTGAAATTTACACTATGTATAGGTAACAAAGATGTACCAAGAAGTACTAGGACCCACATCTCAATTTTCTACAAAATCAAGTTTTAACATAATAAAAGACTTTGAAATTTAAGTTTTTCATTCACATATGATTTAATGGCAAAGTGGTTCAAAGCATGCTAGCAATTTGAAAGGTGAAATTTTGCACTTCACTGGTCCTTTTTTCACTTACCATTTTAATTTTTTATGTCACAAACACTAATATTACAAATGCAACAAAACTGATAAGTATTTTCTGAAAAGGCCTACCTTTCTTTTAAAATATTACCATCAAATGTTAATTTTTCAAAAATTGCATGTCCAATGCAACAACTGAATGGTCAAAGACAGAAAAATTAAATTTATTTGTAGAAAAAAAAAAATTACACAACACTATATTCAATATAGGGGCCTGATGGCCGAGTGGCTACCACAGGTTTCGGGTTTGAGTCCCGCGGTGCCATGGATGTTTGTAGTGGTTCGGAATACACTTTAAACCATAGGTCCCGGTCTAATTGGATCGTAGAAGCATTGTGGGGGTAGTTTTACTTGCGCCTGTAGCATATTTTCAAATTATACGTTCGCCCGGGTAGTGCTAAATTAGTAAAAGCGATGCATTCCTTGCTTATGGCATAAAGATTAACTGTATCTCTAGTGTCAGCTGCATTAGAACAACATATTCAATAGAAGTTTTAAACTTATGATCATTTCTATATCACATTAAATTATATGATTAAGAAACATAAACAGAAAGAGTATAGCAATATCCAGGCAAATCAATATACTTTGTGGCAATAGAAGATTTTAATACGTCGAATCACTGTATTTCTAAAAAAATTCTTTTTCTCTTCTCTCCAAAGATAAACTCCTCAACTTTCTGATTTGGCATTTTTATGTTCGTTAACCAATTTTTTTTAAAATTTGTTTGTCAATTCTACATTGCCTTACAGATAAATCATAACGACAGTTCTGATTGAGTATTCAGATAGACTATTGTTTTATATTTAGATAAGACCATTCTGCATTTAATCAAAATTTTCACTTCTGGTAGAACACAAAGGTTTTTATGAGAAGAGAAAAATTTATTTGGATTAAAGTGCAGAATATATTTATTCCAACTGCATATAAAAAAGTATATGTTTCTAGTAGAAAAAATTTTGCTGCATTACTAATGCAGCAACATAAAAAAATAAACTCATGCAGTGTAGAATTTTTAGCTTTTGGATTGCTGGCTTGCAAATTTAACCCTTAAACCATGAGATTGTTAGTGCAATATAAAAGTAATTAAATTTTTTTTGGAAAATTAAGAAATAAATATCTATTACTTTTACCAATTAACATCCAGGTCATCCACCAATTAACACCCACATCATACTTACGGTATGAATTTTAATCAACACTATCACAGACAATATTCTTAATCTATGTAGCTCAATATGGAAGGGTCACAAAAATATTTACAAATGTGTGACCAAGCAAAAAAATTAAACATAAAAGAATTTTTTGGAATATCTTTATTCTATTAAATTGATGAAAAAAAAATATATATTTAATACAAAATGTGTTGATTTATTCAATCTAAAAAGTAGCCCTTATAATTATCATAAAATTGTGACAAAATTACCTACTTATATATGGCTTTTATAGAATTATTTCTTACTTTTGTCTGAAGATTTTAAAAATGTAGCATATTTTTTACATTAAACAACATTTCACACAGAACTCAGAATGGGAGAAACAATAATAGCTTTTAAATACTGCTCTTAAATGCAATTAATATTGGCACTTTCCTTATTAAAATAATCTTTTTATTTAAACAATTAAGTTTTAAGAATAACCATTAAGTCTTAATTAAGGATTTACATACTTTATGTAGAGTGTATGTGGCTGTCATATTTACCCCAATTTCTTTTACTATAGTATAAAAAATATTTTCTTATCCCAATGATTTCTACTAAATAGGATTTCAGATGATAACAATTTGTGCTTTGTTGAATTTTATTAAACCAATTAGAAGATCCCCATTCTTTAATACTTTATATGTGAACAGCCATTGTTTGACAAATAAAATGAAAATTAGGGTTAAAATGAAACAGCTCCTTCCAGTTCAGTTGTTTTGCACAGATATATCGTTGATCTTTCTACATGGTACATAATTTTTACGATGATTATATCTCTATTCAGAGATAGAAAACAAAAGCATTCAGTTTATATGCATAACCTGCTAACCAGGAATTTTTTCCATCAGACAAACAGACCTTCATGTACATCCACATTTCTTTCATGGCCACCCAATAAATTAGGTGTGGAAATACATCTTTCATTAAACTGTTTCAATCTATTTTTGCAGCTGTTTATATACTTGTCACACACTAAATCAACATTAGCTTCTCTAATTAACAGCAATAACATCAGAGATACTATAAATAAAACTACTTATCCATCAAGATTTAATCCCCTCCCCTTTTGTTCATTGAGCTTTTCATGTTGAACACCCAAATCTGTTGTTGATATGTATAGTTTTATTTTGTTTAATGCCTCTTTCTTGGAAGAATGATAATATAGAGTTTGTCCACCACAAGAAAATTTTACACATGCATAATCATTATCAGTTAAAATAGACTAATTCATTTACCTACGAGGGCAAAGTGTTATCACTTACAAATAGTTATTAATTTGACTCCAAAATAATCAGGATTAAATATTATCCTTGAAATTAATGTCGAAAAGTGACACCATTCTATCAAAGTCACTAATAATCCACTAACTTAAGGGAGAGCAGTTTTAACTGTTAATGGACTTCATTAGGAAACCGATACTGCTATTTGGTCTTGCGATGGCAGATTATGACTGCTAAATGATTGATGTCAGTTTACGATGCAAGTTAAGATTTATTGTGGATTCGTTTTAAATATTTCACAAATGAGAGAAAGAATTACCTGCTCTGAAGATGCCTGGTCATTCGAGTAGCCTTTACTCACTTGCTGTGAATCACTGGGCTCATGTGACACAGTATTTGAGGAAGGTGAAGCAATGGTACTGTTCAAGCGCTCATTCTGGTTACCAGGATCATCAGATCTGGTCTCATTTTCTTGGCCATGGCCTTCATAAGCATCTCCTTTTCTAGAAAAATCTGCATCTGTGGACCTAGTGCGAGTATGAGGTCCACCCCGACGTATTCTCCTGCGATCCATCCTTGCCCTTAAAGGTGGGCGGGGTCTATATCCCTGACCCCTCTCTCGACGTGGATGTTGTTCTTCATCATCTGCTTCAGTGTCCTTAAAAAGATTAAGATTAAATACTTATTACATAATCCATTAGAAATATTTTCTCAATTCATTGTGAATTTGGTTGATTCAATAGATTCATAATTAAAGCAGACCACAAAATTTATCTAAAAAAAAAAAAACCTAAGAATATTTGATGCATCAGTTATAAAATTCCTTTGCCCTTATTACTTTCTATTTTCTTTACTTATATAAATCAGTATAAAAAAAAAACAGTTTGTAATTAAAAGAGTCTAAGCTATTAAATCCAAATATAGCAATTTGGAAGGGGAGGGGGGAGATTCTTATAAGGTTAACTAGAAAATATGTTATTGTTTTGTTTTATTTTATTTAATTATTTTATTTTTTGCTAAAAAAAGTTGACAAACTTATTAGCTTATTATTAGTTCAGAGATATATCATTTTTCCAACTGAATTATGTAACTTAGTAAATTTGGAATTAAATCTATCTAAAATAAAAGTTATTTCAATTTTAAAAATACCAAAGTTTTCTTTTAATAGGCAAGAAAGAAGTTCCAACAATACAATACGACACATACTTGGTAAATCATAATATTCCAGAACAATGTAGGCTGTTTACTGATTAAAATAAAAGTTATATATAATAATATATAATATATTCAAAATTTCATTAAAATTTTTATCACTATTACAAATGGTTCATAACCGGGAATCTACAGACTCCCGGTTATGAACTATTTGCCCGAATGATGAACCCGAACCCTGTCCACAATTTGATCTTTTTTTCCAAATAAGATAAAGATAAAATGATACATGGCAAGGTAAAATCATGTTTAGTGAACTCCGCTGTAAGGATTAAGTACCATTGCTTCATATATTTCAACAATATCCACCACTAGCCCTTGTATACAAGCTGAAACTATTTAGATTTGTTTATCTTCAAGAAGAAATACCTTGTTGGTAGTCTCTCCTTCTACACCACTCTGACTGCCCTCAGTGTCACTCCTCTGACGACGGGGCCTGCGACGGAAGTATCGACGAGTGAATCGCCGAGGGGCTCTTCTGTTACTCCCTCCTCCTCGCTGTACCCTTTCATCGTCTTTTCTTTCTTGACCATCCTAAGAGCAAAAGAAAGACTTTTTAAAAATTCAATGGAATTGTTCAATTTGTTAGAAATGTAACCTGCCAAGGGTACAACAAAGTCATTTAAAAGCTAGACAAACTGTTAATTTCATTACATGACTCTGTTAACAGAGTCAATTTTGTTGGAAAATTTATCTTATAAAAACTTTAGGATACAAATAACTGCCTTTTAAACCCTCCTAAAGATGTTAATATAAAATGAAGCATTCACAGATCCCAGTAACATAAGTCACCCAACCTTTTCATTAAATGATTTCCCAGACCATTTAGTTCATTGGGAATTTCCTAATTATGATACTTTTTTTCTCCTTTTTCTGTATAGTGCTAGATGAATGCATGGTGCCATGTTTTTTCCTGCTAAAACTCAAAGAAAATGTATTCCCTTTTGTAATCTTTATGAAAACAGGTATAGTCTATTGGCTAGAATACTTATACATTACTACAGAGTTTGATTCCTAACTTTACATATTCTCCCAAATTACATTGTGGGCATTTCCAGTAACTTGTGAACTATTGTTTTCCCATTGCTATTGCTGGATGAAAAATATTTTTAAAAATGAGTAATTGGAAAATGACTAGGGATTCAAAAAACCCTCCCGCAGCAGAATATAAATTTTCCGACAACTAGAATAAACTGTTTACAATGATCCAAAAGATGCAAGAGGTATGTAGATATTGCATATCATAAATCTCAACAAAGGAATATTAAAAAAAAAAAAAATTCACCTTGAAATTAGAAATAGCACCGCTTTCTACCTTTTAAAACAGGGGTGCAGGAAAAGTGCAAAGAATGCATTGCCAGTATTAAATAAACCCAGATAACCATTGTGAATATAATAAACTTGCAAGTCGTCTCTTTCTTTTAAATGAATTATAAGTGACTTCACTTATCAATATAAAATGTATTTGTTCTTTTAAATCTAATCTTACTTCCTAGAACTATTAGAGTTAACACCTTGAAACTATAAAATTATTAACTACTGAATATTTTTTTAAAAGTTTACAAAAATTCTGACCATGCATGGCATTAAATAAAAGATATCAAAATTGATGCAAAACATCTATTATATTAGCTAACTTGTATATATACGCTGGCCTCCAAAAGTTAAGGAACAACATTTTCTTTTCGAAGCTCACCATAAAAAAAATGACAGTAACAATAAAATTTATAGTTTATATAAGTGGTAAAAACAGACTTTATGCAAAAACAATAGCCACCACTTTTTTTTTTTAATACAAAAGAACGGGTATATATGAGTGAGAAAAATATGCAAACATCAGGCCTGCGTAATTTAGTTAGTAACACGTAACTGTAGTTGATTTACAACTTTTGTTAGCAGATTGGTTGACAATAAGCATTGGAGTCCCACAATGTCTAGAACCGTTTCCAGATTCGTTCAGGTGGCGGTCAGTCGGTCGGATGGATGGAAATGGGGTTGTCACAGGCTGATGCTTCTAGGCATCTTAATGTGCCTCGCAATGTGGCCCACCGTCTCTGGAATAAATATCAAACCGAAGCTTCTGTGTCCAGAAGACATGTTCTACGTCAACCACGAGCTACAACACCTGCAGAAGACCGTTTTATAGCTCTTTCGGAAGAAGCATTTATCTGCCGCTACTTGTTGCAGACCACTTCTGTTGCATCAGGGAGAAGAACATCCGCTAGTATGGTGTGAAGGAGTCTTCACAATTCAGGTCTCTACACAAATTGACCAGTTGTGCCCGCTTAATTTGGACAAGAGAGCATGTTTCCTGGACCAGACTTCGATGGGCTCCTGTACTCTTTACAGACGAGTCCAGATTCACACAAGAGAGCGATTCAAGACGCCCCCTGATCTGGACGGAACAAAGCACCAGATACCATCAATGCAACACTGTTGAAAGACACAGTTACCAAGGTGGTGAAATAATGGTTTGAGCAGGAATCTCACTCGATGGTCACACTGATCTGCATGTGTTCCAGGGAGGAACTGACTGGTTTGAGACATCGAGATGAGATCCTTGATCCATATGCTGGTGCAATTGGAAATTTTTTCATTCTGATGGATGATAATACATAACCTCACCGAGCTACAATTGTTGAGGAATATCTTGAGGGTCTTGATTTGGAGAGAATGGAATGGTCAGCTTGATCTCCAGACCTGAATTCGATAGAGCATCTTTGAGACTATCTTAGTATATAGGTTGCTGCTTTAAGTCCTGCCCCACGGTCTTTAGGAGATCTGGAACAAAGCTTACTCAGTGTCTGGTCTTCACTTCCCATTTCGGTAACCGACAACTTATTTGACAGCATGGAAAGTCGATGCCGCCAATGCATTCAAGCTAGGGTGGGCATATCCCTTATTAAAACTTGTTTTTGTCATGTTTCTATGACATTTTACCACATAAAACTGATTATTTTTTCCAAGAATGGACATTTCCAGCGAGAATGCTTTTTTTTTCTTCTTAAAAATCATTTTTGTGTTTTTCTTATGTAAACTTCTATGTTGCAGTCAATACATTAATGTTTTGTGCACATGTCATCCAAATTTGGTGTTTCCACATTCATTCATCAGTTGTTCCTTAATTTTTGGAGGGCAGTATATTTTTCTAATCCTGATAAATATTTTATTTTCATAAATTATGCAAATAATATTAAAAATCACTACACATCTAATTAAGCCATAGGTTTAAAAAAGGCATAATGCACATAATGGAATAAAAAAAAAAATTACCTCAATATTATCATGGTGAATGTTCCTAGGAGGTCCTCTTGGAGGTCCACGGTAATACTGCCTAAAGAAAGGGCGCCTTATTTGCCTTCGCATGGGTCTCTGGGGCTGTTGCACTTCATCATCAGCATTCTCTTGACTCTGACTATCCTCTCCTTCAGTACGTTGCTGCATGACAGAACTAATCAAACAGTGCTCAAAATTTTTTTTAAAAAAAGATATAGAACATTTTTTTTTAACGATATATCCAAGCCACTACATTTTAAGCATATTTAAAATATTAATTTAAATATGTGCCTTACATTGAATTAACATTTACAAAATAAATAATTATAATGAATTGAATAACTAGCATCGTCAATAATATAAACAAATTGATTACTAAATATTTAACATATTTTGAATTTTTTTTTAAAATTAGTAAGAGATTATATTCAGGGGTGGTTTTATATTCATGTTTATATATTATTTTGATGTTAATGAGTTATTGATGTTTTTTTTTTTAATTTTAAAAATATTTATATTAATAATAGGCCCTATAGATTTTACTATGTGCAGGCGCACCAAGCACTCTTGCTTGCTTTCTTATTAAAATAAGAAAGCAAGCAAGTCAAACTCTATTCTTCTTTAAAATTCTTTGTATAGCTAAAAGCACTTTCAGCTAACTAGTTTCTTGATTACTACATGTGAATGAGTTAAGAAAAGACTACAATAATTGTCAAAATTGAAAATTTTAATATATGAGAGAAAATCTAATGCTGAAGTCAAGTACAAAGTTTAAACATTAATACAATAGCTTCTAATTCTATTGTAATATTATGGGTGGTTTTATAGTTGTTTAAAACTGGTTCCTAAAATATTTGAATGTACAATACAATAAACAACAGAACAACAATATGGGGGGAAAAATTCAATTACATAGATATTTCATTGAATCACACAAACATTTTGATTAAACTGAAACAATTAATGAAATAACAGATTGCTCTATTTCAACACAAATTTTTCATTACATAACATTCAGCATGAAATTATTGATTCTTACAGTATTTATTTGAATTAAAATTATCAATAACAAATGAATAATGTAACTGTTTTGGAATCAGGAATAGGTTTTCTTCACAGCTGATTGAGATGTTTTAAATATCACACATTCAAATATTTTACACTAACTACAGAGTAGCGAGATATAATGGTAAGTTTGAGGATAGGCCAAATTGGAATTACTGTGAGTTTTCCCAGTTTATAAAGTATATGTATTATTTCTCTAAGTAATAATACTTATACAAATTAAAGACTGATAATAAACTAAATTTATGAATGGAGTATTTAGCCCTATTTGAAATGTTATCATAAATAAACAGCTTGCTTTTCTTCCCCCAATATCAAATCGAAAAAAAAAAAAGCTTACTCTAGGTGTTCTGGGAACATAACGCCTTCGAGGCATCCACCGCCCTCGCATGCGGTTACGATCAGCAGCATAAGGACTACCTACAACTGGAGCACCATCGGGTCCAGTCACATTAGCAGCCTCATTGCCCTTTTCTCCAACAACTACATCAAACTCCACAACTTCACCATCTCCTACACTTCGAACAATTTTCTTTGGGTTATTTTTCTTTATTGCTGTCTGATGAACAAATATGTCTTCTTTTGTATCACTCCTGTATACAAAAAAAAATAAATAAAATAATAAATAAATAAATCCTAAAGAGAAAACCTTCTCAATTAGTTTTATTAAGCTAAGTAGTTTAGTAAAAATATTTCCTTCTGTAAAAAAATCTCCTAGGTCTTGAAATTTTTTTAGAAGTTTGGCCGAAGTAAAAACCTGAACATTTAAAAAAAATCATATCTTTTAATTTTGATTTTTCTTCACAGCACTTTTTTTAAAAAAATTATATCCATTCACTTTTCCATAGAGCACATTTTGTTGCCATTTCTTTAAAAATGCATATTGTTTTTTCAATTAAAAATATTTTTTAAAATTCCTTTGAGGTTGATTACATCCATCTGCTAATCTTATAACAAATATAATATAACGAAGTCTTCAATACTACTTATCTTTGTAACTATTAGCTTGGCTACAGTAACTATTTTCAAATAAAAGAAAATGAAATTAGAAAAAAGAAATCTTGCTATGATTTGAAATTTTTTATTTAAGAACTTTATGTTTTATTAAGTAAAAATTATATAAACAGAAAAGGAAAATTAACTGAATTCAATTTAGCCAAATCTGTTATGATTATCAAGAAGCTTTTATTAAATACATTAAAATGGATTCATATTATATAATAACCATTTTGATATAAAAAATTAAGACAGAAAGAAATAAGAATTCTTTAACAGTCACCAAAATGATTGATTTTTATATGGTAGAATATTTTTTTTACATAAAATAAGCATAATTCAACTATCATCTGTGTTAAAAGCAAGCATTCGTTTTAAAAATGGGAATAGATGCTAAGAGTGCCAATTGGGCATATATAGGACAGAACAAATTTTAGGAGAAGTTCATTATTCTTTTCATCTAATTTTTCTTCTTATATTATGTAATAAAAAATTTTGGTTGTTAAAATTTTTTGTAATAAAACCACCTCTAAAATAATCTTTTCCCTCATAAAGTCGCTTTGTTCGAATCCATCCTATTTGTCAATTTTCCCACAAAATTGATGGTCAAGCTATAATAATTTAAAGTTATTAAAGTACTAATTAAAATATTTGTATGTATTTTTTAAAATTTAACATGTTGATTAAACTGTAAGATGTAAATCAAATAAAATTCATTCATATTTATCTTTTATTACAGTTTATGTCTAATTTCTTAGAGAATATGACATTACTATAATTGAGACTATAATCAAATGAGACAAAAGAATATCATACAGCTTTTCTAATTATTGAGAAACATGAACATTTAGTTTAAATATAGAAGATGACATTTTGTTTAATATACTATAAATAAGAACATTTTTCTTACAAATATCCACTCTACATTTCTTAACTTGCCTATATCAACAGAATGTTCAAATGCATTATCTAACAAAAATTTCAACTATATAATTAAAAACATTTTTAAAATGGAACATGTACTTAACGTCACATGAAGTATATAAATAGAAAAAGTATATAAATAGAAATATTTTATTGTTATTATGATTGAGCCAAAAATTATTTTGATTTTAACTAAGAATATGTATTCAAAAAATTTTCTTCTATATGCTAGTAAATTTTTTAGAATAATTCATTCAATAATTTTTTATCCATAGTACAAAAATTTAAATTTTGCCACATCCAATTTATGTTAAAAAATTATCTAACCTCTTTAATAATAAAATTAACCCTGACAATAACAACAGTATATCTTATTTAAATAAAAGGGTTTACATTCATTGTAAGGGTTTGTAAATCTACCACTAGCTAAGTTTTTATTACATGAATGATTAATAAAAAGATAATTGTAATAATGTCAGTAGAAAACCAAACTGTTGATGTATTATATTCAAGTAGCTATTTTACTACTTTTTAAAAGAACTTGGTTACACTTTCGTGTTTAATTCGACCTTTTTTTTACAGAATAAATAAAAATGTTTACTAAAATGTGTAATGGTCACTTAAAATGCTGTATTTAGAATCTATCTCAGGCAAAAAAGAAAAATATTTTTGTTTAATGCCATGGTCTTAATAAAATCTAATAATCGAATGAAACAAACAGCAGAAGACCAAACTCTTATTTCCCTAATCCAAATGATTTTTCAATCTAAATATATATATACACTCAAGAGCCAAAATATTATGACCACCCCTTCATTTTGCAATGAACTCGCCTGGATGGCGTGGAAAGCACATGATCAGGTGGAAGTGGTATTAATCCATGCCAAGGCGGGTTGAAGCTGTGTTGCGCGCCAAAGGTGGGCCACCTCGTTATTGACAGGTTGTCATAATGTTTTGGCTCTTGAGTGTATATATATAAATCTATAAAAAAGCCTCAATTGTAAAAATTGCACCTATGTTACCACAAATAATTCTTTATTCATCTTTGAGAAACAAAATGTGTCATTTATCTTCATTAGAACAATCAGCTTTTGAAAAATAAGATTTTATAATTTTGATTCTAGAAACTCAATGCATCTTTACATATAATATGGAAATTTTAACTACATACCATATTGGCTACAACTGATATTTATTAAAAATCATGTTAAGAAATGATAAATCAAGATAAAAAATAAAAAATTGTTAGCTTTATTAATCTCTTATCAATATAATGAAAAATGATTTTTAGTGAGTTTGAAAATTTATTAATACATTTGATATGTATATAATTGTATATATTATGTTTTAAAGTTAAAATATTATAAAGTACTTAGAAGCTTTAATCTGTGTTTACATTAGATTCATATATAACAACAATAAAAAGGAATAACACCACAATGATTTAATTTATTGAATGACTAGAAATTGTTTAGCATTTATTAAGCTATAATTTTAGATATGCCAATTTTTTTTTTTTTTTTTTTTACTAAAACTAACTTTTCATCTCATAAATGTAAGTATAAGAAAGTATTTTTTTATATGAATGTTTTCTTATTGTGTTGAAATGATATGATACATATCATGATGTATCATCATTTGTTATATGAAATATTTGCTAACATTCAAATAAAAAATTTTAAGGATTAAAAACAATTTTTCCTCTTTTCAAACTAAATTTTATTTAGCTCATTTTTTAACAAGATAAAGTTATTACAAATAAATAATTATTTTATTAAAGGAATTTCTGAAAATAGAAAAATCTTTGTGGGCTCTTCATGAAATAAGACTATTATTTTGCTTATAAGTTATATTTGTATTTTAAAATGTTTGTTATAAAACAATTCAAGATTGGGTCTATTGATTACTTTAAATAATTCTCCAATACTAAACGCGATTTTTAAAAGCAAAAATGTCTGTCTTCAAATTGGAAGCAGAGACCTTGTTGCAATGAATCTCACTAGTTCAGATTAAGGGTGAAAAATTCTGGAACATGGATTCCAGAATTCTTGATTAAATTTTTGTTTTTTTTTGTTTTATGTATTCTATTAAAAATTTAAAAGCTATATCTTTAATGTGATAATGGTATCATACTTATAGGATAGTCAACATAATCTCTGATAATGGAATTTTGATGTCATTTGTCCTTTTTAATACAGTACATTTACAAGTAATTTCCTAGCACTAAATGTATTACAATACTACTGTGTCCAAAAACTAAGACAAATTTTCAATTTAAAATTCCTGGGACTTATGGAATTTTTTTTTTCTTTTTTAGGTTGCTAACACTGTCTTTGATGACAAGATTAGTGTTTTGAGTTATGCTTGACTTTGTGAGATGCTAAAACTGTTTCCGGCGATTTTTGGGACGAATGAATTAATTGAGCAAGAACTCGCGTTAAATTTTGTTTGCACAAACGTATAGAATGCTGCAAAAGGCATTCGGCGAGCAAACTATATTGGAAAGAAATGTTTAGAAGTGGTATAAACAGTTCCTAGAAGGTAGAGAATGCATTGAAGACAGAGAGCCCTCTGGTCGACCATTAATCTCAACCGAAGAAGCTCTTGTCCAAAAAAAATAAAGATTTGGCGCTTGCAAACCATAGATTTACAATTAGAGACCTTGCCCATGATGTTGGAATTTCAAAAGAATCTGTCAATTCCGTTTCGGGCCTCAAATGCATCAAATCTCGATTGGTACTGAAAACATTGAATGCACCAGCTCATACTGCATTGATTCATCGCGATTTTTTCGCTAAAAATGAAACCCATATCATTCCACAACCACCTCATTCACACAGTGCGACTTCTGGCTATTGAAGGCCCTCCCGGCTGATGACTTTTTAGCATGCATTGAAGATTGGAAAAAAAGTTGGCATAAGTGCACTGTGTCCGGAGGGGATTACTTTGAAGGCGATGAAATAAATTTGAAGTAAATTGTTTTTGAAAAAAAAAAAAAAATTACCTTATTTTTTGGGCACAGTAGTATGTTATTTATTATATTGACTATTCTTTTCAGTATATCTACTGAAAAGCAAATATTTTTGAGTGAGACCATAACTTTTCATTTACAGATATTGAAGGGATTTTCTTTAACATGATAATAAAGCATAAAGGTAGATAATGATCCATCATAACTGATTTGAATTGTTTATGTTGCAATAAAAATATTTCGGTGCATTTACTTCTGCAAATTACGGCGTTTTTATCCATATTAACCTTTTTTGATTTTCATGTTTTTAAAATATTAAAATTTGTTATATAAATAAAAAATTATTTTTATGCATTCTGCATTGCCTGCTAATTTAAAGTTATTAATATTTGTTGAGTTCAAAGTAAATAATTATTTTTTTTCCTTTTGAATATTGACATAATCTTAAAAATTGTATAATACTTAAGCAGGATGCATACAATTTTACATATTGTTTTAACTTAAAAGCATATGTACATAATTGCGAGCACCTTTTTAAAGTTAAAAAAAAAACTTTTGTGAGGGAAAGAAGAATATTTCAGAGACCATTACATTTCAGAACACCACATAAAAGTTGGCAAAATATGCACCACAAATTAATTGTTTTTAGTTTCTTCAAAGATTATAAAAAAATCAAGTTCATTTTAATTACCTGTTGATGAAACCATAGCCATTCTTTACATTAAACCATTTAACAGTGCCTTGAACTTTTGAAGCTACACAAAAAAAGTTAAAATATTTAAATTAGATTTAATGAAAATAATACAAAAAGAAATTATTAATGAAAAAGAAATAAATAAATGCAGTACTAAATTAAATAACACAGAAGAAACAATGTAACAATACAAGGATAATTGAAACTTTCTGAACTATATTTCAAATTTGTAGAAACTGAGAAGAGAACAAATTCCTTTATCTCAACCTTTTCAGCAAATAAAAAAAAAAAACATCAGATAATTAATTATTTCCTTAATATATTATGTTCTGCCAGTGCCTTAAAAAAATATGAACTTTTTAAGCATATATATTTCAGAGATGGAGAAGTAAATAGTTTCTGAAAAATATTTAGATTTTAGGAAAATGTTGCATGACATTTTAAAACAATCCCCTTGAGCATATAAAAAATATTAAAATTTTTAAGCAAAAATTTTTTTCTTTTCATTAATCACATTTTTGATTCCCGACATGTTATGTTTTTTTTTTTTTTTTTTTTTTTTTTCCTTTTCATTTGCAGTAAGCAAATACTACAACCTTGTATTCTTTTCTTATGGTTTTCACTAAAATACATAGAGATAATTTTTATTTATCTTTTCTGGTTAATTAAATTCTATGATATTTGGCAGAAATTTTGTCCAAAAACCATTATCGGTTTAAAGTAAATTTAAAAAATTATTTTAAAAGTAAAGAATATTTACAAGTAATTTCACAGCACTTTATATTTTACAATATTATGTTGACTATTCTTTTCAGTATATTTACTAAAAAGCATGTTTTTTTAAATATATCTTTAGTCACTTTTTTGTGGAAGGGCCTTTTTTTAATATGAACAAGAAAAAAATAAAATATTTCATCTGTTACTCAATTATTTCCAAATAGTATCTACACCAAGAAAAATAATTTGTATGTATTTAAATATTCGCGCCACTTTTTTCTAGGCAAATGTGGTCTAACATTACTTTTTGTTTCATTTTCTTTCTTCCACTATTATAAGATGATCAGATGAGAGGGTAACTCGCTTTAAGCAAATGAACAACTTATCTTTTAATTTAAAATTATCAGTACATTAACATCCCTTGGTATATAAAGTTACTAAAAAATTACTTTTGCTTATTACGCTGCTTTATTATAGAATAAATACATTTAACAGTAATTTATTTAATGAAGTATTATATATTTCTAATTCTCATCTTTTTCTTTTTGAGATTACAAAAAAGGGAAACTAGTTATATTTAATAACTCAATTGTGAAATAAATTATTGATATACAGAAACAAATTATCTAATTGTGATGCATCATAAGCAGTACAAGTACATTTCGAAACACGGCAATATTCTTATAGAAAAGAAGAAATATTATGCTTCCATGACATCTAAAACATTTTTCTCTAAAGATTGTAAATTCTGAAATTTATAGCAAATAAATCTTTGTAAAAATAATTTTAATTAAGCTTTCTTTTTTTCTTATTTCAGCTCAAGCTAACTATTTTGATAATTATTTTAAACCCAATTAATTTTTGTGATTCAAAGCAAAGATTTATGATCTAAATGAGTTATTCCAACATCAACAATCAAATTCTCTAGAAATACACTACACGAAAAAAATACTTTGCAATTATATATATATACACACACAAATGATAATATAATACATTTATGATATAAAATACTTATTAATTTATGCCATAAAATTTTTTTTAATTGCTTGAATTCCTATTAAATAACATTTGCTAGCATTTTCACCCATTTTTAAATACACAATGCATTTTTCTATTTTTGTCTTGGCTGTAATTATGACATTAACTGAAAATGAACAGGTTATTTTTACTATTTCCAAAAAAAAATATAGTAATACCAAAATATGCTTCAAAAATTCACAATAAATACTGGTCAGGACTGTTCTACAGATTCAATGATCAATCTTATCTGTTAGTCTTTTTTTTTTTGTAAATTCAGACAATTTTAACTTATTGATGAATAGATTATAAAACAGAGGTACTGCCATTATTTTACATCTGTCGTTACAAGTTACCAAGAATGCTTCTAAAAGCATATATGATATCGCATAGCTATTGTGCTGTGTACTACGATTTGTTCCATTATAAGTAAAGTTGCCATTTTCTAACTGATAGAACACAGATGCTGAAATTTTAAATATTATGACATCAATATTTGATCTGTTAACATAAAGTATTTGAAAATGAAATTATTCAAACTGGGAATATTAAAGAGATAGAGTGAGAGATTTGTCTTATAAAGATGTGGATAACGTGGCAAATTTCAGACAATTGCCATTGAAAACTATAACTGAATGTTTGATTTCTGACCAGAATTACTTCAGAGTATTATAAAATGTATACCAAATTCTTCGAAATTTTCTTTTACTAGAACAATTACGCAAAGATAACTTTAAATGATACAGAAAATTTTTAATTTTTGATGTTTGTTAGTAATTGCTTTGTATAATTATATCTTTAATCCAACGACTTACTTAAATTTCATTCTGCTAAAGTAATATTACTTTAACCACACAATGTAGAAATGTAATAAAAGTTAAATTTTCTAATTTTGTTTAATTAGTGTAGCCAATCCCCGTCGCAATAATTTTGGTGTAAACTGCAATACTGAATTGGAAAATTAAAATTGAATATATAAAAGAATTGTATTCATCTTACTGAATGCTTCTTTGTTTTGATATACAAATACTACATATAGTACAGAAATCATTACTTTATTTTTACATGTTTTTATTACTATAATTTATAGCAACAAAAATGAACACTATTTTTATTAAGAAAGAAAACAAACAAACCAACCTGATTGATAATGATATTAATAAATACTCCATGTAAATACATTTGTATTTTACGTAACAATGGATAAAACTTTAGAAACAAAACTTTTCATCCTACTACAATTACGGTACAATTCTAATTCATTAGAAACAAAACAAAATACAGGAAAAAAATGGAAATTAAATTCCATAACACTTTATAAACTGGATTTACTACTAATTTATTGCCGCCCCTTCGAACATAACAGGAAATTGAATAAGACACAATATCGAAATTTAAAAACACTAATATTTGTTCATTGGAATTTAAGTGTTTGAAATATTAAACAGAAATCCAAAATGTTAAAAAGATTGTTTCAAAATGAGAAAATAACAAAAAAGTTAATATTTTTGAAAAGCAAACAAACAGTAGCAAGCCATCAGTTGATTTCATATCTGTAGAATCGGAATTTGTACAAGTGAGAAATATTTTCCCGCAAAATTAAGCGAGATTATTAAATTTTGAATGAACAAAGCTTATCAATTTTTATCGAAAAAAATGTACTATACTTATTAGGCCTAATTGTATTCCACAAACACGAGCTCGAAAATATATATTTGATTATGAATTACCTAATATTTTTTTAGGAGTGCTTGTGGGCATGGACGATGTTGAAATTTCTTCTTTTGTGTCCGACATCTTCTCTGCAAGACACACTTCCAGGTCAATAGAATCCGACCCTTAAATTAAAACCCCAGAATTTCACTAATTCACTGTTCACGTTTTTTAGCAAAGATACTCTACTCAACTCAGTAAATCATAGCAATCGCACCGGCAATAGCACGAAAAAAAAATATTTAGTATCAACTATGAAAGAAGCGTTTTAATTGGCTAAAAATATTTGATGTTACGCCTTAACCCAAAGGAAGAAAACAATATAATTATAACATGTTTAAAGTTTTAAATTACTTTTAAATTATAAAAATATTTTTCTGTTTAAATATAGATATATTTGAAAAATTAAAATAAAAAAAAATTATGAGTGCAACGTCCACAGAGCCTTTGCGCAAGTACAATTCATCCCAACTCAGTTACGATTAACTCAACTCCAACTGGGTCTATTCTAAACTCTTTCTCTTGTAGGCGAGAGCCACATGTAATTGAACATTCTTGAGTATCGTTTCCAGTATTAAAATCATAATTCTTTATGTGAGTATATTATTAGTGTCTTTCTAAACAATTCTCATTTTTTGCATATCAAAGTATTTTAAAGTTGTATTAACTTTTTTTTTAAGACAATCCCGGCATTTTCGGCTAGCTAAACATGGCTGATGAATAATGAGGAGTTAAGCCTTATTCTAAGCACGAGTATTTATTATTTTGTCGTTAAAAGTCATTCGTGATTATAATTATCCTTTTTTAGTGATTAATCTGTTATGCAACTGAATCGCACAATCATTGTTATTTTTTGACCCAACTTGGGTTCGCGTGATTACTGAACTTGACCAATAATGCCGCGTTGCAGGTTGGTTCATTGCCATTTAGGCCTAGTTTCTTGAATGATTAAATGATCATAGTTATTACTTTTATGATGAATGTTATAAAAGGACGCCTTTATTGAATTGCTACTAAATTCAGTATAATCGTTTTTATTGTGTCATAATTGAATTCGTCATTTGATTGCAATGTCATGAATTATCGGATAAAATATAGTGAAATTGGTTCTTTATGATGTAGCCTCAAATTATCTTTTTTTTCTCAGATAAACTTATAGGCGTTGTATTTAAATTAAATTGTGTAAATTAGATAAATTACTTATTAAGTAAAGTGGTAATCGTCGGAAATAGTTTTAAAAAAAACCACTATTTCAATAAATGGTATTAAACCAAGATATTTATTTCTAAATCAAAGAGGGATGTTTTCATTTCATACTGAAAATAAGACACTTGAAATTGTTTACATAGCTATTGGTACTATCAAGAAGTAAATTATTTATGTGCTTAATGATTTCTTTTATTTATAAAAAGGATTAAATTGTTTTTGTGAGTGTTAGCGATTTTAGTGCTTTTATTTTACATTGTATATGTTTTTTAAATTGTGTTTCAGTCATAAAAATGGAAGGCGGTGAGGAAGATTATACTGCTGCTAGTGCTGGGGCCTCTGCAACTTATCCAGTACAATGCTCATCACTCCGTAAAAATGGGTTTGTTATGTTAAAAGCTCGTCCTTGCAAAATCATGGAAATGAGCACCTCCAAAACAGGAAAACATGGACATGCTAAAGTAATCATTTTGTTTTGTATTAATTTATATTCTAGTTTAAGTTTACAATACATAATGAGTTGGTTCAATGAAAAATTTGTTTAATTGTAATCAATTACACTATTTTAAAAGAAAGTAATTTACATTTGATCTTTTGATTATCTTGTGATAGTAGGTGTATAGTGTTCTGATCGACTTGACACATCTTCAATTTTATTTTATCCATTGATCGCAAGAGTTAAGAAACTTATTTTTTGTAAACTTTTATTTTTTTAGATTTATAATCTTACAGATAGCGTAAATTGGTCTGATATACATAAACATAAGAAAATAAAAATACAAAAAATCATAAACTGAATAATAATGAGTAATTTATTTTAGTATTTTATTAATCTAGACTTTAACATTTGTGAAACCCATGGGTGTTTAGCTTTAATTTCCAATATTGAATTTTGCTGAAGGTGACTTCTGAATTAAGATCG
The DNA here is from genome assembly GCA_021605075.1 of Caerostris darwini. NCBI lineage: Eukaryota > Metazoa > Arthropoda > Arachnida > Araneae > Araneidae > Caerostris > Caerostris darwini. Next base: position 190,363 of record BPLQ01008209.1, read on the forward strand.
CATTGCAATTTTAACTTAGATATTCAGTATTTTAAAGTGTTATCATTTGAAATGCATTGAGCCTCAAGTTATAATTTGAACTCAAAGATAGCTTACTATCTTTCATTATGAGCAAGTATCCAGATCTATTTATTGTATGACAAAATCAATTAAGGTAGTAGGTTGATAAGTACAACGATTGAGTTTTTCTATAGAGTGCCTAAGAAATATTCTTGTACCTCCAATTGCATAATTTGTAAATTAACATATAAAGAGGTAATCGGGTACATTGCTCTAATGAATTCTTAAAGGTTTTGAATTGAAGCATCAAAGGCTGTGGATATGTGATAACAGCTGAAGCGGGACTTATCAATGGTTGGACAATATGAACAAACAGGAATGTGTTCTAATTATAGTTCCATAATTTAAATAATAATGCATGATTTCTCCCTACAGTCCTTTACCTGGGAGTGATGACCTGAAAGCTTTCAGTGCCAACAGCCCATTAACTCTGTTTTGGTGAATCATTGAGATTATTTGCTTCAATAGGTCGTAGTTTGGTTCAATGGATGGGGATTTTTATTCATGCAGTGGCATTAGTATAAGTATAATTTTCAGAAGGGGTCAATCTTCTGAATGTGTTGTGATGGTTTAAGAGTTTTTTTCTATTGAGTAGTTAGATCCCTTTTTGATTAAGTCATTGAAATAAATTTGAAGATATATGCTTTTTGGGAGGGCAGATAGGTAGATGTGCAAGAACTACTTTTAGAAGTTGATGTTTCTTGAGGTTAGAGGCTTTAAAAGGGATGTTGCAGGTGAATAGAACTTTAAGGAGTTGAACTAGTCTTCAACAGGAATTTTTCACTTTTGATGGTAATTATATCAGGCTCAGTGCAGATTGTCATAGTGACGTAAAAACTTCTAGCCAATCTCGATTGGATGGGGATGAAGGCTGAGGGATGGACATCAAGAGGTGTAGCTTCAATGGTATCACTTAGAGGTGCAAAGAAATTTTCAGGATTGTTTTTGTTATCTGGGTTTTCATGTTTCTCTTGTAGTTTTATTACTAGGTGTTTTACATGTGGAATTTATCTATCCTGGCCTTAGTGTTATGGCATAAAACTAGAGTATAAACTAAGTCAGCTTCAGACAGTCTTGTATCTTCTAATGCAAGCTTAATGGTCGGTCTTCAAGATACAATTTCCTCTGATAATTGTCAATCTCAGTTCTCACAGTATATTGGTTGTATTTTTATAGTGTTTCCAAATTGGATGTTTATCGGTTGGTTGGTTTGTGGGTAGATTTTGTTTATTAGGCATTTTTTAAATTGTAAAACAAAATAGCTTGATATAATAAGTAGCTCAAAGGATCCGAAAACAAGCCAGTAAGACCACTTCCTGACATTGCAAAAATTTCAACTGGCAACAATTAAAAACATATCTGCTGGTTGATATTTCTCAATTTTTATCAGGTTGGCAATAGATACCAAAACATACAATATTACTAACATTCTCTGTTCTACAAATTTTATAAATGTAAGCTAAATTTTCATTAGATCTACTATGTATATATTAAGAATTTTAAAATATTTTATGTTCAATAATTTTTTGAGTGCTCATGTAAAACTTTTTATTTTAGGTACATCTTGTAGGACTTGATATTTTTACTAATAAGAAATATGAAGATTTATGTCCATCTACACATAATATAGATGTACCAAATGTTAATCGTTGTGATTTTCAAGTAAGTAGTTCTCTCTTATGTGGTATAATGTATCATACCTCTGACCATCTATGTTTTTAGAGCATGCGTTTCTTTTCCTTTGGTTTGCCTTTTTAAAATATAGTTAGTGGCTAGACAAAAAAAAACCATTATTTTTCGGGAATATTGTTCCATTTCAACAGAAGTGAAATGATGATTTTAGAGAATGTAAAGATGTTTGTTTGATGGCCATTAGATTATCAAGAATGAAATGGTTAATAGCTTAGCTAGTTTTTACAGAACTTTTGCTATTTTATATGCTCTTTAATTTTTTCCAGTTAACATTTTATTTGTCTTTCATGGTAATGATGGTAGTCAGTATTTGATCATGTGTGTATAACTATAATTTCTTAAATTAAAACAAAGTGCTGATATCAAAGATAGATAATTTTGATTGAGCTTATATGCTTATTAAAAATTTTTAACATTCTGGTGCTGTTATTGTAAATGTTTATTTTTATCTTCCAGCTTATTGACATTAGTGATGATGGATTTGTTACCTTAATGAATGATAAAGGAGACACTCGTGATGATCTCAGAATCCCCGAGGGAGAATTGGGAACAAAAATTAAAGACGAGTTTGTAAAAGAAGACAACACAGTAATAGTAAGTGTTTTAATTAAGAGTTTTGAAATTCTATATTAGTTTTCATAACAAATCTTATCTGCCATGTAGCAGTTAAAAACTTATATTAAAATTCATCTATTCATAAAGTAGTAAATCAATATGTATTTAGTTTTTACAAATTGGTGATTGTTAAATAGACTACCATAGATATATAGAATTAAAAGTTTTATACTACCTCTTCTGAAAATCTGCATTTGTATAAAACAATATGATAATGTATTGAAAAAGTTTAATGTAGCAGTTTTCTGGAATTGGAGTAGTAGTAGTTGGGACAAGGTTGGAGGTTATTGCCACAAAATCTTTGTCCTCTGGTATGGTAGGTTTTAGAGGTGAACGATAATTTTTAGAATGAATGATTTTTGACCAATCTTAGTATAATGCTTTCTGCAGGAAGAAACTTAGTTTTTTTTCTAATTAGTTAAATTATAAGTTGAATGAAATTGAAAGGAAAGATCATTACATAATCATAATTTCTGTTTTATTTTTCAATTTTTTTTATTAATATAGATGTGGGAGAGTTTATAGTTTTTATCAAAGGAGTAGGCTGTTAAGTATTGTATGTAAAAAAAATAAAAATTGCTGGATCTGTCACAAAAATTTTAATTTAATCTAATATACCATTATGGGAATAATAACAACAATGACCCCATTAGTGATGAAAACAGTTCTTGTAGTAATGATTTCTGTGAATGGATCGTAATCAAACAAGACAAATATGGAGTTACATTTGTGTAAAAATATTCTCCCTTTTATGTATTCATATTTTCAAATTCTGTATCATCCTATTATGAATTTGCTGTTAATTTTTACATTAATTTTATATATTTATACTGAGTTGAAGATATTTATAAAATCTGCATTATAAATCGAGGATGTTACTCTGCAACAATTTCTGTTAAATTTTAGAATTTTCTTTAAATTTAATAATAGAAAATTACAACTAGTGATGTAAACGAGTTTTATTTGGGGCAATTTACATAATTTAATTTTCAATAAATTATTTTACATATAAATGATTGTTTTGTTAAAAACTAATTTTCATGTCTTTTTTTAGGTTACTGTTCTATCAGCTGTTGGTGAGGAAGCTATTGTTGCTTGCAAAAATGCCAGCTAAATGAGTGAAAATTAATAAACATTATTACTGGGAAGCATTTTTTTTTTTTCTTCTTGTACTTGCTTTTTTAAAAAAAAAAAAAAAATTTACAAATGTAATAATTAAGCATTCCCTGTAATTTTTTTTCTATCAGCTTCAATCCACCTTAAAAGAATCTGTGAAAATAGCAAGCTATGTTCTCCTGGCCTTCTGTTTCAGGAGCTTTATTCTTTGCTATAATAGACAATTGAATTGGAATGTGTTTGTTTTTTAACCATTATTGATAATACTCAAATACTACATGTTGAACTTTTTGTTACATCTTGTTTTCTAAGTGTTTTGTTATTTTTTTAATGTCAATACAAGCAATTTTATACATTTGTCAAACATGCCAATGGTGTTACAATTTTTTTGCAGATGCTAAAATTATGTATCTTGATAAAAATTACATTTCTATATTAGAACCATTTCTTCAGCCATAAAAAAATGTCTTCATCAGTAATAAATAAATTAAATTGTGTTTTGTATTTTGTTTGAATTATTGCTCTGTGTAGCATTTTTAAATATAGTCTCCTTGATCCTTCCTGACCTTAGATTTATTCGAACCTCTGCCTTTCACTCAGCTTTGTGATTCGTCCCATTTTGTTATTTTTTAATTTGACTGAATAATTCTATTCTTATAATGTTCAAATTGTTAAATGGCTGGATGTACTCAAGGGCGATTGAGTCCTGATTTTTTTAAGAGTAACGTGTAATAAACATGATTTAATAAAAGTCCTTTTTTAAGTTTTTAGCCTATTTTTAAGTTGCTAAGCTTAGTTGATATTTCATAATTGGCATAAACTAAGATTTCTTAATTATTGATTAGCATTTAGTGTTAAAACTGGTTTATACGCAAATTGATCAAGGGGTTTTAAAAATGTTATAAACAACCTCATTGACTTTTAAAGTAATTAATAGCGTGAGCTTCGTGTTAATGATCATTTCAGTACAAAATATGTTTGCATAGCTTTAATATTCAGAAAAAGAATATTTTTTTCTAGAAGTCGACAGCTTTTTTTATAGTTGATAGAAAGTTAATCTTTTAAATCTGGGTTGAACCCTTTGTATTATTAATTTCCATAACTATATTATATATTATTAAATCTCATTTTGATCTAAATATTGATAGTTGATATGTGCTTTTATCATATCAAATTACATTCTTATCAGTTAATTATCTTGTCCTCCAGGTCACAACACGATGTTCGCGTTTTTCTTTCATAGACTCAAAATTCACAGTGAATATTCTCGTATTGATTTGTTGTTGCTGGAGTGATTACTCGAGTGTTAGAAGTGGTTAGTGACTGCCAATACAGGCTTAGAATGTGATAATAAAATTTTATCTAAGATGATTTAACTTTGGCATGATTATTAAAACTTGATCAATAATCGGGTATGGCCATAGTTCTAATGTGCCAGATTAAAGGGGGCTTAATGTTTTTCCTAAGTAATATTTTTATGGGTATTGGTTAAATACAACATACATATACAACCATCTTTGGAGTGAATTAAGCTGTGTAGCTTAACATTAACAGAATATTTTATTAAATGGCTTCAGCTTTTAATGTATATTTGATACTGTGTTTTACGTGGACACCTGTATTAAATAAAGCAGGTTTTTTTTATCTATAGATTCGTCCCCCCCTTTTTTTTTTTTAAATCTGATGCTGTTGTAGTTTATTTAAAGATATGGCTTGGATGTTAACAGTAATTCAGTCTTGAAATTTTTTAATCATATTCTTCTATATTACTTAAATATTTTATATATTGTCAGTATAGTATAATAAGGTGTGTCCTTAAAAAAAAAAAGCTATTATGAGTAAAAAGAAACAGCCAAAGATACAAAACATCTAGTATGAATTATTTTAAATAGTATTTATGTAGATATTCTCTAGTTAAATATGAAAAATAGGGAACCAAGATGCAATACTGCTTTTCTTCTAAGAAAATTCATGAGTTTAAGCAGTTTTTAATTTCACGATGTTGATATTTTTTAAGATGGCATGATTGTATTATCCCTTGTAAATACAATGCAGTTGCTTATTTGATTTTGTTATTGTTTACATACTTTTCCAAAGATGGCTTATTACATTAATGTAAAAATTTCTGAAAACATTGTAATTAGATAATGATGGCTGATTATAAGTAAAAAAACAGATCTAGATGGTTTGAATTTGGGAAATATATTTTTTCACTTTCATTGCAATTGTTCTTTTGAATTGTTTTATTTAAGATGTATCATACAAGTTTATAACAAATATATATGTATTGTAAAAAGCTAATTTTCTATAAATGATAGAAAGCTTTTTGTATCTGCAAATAGGATTTCATTTAAAGACCAAATGAGCATTAAGTATTTTTTTAAATTGAATCAGTCATATGCAGCTAAAAACTTGTACAATTCGAGAAAATCTTTTCTGGGAAATACTAGCAGGATATAATTATCAATTAATAAATACTTGTTGAAAGAATAAAGCACTTGGGAATGATAGAAGTTAGTTATAAAAATATTTGTTTTATTGATAAAAAAAAGTAGTTATTGAATGATCCATTTGTTAGTTACTTGGCATTGTCACGTTTAATAGGTGTGCATATTTTCCATTTATTATAACCCTCTTCTATCCTTTTCATTAGTAAAAGGGACAGAAATAATTCTAGTTTCTTATGATGTTTCAAATGGGTGAAATTGACTTCAATCTGTTTTTCTTGACCTAGGAATGAATAGTTGTTTTGACTGCACTGATGATAATTATTAACTAAATGTTTACATCCTGCAATTTTCATTAAAGTGGCTGCTGACATCAGTTGCTGTATGTTAAATCCATTTTTCGCTGCTCAATGTGATATTTTCTCGTATATCTAGTTCTAACCACCAGAAAATTAATACTTTCTTTCTGCTTCCAAAATCTATTGAAAACTAGCACACCATACTTTGAAGAATGAAATCAACACTTTACAAATGCATTGCAACATGCATACATTTCCGTGCAGGGAACAATCGAAAATCCATTAAGGATAAATTTATACATTGGTAACTACTTACCATTGATGTTAATAGCTGCCGCCTAGTTCCGATACTTTGGGGGTTTCATAAATTGACAAGTTATTCAAAATTAATGGTATCTCTTTTTTTTTTTTTAAAAAAAAACAATACTGCTACTTCCAACATTAGCAGATTCGTCTAGGCCACTTGTGGCTTGCTTTGAATATTTTTTCGGCCCATAAGATTTATCACACTTTTACAAAATATATTTATTTTATAATGCCCGAAGTAGTGAAAACGAATGTGTAAAAAAATTCATTATGTGTGCATTCATATATTCAAAAATTAAGTGTTGAAATGATGAGAAAAAATTAAATTAGATTTTTAAATAATATTCTAGTGAATATGACACATATTGCCTGTTTTATTTGAGTGGCTAGTGCTGAGTGCAGCTGTGAACTCATGATGCATACGCTAATATATAACTGGTTATATGTTGCGACTATCCCTAGATACACACAGTTGATTGTTGATAGCACAGAAAACCAGACTCTCAGTTCAGGTTGTTAACACTTTTGGTTAAACTTGCACCTGCGAATCGTTTTTTTTTTTTTTCTAATATAAAATTGATCAAACACAAAATACGCTCAAACTTAACGGACGTGACACCGATTGTGTCAAAATACACAAATGGAGATTGATTTGCAAGAGCCGAGTGAAACAGTGGAAGAACAAATATCACGTTAGTAAAATAAATATTTTTAATGAATTAATTTTTTTTTATTTGTTTATATTTTATTTTTAGTGTTATATATTTCTTCACAATTTGCATTTAGTGTCATTATTATCTATGTTTATATGCAAGAATAATAGTGAACAAAAATAATAACTCGTTACGTTTCAATTTTGCACTCCAAAAAGTGTCTGTAGTAGGTCTAAATCTAATATGGGAATATACACTTATCTGGAAGAAAGTGACGGGACACCCCTCGAAAAGTCGACAATACAGATGATACATGCGCAATAATAGGTATCACGTGTCAGCCATATCCTATAAATACTCTGTGGAGTCGGACTAGAATTGTTTTTTGTCAAGATGCCCCCACGGGAAGAGTTGTCTGAGTTCGAGAAAGGTGTGTTGGTTGGATTGCATCTTGCCAAGGTGTCAATTAGGGAGATATCCCGTCTCCGTAACTGTTGAAAATCAACTGTAGCACGTATTGTGTGTCGCTACAAGACTGAGGGACACTGTCAGAACAAACCCCGAAGTGGACGACCTACAGTTCTCCCCAGCAAGGACAGGCGGGTGCTCGGCAGGGAGATTCGAAGTAACCGTCAAACATCCATGGATAACATCGCTAATGAGTTTAGACAAGCCATAGGTGTGGCCGTTTCGACCAAGACTCTTCGTATCGAGGCCCATAAGTTCGGTTACACTGGACGTTCGGCGGCCCATAAGCCATTGATTACGAAAACCAACAAGAAAGCGCTCCTTCGATGGGCCAAAGACCACCGTACTTGGACTCTGGATGACTGGAAACGCGTCCTTTGGAGTGACGAGTCACGATTTACCCTTTTCCTTTCCGATGGACGTGTTTGGGTATGGCATTTACCAGGAGAACGCCTTTTGCCCTAGTATGTCGTCCCAACTGTAAAGTTTGGTGGAGGAGGATTGATGGTATGGGCCTGTTTCTCCTGGTATGGGGCTGGCCAACTGGTGAAGGTTGATGGTGCGATGAAGGCCGATAGATACTGTGATATTCTCGACAATCATGTCCTTCTTACCTTGTGGGCAACATACGGAATGGATGATTGCTGGTATCAAGACGACAACGCAATATGCCATGTTGCAAGGAGGACTCTTGATTGGTATGTGAACAACAACGTTAAAAGCATGGAGTGGCCGGCGTAGAGCCCTGATCTTAACCCAATTGAACATCTCTAGGACGAATTGGACCGTCGGTTGATTGCCTGCACCCCACTCCCCAAAAGCAAGCCTGAACTATGGAACTTCCTGTTAAACATTTGGATGGAAATTCCTCTTGCCACTATGGCTAATTTAGTGGAAAGCATGCCCAGAAGGGTTGCAGCTGTGATCGCAGCCAAAGGAGGCCCTACCTCCTATTAATTTGAATAAATATGGGTCTATGTCGTTATAGTGTCGTGTCCCGTCACTTTCTTCCACATAGTGTATAATTTTATATGCGGCCCGCAAGTTCATTTGGGTTAGCCACCCGTGATCTTTAGTTTGTTCTGTGAAATAAAGTTTTTCGGTTATAGTAGATACAGCAATTTGATTTTCTGAGATATTTTGCAAGATTACAATTTTTTTTTTTTTTTCAACAGAAAGACAATTTCATAATACACTGAAGTGACAAAAGTCATGGGATAGCAATATGCAAATTTTCAGATGGCAGTAGCATCGCGTAGAACAGGTATAAATGCGCAGAGCTTCCATTTCTGTTCAAGTTATTCATGTGAAGAGGTTTTGACGTGAGGATGACCGCACGACGGGAATTAGACTTTGAACGCGGAATGTTAGTTGGAGCTAGACGCATGGGTCATGCCATTTCGGAAATCGTTAGGGAATTCAACATTCCCAGATCCACTGTGTCAAGAGTGTGCCGAGAGTATGAAATTTCAGGCATAACATCCCACCATGGACAGCGCAGTGGTCGACCGCCTGCACTTAACGACCGAGACCGGCGACGTCTGCAAAGAGTCGTAAATTCTAACAGACAAGCAACACTGCGTCAAATAACCGCAGAAATCAATGTGGGACGTACAAGGGACTTGTCTGTTAGAACTGTGCGGAGAAATTTGGCTTTCTTGGGCTATTCCAGCAGAGGACCGACTTGAGTGCTTTACTGACAGAACGACATCGCTTGCAGCGACTCTCGTGGGCACGTGAGCATATCGGTTGGTCCCTAGATGAATGGAAAACCGTGGCCTGGTCCGATGAGTCACGATTTCAGTTGGTAAGAGCTGATGGTAGGGTTCGAGTGTGGCGCAGACCCCACGAAGCCATGGACCCAAACTGTCAGCAAGGCACTGTTCAAGCTGGTGGTGGCTCCGTAATGGTGTGGGCTGTTTTTTCATGACATGGACTTGGTCCTCTGGTGCGACTGGACCGAACATTGACTGGAAATGCTTATGTTCAGCTACTTGGAGATCACTTGCAGCCATTCATGTACCCAAACAACGATGGGATTTTTATGGATGACAATGCGCCATGTCACCGGGCCACAACTGTTCGCGATTGGTTTGAAGAACATTCTGGACAATTCCAACGAATGATCTGGCCACCTAGATCGCCCGACATGAATTCCATCGAGCATTTATGGGACATCATCGAGAGGTCTGTTCGTGCCCAAAATCCTGCACCATCAACGCTTTCACAATTATGGACGTCTATCGAGACAGCATGGCTCAATATTCCTGCAGAAGACTTCCAACGACTTGTTGAGTCCATGCCACGTCGAGTTGCTGCACTTCGCTGGGCGAAAGGAGGGCCGACACGATATTAAGAGGTATCCCATGACTTTTGTCACTTCAGTGTATGGCATTGGAACACTTTATTTTTTCTTAATCACATAATTTTTCTGCTACTTGTAACTTAAAGTGAACTTTATTAAAAAGACAAAAAATTATTATTGTTAGGCCTAATGTAATTCCATCACATGAATGATCATTATTTTTTCCATAGAGGGCTTTTGTCTTGCAATACTACTGTGCCCCAAAAGTAAAACCAATTTTCAATTTAAATTTCGTGCATATGAAATTTCATTTTATTTTATTTATTTAAGTTGCTGGTACTGTCCTTGACATCTGTGTGAAATGTGACGCCAAAATATTCATTAGTGTTTGGGTTATGTGAGAAGCTAAAAGTGATTTCGACAATTTTTGAAATGTCTGAACTAATTGAGTAAAGAACTCACATTAAATTTTTTGGGCGGAAACATATAGAATGCTGTAGAAGGCATTCGGTGAGCAAACTATATCGGAAAGAAATCTTTGCAAGTGGTATAAACAGTTCAGAGAACGCGTTGAAGCCGAAGAGCGCTCTGGTCGACCATCCACCTAAACATACGAAGCTCACGTCCAAAAAATTAAAGGTTTGGTGTTTGTAAACCGTCGATTTACAATTAGAAATCTTGCTGATGATGTTGGAATTTCAAAATTATCGATCAATTCCATTTTAAAATATGTTTTGGGCGTCAAATCTCGATTAATACCGAAGACACTGAATTTTTTGGAAAAACATCGTCGCGTTGAAGTGTGCGAAACAATATTTTCCGACTATGAGGACAAGTTGAAATGCATCATAACTGGAGATGAGACTTGGATTTATGCTTACGACCCTGAAACAATCGAGCGAATATCGTGAAAAAGGTGAAGCAAGACCGAAAAAAGCACACTAAAGTCGCTCAAAAATCAAGGTCATGCTGACAGTTTTTTTCGATTACCGTGGTGTGGTGCATTATGAATTCCTTCCGCCAGGCCAAACTGTCAACAAGAAATATTATTTGAGTGTTATGCGTCGTTTGCGTGAAGCTATTCACAAAAAGAGACCGCATTTATGGAAAGACAACTCTAGGTTTTTGCATCACGATAATGCGCCTACTCACACTGCATTAATTCTTCGTGACTTTTTCGCCAAAAATGAAACCCATATCGCTCCACAACCACAGTATTCACCCTGATTTAGCACCGTACTACTTCTGACTATTTCGTAAACTCTAAAGACCGCTCCGGGGACACCGTTTTGAGACGATTTAAGAGATTTAATATGAATGGCGTTCGATTTGAAGGCCACCCCGGTCAATAACTTTAGCATGCATCGAAGTTTGGAAAAAACGTTGGCGTAAGTGCATTGTGCCCGGAGGGGATTTCTTTGAAGGCGATGAAATAAATCTGGAAGACAAAATAAAGAGTTTTTGAAAAAAATAATAATCGATCTTACGTTTTGGGCCAAGTAGTATATCACTATGGGGTCGCTCCCTGCTATAGGGCAGTCGGATGAGTTGGCTTTCTTACACTGCCAGACGTCATTATGAAAGCTTTTCCAAGGATCGATTACATTTTAGGATTAAATCTATACGTAAATAAAAAGAAAACTTATTTTGAAAAAAAATCCATTATTTTTTCGGTAGATGGCTGTAGTGATCGATATCTCGTAAAGTATCGATCAAACAACTTGAGATCTATGCTCGCTGGAAAAGTTACATTTCGTACTAAAAAAATTCTTTCGCTGTTTTTTGTTTGGTCCATTCTGTCGTGAGTTACAGAGTGTTAAAAATGAAAGTCAACAAAGAGAAAATTCGGTACAATTTACAGTTTTCCTTTGATAAAGGCGAAAATGGCAGCTAGGCTGCTGAAATTGTGAATGGTGTTTACGGTCCTGATACTGTAACAGCCAATTACGTGCAATTTTGGTTTAGTCAATTCCGTTCAGGTATTTTTGATGTTATGATGCACCTCGCACAGGTAGGCGCGTCATCGAAAATGTTAATAAAATCACAGGAATAATCAAAGTTGACCGGCATGTTAGCAGTTATAGCATAGCCCAGGAGCTAAAGATCAACCATAAAACAGTTTTAAACCATTTGCACAAAGCTGGATTCAAAAAGAAGCTTGATGTTTTGATCCCACTAAAATATTAACATTGACATTAATTAACACTAATAAACATGATGGGTCAAATTTCCTTCTGGGAAGCCTTGACCGAACGGAATGAAATCGATCCGTTTCTTAAATGGATGGTAACTAGGGGTGAGAAATGAGTCCCATACGACAGCACTGTGGGAAAACGATCGTGGTGAAGCAGCTCAAACGTTGGCCAAAGCGTGATTAACGATCAGAAGGTTCTGCTGTGCATTTGGGAGGACTGGAAAGGAATCGTCTGTTATGAATTGCTTCCATATGAGCAAACATCAAATTCGGATCTCTGCTGTCAACAACTGGACCTTTTGAAGCTAGCGATTGACCAGAATTGGTCAACAGGAGAGGTGTTGTTTTCCATCGGGACAACGCCAGGCCACACACGCCTATTTTTACCTCACAAAACAATCCTCCAAAATAAAACTAGAAAGGTTCTTACAAAATTTTTCTTACCATTCCAGTTCCCAGGACCAGTGAAGTGAGATATCCAAAGAGGCGGGATGTAGGCAAATAATTCCAATATTCTCTTTCAATTACTTTTATTAAGCATATTAATGACGAGATGATACAAAAATTTACAGACAGACATACAGACAGAGAAAACGCATCTTAGCGCGGCTAACTACTAACAAGCAAGTTCCAAAAAATCCGCGCGCGAAAAAAAGTTCTTTAACCGAAGTACGGTTGGTTACAGTTAAGAACGGAAAAGTGTTCGCGTGACATACAAAACAAAAAGTTCTTGTTCGGCATCTTTTTCGACACCTATGGTGACTCGCCAGAAACTCAGGAGCTTGTTTGGGAAGTTTTGATGCATCCATCATATAGTCCGGACCTGGCATCAAGCGATTACCATGTTTTTCTTGCATTGCAAAACTTCCTTAGTGATAAAAAATTAGCATCAAGAGAAGATTGTGAAAGTCGATTACTGGAGTTCTTCTCAAATAAAGACCAAGACTTCTATGAGAGAGGCATTATGAAGCTACCTTTAAAATGGCAACAAAACGGTGCATGTTTGATCAAAATTGGTAATCCGAAACATGTTAAATAAAGTCTTGAAGTTCACGTAAAAATAAAGGATTTCTTTTTTCCCAACCTAATATTATATTACAATCATTACTGATTTTTATAAACAGCAAATTATGAGAAAAAGTAAGAATTTGACATGTATCCACGTTTAAAATGAAAGATAATAATAATAATAATTTTTGTTTTCTAATGTGTGTTAATCCTACTAGCCAAAATAAACTGTTAATTAAAACATACCATGAATTCAAAAAATGACTGGTCTATATGAAAGAATAAAAAGGCTATTGAACTATGGAGGGGGGGAGGATTATTTCCTGCTTAAATAGGGTAGTGATTGCTGGGACTTCTAGTAAATTCGGAAACACAGAATTGTTCACTAATTCGGCAGGGGGAATTTTGGATAATTTAATGTACTCTTTTTTTTAATTATATAAAACACGTCATTAATTTTTTTTAATAGAGCTTTCCATAGATAGCTATGGGAGGATTGACATTAAAATCAGAATTTCATTGATCGTTGGGATACTAGAGTCAAGTGTAAATTGATTGAGAAACTCGTAAGCGTGAACTCTAATTTAGTAAGAGGATAATAATGAGAGTTTTTGTATAAGTCGTATATATATTTTTGAGGCCTGAAAGGCCGAGTGTCTGGCGCTTGGTGCCACAGATTTTCGGGTTCGAGTACCGGCGGTGCCATGGATGTTTATAGTGGTTCGGAATCCACTTTAAATCGTAGCTCCCGGTCTAATATGATCGTAGAGCGTCGTCTTGAGGTTTAGTCAGTTTTCAGCCCTCGTGGATCCTCTCTAAAAGTGAAGCTGCATATTACCCTCAGACATGGAAGTCGCCAGCGACAGGGTTCCTTGGACCTGGTGTAGGCTTTCCTGCACCAGGGGCATTAGTAACAACAACAACACACACATATATATATATATGTGTGTGTTGTTGTTACTAATGCCATGCTATATATATATATATATTAAATATTCTCTAGGGCTCATTACGCGACTATTGTGCCGTAGGTTGGCTATCTGTACTCTGGTACCATTCCTCGGAGATGCTAATAAACATTATTTTATGGTTTAAAGTTTCAGATATGGCTCAAAGACTTTTCTGTTACTGACTTGTACATAACAGTTTTTCAGTACTGACAAACTTAAAGAACAATGCAATACAAAGACAAATTTATTGAAATCCAAGCACCTCGTTAGGACGGCTAGCGTCTCCAAATCAGAATGATAGATTGCATAAGCCTTCTATACATCGTGTATTATAATCAATTTTTGATAATTTTAGAACATATTTAAGTTCTCGCTTATACTCTATTCTGATGGATTTTAATTTTTTTGTAACAATATTCTTGGAAATGATTCATATTTAGCGCAGTTCTTAGAAACTTTCTGTGACACTTTATATGCAAGTTTCCTGTAAAAACTAATATATAAGGTTTGTAACTTGGAAATATTTTAAGTCATCATATTCTTGATCATGTCTGAAGCTGAAAAGCAGATACCATTGGTTATTCATACGATATACTATGCATATCGATATGTCATTCGTACGATATACCATGCGAAAGCTTAAGATACTATTACTATACCACATTACTGTTCCTAAAACTGAGGTACCCTCTTACTGTTTGGGAATGATGTGGACGTTTAAGATAACAAATTTGAAGAAAAAAGCAGGTCAAGTCTATTAATATCCAAGAGAATTTGTGGAATTAAAAGAACAATGCACCAATGCACACACGAAGACTTTAATTAGTTTAAGTTGTTTTTATCCTTAACCTTTACTTACAATAATCACCTATTTGAGCAGTCTATGAAACTCTTTTTACGGGATAGGATTGTCAGCTCTACGCCGAACGCTCTACAGTCATATTAGACAGAGACTTACGACTTAAAGTGGATTCCGAACTACTTTGAACATTCATGACACCGCCGGGATTCGAAACTGAAACCTGTGGCGCCAGAGCGCTAGTCATCCCTCCATCAGGCCCCGAAATTACAAACACAATGCTAAAGAACCTGTCTATTAACTTCATCTGGCGTCTCACCTATATATGGTTCTGGTTTTGTAAAGAATAAAAATGCCAAAAATGGTTCTGCTTATGGAAAATTAAAATCCGATGAAATGCGCTTGTCTAATTATCAACAAACAACGCAATCAGCTACCCACAATCACTCAAAAGTTTTGATGAACTAGTCCAATTTGCTTATGAGTACAAATATTTCGGTAATACATTGGACGAAACATTTTTTTTAACACCGTTACACCATTCGAGAAGCAAATAAAGCAAATGTCAATCTAACACCATTGGAAAATAAAATAAAGCTAATGTCTATCAAACACCATTCGAAAAACAAATATTTGCAGTCTTATTCTTTCTTTGCTAACAAATTTTAGAAGCAACTTATCGGTCAGAAGTAAACTCCTTATTTATACCTCTATCATCTGACCCATTTTATTATACGCCTCTCCATATCTCCCACTACAATCATGGTTGGATTGAAGAAACTTAGAAGTTCTTTAAATCATAAAAGCGCCATTTCATGTTCGACATAAATTCTTATGAAAGAAATCCAATTACTACCATTCCTTACCTATGTAAATAATATCTTTGCCAAATTCTTTTCAAAAATTCTGAACATGAATAATTCCCTTCTTCTTAATCTTCCAAATTACAATACACACTTTAAAAACTCACAAAAGAGGCCTATAGCCATTAAAGAACATGATTTCATTAACTTCTTAATAGTTAAATACCTCTGCAAAAATCATTCAAACATACTGGCTACCCCCTTTATAGCCTATTGTCGACCAAATTGTGATCTTTTCTAGTCTCCCCTATATTTTTGACTAATTCCCCAATTTTTGTCCTTTCTTCCTCTCGCTAGATCATAACTCTCACTCATTTTTCCTATAGGTTATTTCTGATGAGCATCCTGGATTCCACGTTTTCTTTCTATTATCGCCACTGTTTTGTTTAGAATGGTATAAAGGTTATTAAATTAATTTTATATATCTTATTATTTCCGTTATCATTCACACATTTTCCTTTTTGTTTTAAATAGCTGAGCAAAGTGCTATACCTCCAAATTATTGCCTTCTTTTATTTTAAATACTGTTTTTTAATTAGAAGGTTTAAGTTAATTAAGTAACTGGGTGTAAGGGA
Organism: Caerostris darwini; assembly: GCA_021605075.1. Taxonomy (NCBI): domain Eukaryota; kingdom Metazoa; phylum Arthropoda; class Arachnida; order Araneae; family Araneidae; genus Caerostris; species Caerostris darwini. The sequence goes on from BPLQ01008209.1 coordinate 206,713, forward strand.
ATTCTTTTGCTTTGACACTCCGTAAATTATACAATGTTTAATTTTACCTTAACTGATTGGAAGAATTTTTGTTGACAGCTATTCTTTTGAGGATAGATGTCATTATGAAAGAGAATATAATTATCAGTGTACCTGGTGTGATTGTTGAGAGTAAGTTTGGTAAAAGATAGTTCAATCATGGAAAAAGTTTCATACAGCATATTTATAGATTACAATTTAAAGCATTAAAATTAGCTTTCATTACTGCACGTTCTGGAATTTTGAAGCATTGCTCATTATAATTGGATTTTTCAATCATTGCTCATTTTAATATGAATTACTTTGTTTTAATTCAGATTTTACGAGATGTGTCTGGACATGACTCAAGGCATAAGGATCTAAGTAATATATGCGTTCCCTACCCAGTTGTTACATCACGCATTTGAAATGCCCAAAGTAAAACGAGGTTTGCTGAAGGATCTGTGTTTGTTCACTATTATGCTTCACTAGTATGAAAGAAAAAAAAAACTGGTATATGTGGAGATGAAAGGCGAAAGTGGTTGATAAATACCATGAACTCGGGGTGAACTTGTTCGCTTACGAGTGACTTATGCATACTGGATATGCAGGCATTTGAGTGTGGATTTTGAGGATGCACTTGATTGGGTGATAAATATTGTTACTGACTGGAAGAGTTTTTGTACAAAGATTTTAATGGTTGTTATAATCAAAGAAAGTACAGCATTTCATATATATGAGAGCAAGTTTGGGAAGAGAAAATATAATCGGTGTTTAAGGATATTGGATGCTTGAAGGGATCAAAAGATGATGATCACACGAAAGAAACCCTGAATCACGGATGGGAAATAATTATTTCTATTTTCTGAGATTCATTGATAGGAAACAAAGGATAAGACCATCATCAGACAATCAATCATTCTAAAATTTTTAAGGATCCGAGAATTCGTCTTTATACGTCGTCGTCTTTACAGGATTTCGGAATGCCCTGGCCCCAAAGGGGCCTAAAACTCCTATCTGCATCTGAGAAACATTGGTGAAGTAAAAAACATTGATAGTTAAAAGGAGGTGAAGTGATTTAAGAGCAATGTCCCATGTTAAAATATATATTAAAAATATAAGCAAAGAAAAAATTAATAAAATAGCTAATAACAAGGAGAAAAATAAAATAAAAAACAAAAATTAATAAAATAAACAGAACAATTAAAGAATCCAAAATTTAAAAAGGAATCTACAGTAGGATGGGATTTTCGTTGCTAGGGGTTGCTTGTTCGACAACTGAGCCAGTTCGTCTAGGAGCTTTGCAAGTTGTGAAGAACAGCCCTTGGGCGTTTAGCATTTTCCGGAAGATGGAAATCTCGGAAGATTACGGATTTCATCATTCGGGATGTGTTCAAGATTTGCATAGAATTTTTCTGCAAGCTTGAGCATGAATTTTTGAATAGAGGGGAGGGCAAGACAATGACGAATGTCATCATTCCTAAAATACCAAGGAGAATCAGTAATCATTCTTAAAATTTTATTTTCAATTCTTTTGATGTAGTTGATGTGGTATTTTGCAGCGGAACCCCAAACTGGGCTAGCATATGTGATGATGGGACGCAAATAGTACATGTAAATAATTAGTTTATTATCCAAGAATAAGAGGGATTTTCTATTAATGAATGGATAAAGCATGCGTATAGAAATATTATATTTACGTTTAATGTGGTCAATATGATTAGAATATGTTAGCTTACTATCAAGGTATACTCCTAAGTATTTAGTATTGTTAGTACAATTAATTCGTTGGTTAAATAGGGAAACATTAGGCGGAGGAATTTTGCGTCTCGTGAATAGTACAGCTTGTGTTTTTTCTACATTTATTTTAATTTTCCACGAGTAAGCCAAGCTTCAAGTTGCTTGAGATATTGATTTAATTTAATAGTGAGATCCTGAATGTGGTGAGAAGAGACAGCGATTGCTGTGTCATCTGCATATAAACTGAGGTGTACGTTGTTAGTAATAGGAATATCATTTATGTAAAGATTAAACAGAAACGGACCAATTAGGGAGCCCTGGGGCACGCCTGCATTGATACCTCTCTGAGAGGAGAAATAGTTATTGATTTTAACAGAGAAAGATCTATTATTGAGATAGGATTGGATTAAAAGAATAATGTAAAGTGGAAATTTGTAAGCGTGTAATTTGTGAAGTAGATCATCTACCCAGACCCTGTCGAATGCTTTTGCAACATCAAGGAAAACGACTCCTGTTAGCATTTTATTAGATAGACCTTCAGAGATCAATTCCGTTAGTCGTAGTAATTGATGAGTGGTGGAAAGTTGAGGGGTGAACCCGAACTGATGAGGAATCATGATAGAATATTTAGTCAAATGAGCTTTTATTTTTTTTTAGGATGATAAATTCGGTTAATTTACTTAGAGTGGATAGGAGAGAAATGGGGCGGTAACTAGAGGGATCAGAAGGATCTTTTCCAGGCTTAAGAATGGGGAGCACTATGGCTTTTTTCCAAATAGTAGGGAAATAAGTTAGATTAAAGATTGCATCAATTAATTTGGCTATTCTAGAAATAAAATTATAAGGAAGATTTTTTAGCATTTTATTAGTAATATTATCAGACCCGGGGGCTTTATTAATTTTAAAATTGGAAATATAATCATAAATATAATCAACTTTAGTATTAGTAATTTTATGGGGATTCGGAAGATAATTTAATTTACGAATTGAATTTTCAACAGTAATGTTAGTAAGATGATTAGAAAGATTATTTGGCTGGAATTGACTATCCGCGAGAATTTCAACTTTAATTTCGTCCTTTGTAACAGGAGACGAATTCGGCGATTTAAGCGCGGTTATATTATGCTTTTTACCTTTTAATTGTTTTATACTTGCCAAATAGAGCCATCAGCAACGTCCAGTGTCTGAAGACGATTGGTCCAGGTGCCCTATTGTAGACGGTTTTAGTGGAGTGATCGCGATAAAATTGCCAGTTTTTACGTGCTCTGTTTCTTTCTCTAGAGAGTGTTTTAATATGGGGAGGAATGAAATTTATATTGTTCTTTTTAATTGGGTTAGAAGAGTTAGTGTATGCTTTATGCATTAGTTCGGTAATTCTATTAACTTCGGCATCAATGGTTAGTGTAGAATCTAAATCAAGATTTTCAGGGGGAGAATTAGCAAGTAGGTTATGGAATTTAGACCAATTAGTAGAGATATTTCTCACAAGATTTAAGGGTTGATAGGTAATAGAAAAATTTACAATAACAGGATTATGATCGGACGATAATTCAGATAGAGATTCAATAGTGAAGGGAACATGAAAGTTATTTAGAAGGGTTAGGTCGATAGTTGATGAGGAGGAGTTAGTAATCCTAGTGGGAGAGGTAGGAGCACAAATTTCTGCACCAGATTTTAAAGCAAAATTGACAATTGCATTGCCCGTGCTATCCTCACGTTTGCATCGCCAGGATGTGTGATGAGCATTGAAATCACCACATAGTATGGAAGAATTGTTAATATTAAGTATGTTATTGAGATCATTAATTAAATTAGTGGGATTAATTTGACAGGGGATGTAAACAGAGGGTATTGCAAGGTTATTCAAGTGATCAGTTTTTACATTTAAAACAGTGGTTTGAATGTCGGTTAAGTTATTGGGTGTGATATTAGTATGCGGAATATTATCTTTAATAAAAATGGCTGTACCTCCACGAGGTCTAGGTGATTGATTACCATCATTTCTGTGAAGAATATAATTAGGAATATAAGGATTACGATTAGGGATAAGTGAGTTTCTTGGATTAGTAGTAAATCGGGGTTGTGAGTATTAGTGAAGTTAATTAAATCATTCATTTTAGACATAATACCGTTTGCGTTCCAGTTACATATTTTTAACCCAGTAATCAGCACGACCATTAATTATTGCTAGAACCAATATTTTCAAAACATCTAAGAACAATTTGCATCTTCTGAAAATCAGAAGTACAGTTTTTTAAACTATTGTAAACATTTTCGATTCCTCCTAAGGAGTTAAATATAGAAATAAATTCATTTATGATGTAGAGAACTTTCCCGAAGGAATCTTTATCATTAGAATTAATATTAGGAGCACTTGAGTCGTGCTGATTTCCTGCTGTAGTGGCCATCGATGGAGATTGTTGGGGGGGAACTCCTTTCACCATTGAGGCGAAGGAGATACCTTCCGTTATTTTCTTGCTTTGGAAGGGTTTAGTAGAATGACTAACTGTGCGGAAAGCGTCCCTATTGGGCTGCTGCCTTGGTTTGGGAAATTTCGGGCACCCTCTCCAAGAAACGAGGTGTCCTGTTTGCTGGCAGTTGATACATGTGGGGTTTTCTAATCGTTCTTTGATTGGACATTCCTTAACGTAGTGATTTTCGCCACATTTTAGACATCTCTGTTTGAAGTTACAATTTTGACTAGAATGATGAAATAAGTTACAGGAGAAGTACTGGGTGGCACCAGGCTTCCTGTTAAATTTCTCTACGCGAACGGTTAAATATAGTAATTTAGTGACCTCAAGGAGTTTAGCATTTTTTTCGGATCTCATATAGGTGAGTTGCCAGACAGGCATGGGCTTTTTGGTCTTCAGGTTGTTCAGTTGGATGATTTTATCGATCTCAAAGCCAAGTTCTTTGAAACCTTCAGCTATTTCTGTAGTTTCATAGATAACTGGTAGACCTTTAAGGACTGTCTTCAGAGGTCTTTGATTTTTTGGTGTTATAACGAAAAACTCCGTATTAGTGGCGCGCAAGAATGCAGTAATTAAACGATGTTGGGCAATATCTTTGGGGAAAATCTTAAGATATTCCCCTGCTAGCTTGATTTTTAAGTCTCCTTTAAATTCATTATTTATGTCCGCAAGTTTAGTTTTTAGGTTATCACCTGGTTTCACCATTATAGGTGGAAGTTTTGGTTCTGGGGGAGCGTAACTCGCGTTTCCATCGGAGGCCTCATCCACTTTTAAGTTAGAGATCTTATTATCTACACTTATAGCACTATTTCCCTGATTAACATTAATTTTCGCAGTTAGGCGTTTAGCAGGCAACTGAGATTCGCCAGTAACGTTATTGTTACTGCTACGTTTAACCTTAGGTTTTAATGTGACTTTAGCCACACTATGCCTAGCGCAATTAACAATGGGACAAGCTCCAATATCATTCACCCCTTTCTGGTACAGTTCCAATTCCGTCCGGGCATCGTCGGTCATCTTCTGTGCATTGGTGACATCAATGACAGTTCGTAGTCCAACGTCAAAAGAGGCGATGACACTCTTTAAGTCATTTTCGGCATAATGGAGCCTTTTCCGTAAGAAGGCGAGGATCCGAGAACTGGAGTACACGCCCATCGAACATACTTGGTCTCACATTAAATATGATTTTCGTCTAAAAGGTCAAAAAATTTACCAAACGGAGATTATGTCACATGCACTAAAGGGTATCTGGAAAAGGCGCTTTTGTACGATATCCATGATATTTACAGTCCTAAAGACCAATCTAAACTTGAAAATGACTTCGAATTCCGATGCTGTCTCAGCGAGAGCTGAATTGCTTTGCATTTCTTATTTCTCCATCTCAGCCTTTTTTTTTTTGTTAATAATAGAAGAATAAGCTTATCAAGCCAAAAATCAACTGATGCAACTAAGTCAATAAAATCATCTGGGAATTATTTTCCTTCATTAATTGATATTGGGCAGTTTCAGCACTTCGGCACATCAAGTAAAATGCACAATCAAAATGTTTCCGTGTGTCTTTTTAGATTATAATTTCAATAAATACAATTTGAAATCAAAGATGGAAAAATAATATTTTTTAATGGAAAAAATGTCTTTTCTATTATTAAGCTCAATTCAGTCCAACAATTTGTAGTTGATATCGCTGTCTTAATTTTTTATTCCCAAGTTGCCGTCTGATGGCTAAATGGTGCTCTGATCTTTGATACTACAGGCTTCAGGTTTGAATCCTGACCCGAAGAATCCTGGTTTCTTAGTGGTTCAGAACCCATGTTAAATAGAGGGCCCTGGTCTAATTAGCCCAAAGTATGCAAAAAATGACAGTAGAGCGACAAACCAAACCAAATTATTCCCAAGTTTTTAGATTTATTAACATAGGTGGCGCTGTGCATTTCAAAAAAATCATGGGTTCAAGAGTTATCAACATTAAATTGCATTAAGATCTGGATTGTTTATGTTTGATGGATTTGTTTATAATATGTACCGCTTGTATTTCTGTTCGGCGGTAATTGAACACAATTATATCGCTTAATCAAATGTAATAAACTCTTATCTATGGCTCAATATATACGTTTTCTATATTAAAATATGTTTAAAGTGATGTCTTTGAAATCCAACTTTGCGAAGTATTTCATAAACTGTTGTTTTTGGATAATTTGGTTGCAACTGTATCCAAATGTAGAAGGTAAATTAATTGAATTATTCCTGGAATGCATGTCGTATACATATAGAACTAGATATGCTATACAAGTAGATGTAAATTATCTTCAAAATTATTATTATTATTATTTTTTTTTTGAAATTTTATAACCTTCATGTAAGATATTTATTTTTATGTATTATTGTAGCTACATAACCAATGAAATGTGATGATATTTTGAGAAGTAGAGAAAATATTGTAAAGTGTCATGGAAATAATCTTCTCTTTTACGAACTTCGATAAATTTGTTTTTATTTTGATTATAAACCTTTTTTTTTGTTTTAAGAAATTTAAAACTAATCATTTTCTAATACTATGAATTCTTTTATTAATGATAAAACTAATGATTTTTTCTAAAATAAAATTCTAATTTTAAAGTAATTTTAGAATTATTTATCTAATCGTACATTTTTTTTTTTTCGGTGAGATACTTTGATATTATTAGGATATTTAGAGACGAATTTAAAACTTTATTTTTTATATATTTTCAACTTACTGAAGATGATATTTTAAAATATTAAATTAAATTTTGTGTCATATAATTTCCCCCATATTTTATGTTCTTTCAACATAATTATTCATTTACCTATGAGGTTAAAAAATATTTTATTGTTACTAAAAAAAATATGTAATCTATAAATTTTTAAAAAAAATATTTGAAATAATATAAATCTGTTTTTGGAATTGCTAGTAAAATTAAGATTTTTATGAACTATATGATGCATTATTATTCTTATTATTAATAATATATGTAATGATAAAGTTTCTGTTCTTTTTATACTATACTAAAATACAACTGTACAAGTGCATCAAAATAAAAATAAAATTAATTTTAAAATTACGATGAAAATACAATTCTTCAATAAAATTACTTACTTTTTTTCAATTTAATAATTTATAAAAATATTTTTTTTTAATACTGCCAAAAATTATGCTTTGGATAATTTTCAGATTTTATAATTTAAAAAGTTTTAATTCAAAGAATGCTAAAAACTACTACATTTTAACTAATAAACAAAAAGATTAAATGAGTATAGTATTCTATGAATGTAATTAATTTATTGATTAAAAATTATAAACTGCTTCAAAGTCATATATGGAACACATTTTTTATTTAAAATTTTTAATATGATAGCTACATAACAGTATGTAAGTAATTTGTTGTCAGCAGTTGAATATGCATCTATGAAATATAAATATATTTTATTTTACAGACTTTAAAAAATATATCTGACACTAATTCACTTGAGTGTTTAAGTGATTTGAAACAGCTTCTACCAGATTTCTTTATTAATATAAATAAACATTTTAATTTAACATACATTTGTTACACATTTATTATTATTATTTTTTTGTAAATTTATACTAGAGTTTTGAACTGAAACATGGGTATGTGCTTTTCATTTATTATTTTTTGACTTTATTACGAAAAATATAATTGTATATTATCATGTCAATTTTTTTTGTCACAGGCCATTTAACAAATTGTTTTTTGTTTATTACAATTTAAAAAAAAGATGTATCAGAATATTCTTTCTAAAAACATACAAATATACTGCTATACTTTACTTTGTTAAGAAGTAACTTTCTTGTTACAAAGGATCTACATAACAAGTTCTAACTTAACATTACAGTTACTGTTTTATGTCATGGATTACTTGTGCTTTACTTTATGTTTTTATACATTCTTGAAACATATTAGACTATACAAATAATGTTGGTTTAGTTTGTTATTGGAAACAATATGATTACATAGTGCAAAATTAAAAACTAACAAATTTATATTAAACTAAACAAACTGAACTAACAAATTTATTATAACAAATTTATTTACAAATCCACATTACTGAACTAAACAAATTTATAAATAAATAAATAATCATAAAAAATAAAACTGTTTTATAATCTTTAATTTAAAAGGCAGTTTATTATAATTAGAATTTTTCTCTTAAAAGTTCCTATCTAAATAACCTCAAATCAATTTAAAATGCATAAGGATATTGTTTTGTGTTTGGATGTACTTTTAGTTTTTCTTCCTCTTGGAGTGTAAGAAATCTCTTAGAAAAGAAACTGTTGTTATCTGATGACTTTATACACATGAGTGAATATTAGATGAAATTTTAGAATGAGAATAAATTCTGTGCAAAGATTGATTTTTATTTGCAATGAATTACATCGAAAATAAATTTGTGTAACAAATGTGTCAAGTGCCAATTTTGAAATACAAGTTTCAAATGCAATCTGAAAATTAAACAACATCAAAACTGTGTAGAATTTCAATTTATTGATATTCATTGCTTAGAATTTTTATTTTTAAATAGTACCATTGTTCATTTTCAATAATAATTTTAATTGCCATGCATTCGTTATAAAGTTTTTTTCAGAATTCTGGTTTTGATCACCCAATCAATTATTTTTCAACATGCGTATATAAGATTAAAGTGTTTAAAAATTGTTGTTCATTATTTTTGTTTTAAAAAAAGGAAAGAACTTGTATGATAAGTTTTGAAGTTCATTCCAGTGTATATAAGAATACATAATGTAGTAAATATTAAAATTTACACTAAAGCATAAGTTTATAGATTTTTTATATATGAAGAACATTTAATAAATTTTTTATATTTATCTATTGAAACCTTTGAATTCACATAAAGGAAAGATTAAAAACAAATAACATTGAAAATTTTATTAATCAGAGGTGATTATATATATCTATTAAAATATTTCTGTGGAAATATTTTTCTTTATAGGCAATATTTACATTTAAGTTAATTGTATTTTACATATCTGTCTTAAATTGATATCTAATTGATTTTGATACATATAAAAAATAATTATACATATCAGTGTTTCCTCGTTGATAATATATGTATATTTTAATATTCTGATTAAATTTTCTATATATAACTAACAGGGTACCAATTGGGACAATAGGTAAGAACAGTATTTTTTAAGTTTAAGGCTGATAGACAAATTATAGAATTACTGTGACAGAATGTCTCAATGTAATTTAAATTAATTAAATTTCTCTTTAAATTGATCATATATCTTTTAATTTAAATATTGCCTTATTCTTTATGATAATTTTGGGACTATTTCTTCACTCTTTCTGATTAATTTTGTAATCAGCGATTTTTCTTTGCTTGTGGTATTTTTTGTGTTCTTCTGACACTGTAGTTTTTCCAAAGAAGTTCTTAGGTCTAAGTCAATCATTGTAATAATAGAGATTAAAATGCAGTTTGAATGTTCTTCAAAAGATTTCACTTGAAAATGACCGTAATCCACCTGAGGTTTAATGAGGAATAAACATCTCAATGCTAGAAAAATGTTTTGCTCAGTGTTTTATAATTTATTACAAATCAGAAGATGAATGTTTGATAATAAAGCATTAACTTGGGTCGCGATCTCTGTTATTTTTATTTATTCTTGACTGTGTTGGCTATCTACACGCTCTGGACGGCTCAAGGTATTGGAAACTCGGATACTATATTTCAAGAGTTTTTGTAAACTTAATAATGAAAATAATGTATATTGATTTAATATATATTGATTTGGCTTCCTTAGTTAGAAATCCTACAACGTCCCCAATTCTATGTGCACTTAGAAGAAACGGATTCTTTCTCGTCTAATGTCTTATTTTGAAGCTACTCAAGCTTCAGATTCTTTGTATTTTAATTTTTTGGGCTGAATGCAATTTAATCTGAAGATAGAATCATTTTTTGGACATGCCAACAGGCGAGCTCAGATTGCGTTTGCTGCTTTCATTTCGCTGTTTCCTTTGCCATTTTCTAAGTTTTGGATAAATTTCAGAAAATGACAAAGTTCCGCCTAAGCAGAACTGTCTTCTTTTCCCCCTACTCCATTTAAGTTCAAGACTAATCTTGGCTTGAGTGGAAATATCCGTTCAGGAAAGATAGTGTCATAGTGAAGTTTCTGAATCAGATGGAAATTGCTTCTCTCCGATTGGCTGCCGAGAGTGCTGAAAAAATCTTTTCATAAAATTAAATCAACTACAAAAGTAAAAGCTAAAATGTTGCAACTACTAATGCAATCCAATTTTAAATTCCATGATAGAAATATGGAAAGATAAATTTTAACTGGTCTGGCTTTGTTAGCTTATTTCGTGCATTTTAGTTATGTCACTAGTTAGTATGTTTTGGGTGTGACGGTCAAGGTCTCTTATATTTGCCATGTCCTCATCAGAAGATGGACTAAAACCGAATGAAAGTTATCGTTTAGATGTTATTTATGTATTTATTATTATTTTGCCCTTTTTACAATAAAGACGACTTGAATGCGTTTAAATTGTTTTTAAAGGGAAAATTTCAGATAAAACAGAGAAATAAAATTCTTTCTCACTACCTAGTTATTGGTTATCTAGAGATGCCAATATTAAATAAAATTTTTTGGTATTTTTTGATTTTTGCTAGGAATAGGTGGCCATTTAAAGTCTTCCGATTTAAATGACTACCTTTTTATCACAAAATTCATATAATCAAACACGTACATTCACATTTGTAGTCGTAATCTATAATATTCTCAATAATGTAGCAGTTTTTTTTAAAGTTTTCATTAAAATATAGATAATTTAAAAATAACTTCAGATACAATACGTAGTCTGAAGTTTCAATTACAAATTAGATTAAAAGCTGGTAAAAAATTATTAAGTGCATAATGCTGCGCGATATTTTAATATGAAGGTATAAGTAATTGTACTACAAGTAAGGTGTACTACATTGTAAGTATAAACAACTTCATGAAAACTTATTACTGAAAGTTCGTATATACTGATACTAAATTTTTCTGTTGAACTCTATCCTCCTTCAAATGAAGACCTCGCAGAGCTACAGTTATTTTCTATAACAAAGGAAAAATGAACTGGCGATGCTGATTTATTTGTACTTATTACTGAATAAGATTGAATATTACTTTTAAAAAAATCTATAAAATTCTTTGTTTAATTCAAGAAACCTAGTCGCATTTTATTTATGTATTATTATTATTATTATTTTGAAATCAATGGAAATTTCTTAATTGTGTCAAGTTGTAGATATAATAGACAAATACGGACTTTTTAAAATTTTTGTGGAATTATTAGTCTATTTATTAGCCAATCTCAATGTTTTTCCGTAGTCCGTAGTTAATCAAAAAAATTTTCTATTCTACATAGAAATTATGGAAAATCCATAGTTGTTAGAACCTTTAAATTATCGTGGAAAAAAATATGTTTTTTTCCTCTTTTTTTCCATGTGCACGATGTTTGAAGCGCACCTTTTTTGAAAACGATGTTTTTGAGATGAGATAGTATTCCAATCAGCGATGAACGATGCCGTGAATAATATTGTTCGTCTTAACTAGTCCTTCTCCTTTGCTATTGACACCGACAGTTAAGAAATTCTTTTAAAATGAATTCTGAATCGCGTAACTAATGTCAATGTCCATATTTGCATGTTATATTTATAATAACGATAGTAATTAAAGCGAACTGCACCACAAGTCAGGGTGCTTCATTATTTTCTGGAGATGTTGCCATAAGAGAGCACTCGAGAATAGAACAAAGCCGCGCCTGTTACTTAAGAGTATGTTATTTATTTCTGCGACACAGGCATTTTCACAATTTGAAAACCACTCACACTGGACAGCTGTGATTTGGGCATTTTGTCTTTATTACCATTTTTTAAGAAGTACTTTTTTTCCCCTTGTTGCTTTCGACTTCCGTTCACTTTGATTGAGGAGGTCATTCGTCACAAGTATGACAGATATGCAGCAAATTCAACATTACTCGATAGAGTATGCTATTGGTTATCCCCAGATATCGATCTCAAAAGAGATTTTTCAGTAGTTTTTGATATTTGATAGCTGTAAGTGAGGAACACACGCAGTGCTACAGTTATAAAAGAACGTTTATTTTACAAGAATATTATTATTGTTTTTTATTTTATTTCGCATTTTACAAAATTCTCCGCGATTCTACTTCTGCTATCACCATTACATTTTGAAACGAACGCTATCATTTGATTTACGAACGTTAAGTCAACACAGAATCTGGTGATTTACATTCTCCACCCTTTCTCCTAAAATCCAAAAAAAAAGTAACTGGTATATCAGATCGACTTCACTTGAATCAATCCGTCTCAGTTTCAAAATCCAATGCGCAGAAAACAAAACTACTACTGATTTTTCTAGTTTCTGTGGAAAATATTAAAAAAATAATTAATTTTAAAAAAAGCATTTAGTTATTTCTTTTCCAGCTTTATAAAATTTAATGAACTTCCGTCAATTTCAAGAAAAATAGCGCTAGCTGTCGTTAAAAATATAAGTAACATTCAATCTTATTCAATATCGTGCGCGAATCAATGTGTCGTTATTGTATTTATTCTTTATTATCAAAAAGAACCGTTAGTGCGAGGTCTTCATTTAAAAGAGAATAGCGTTTAATAGAACAGATTAGTATTAGTATATAAAAACTCAATTTCAAGAAAAATAGCTCTAGTTTTCGGTAAAAAGTAAGTAACATTCAATCTTATTCAATAACGTGCACAAATCAGTACTATATATATAGTAACGACATTAGTAGTAATTATATATATTTTTTTCAAAATACTGTGCAACATTATGTATTTAATATATATATATATTTCCCCTATATTTAATCTAATCTGTAAAGGATAACTTTACTTCCCGTATTTGTATCTTTAAACAAAGTGAATCATGAATTTTGAATAAGAGTTCATCTGGAATGAACATCTTGAGGAGAAATAAAAAAACTGAAATTCTTTCAAACCATTTGAAGAGCGCATTTTTATTTTATTTGAAACAGCTAATTATTGCTTTACATCATAACACACGGAAGTGGTTTCCTTGTATGAAAGTGTGTCTGGCAAAACAGCTGTTGCAGTTTTCCGAGATGGGCGCCTTTTCGAAATTCTTCTAAGGGCATAGGTGGTTTTAATAATAAAAGGATAATATAAAGAGATCAGCTTTTTTCTTACAATTTTTCTTCGACGTTTTCTTGCGATTCTATTGCTTCTGTCGGCCACTGAAAAAGCCTCCGTAAAAGTTTTTTGGCACTGAAGTATATGTTGTTTCAGTTTTTGTAGATCACAGAATTTTAAGGTACTAATTGATATTTTTGAGCAGTAGGTTAAAAATTCTCCAACAGTTGTAGTGAAACATTTTGTAGTACATTTCGTTGCCTATGAAGGGATTGCGAAAGATTTCTCCTGTCTTATCACAGTAAAAGATGAACTTTATATACCTTGGATGGAAATGTTATCCTTTTTATTATCTTTTTTACCATAACATCCAACAACTGTTTCTTCCTGAAGTTACTTTTCACCACGCTTTGAAGTGTATGAAATTAAAATATATTTCACATTAAAATTTAGGGCCATTTTGCTATTAAGTATGAAATCTGTGTATTGTGGATGAATGAAAAATGATTTTCATTTGATTTTGTGCGTTATTGTTTCAAAGATTCTGTCATAGAGTGGCTTCTTTTAGGAAAATAAAGAAACTAACTATTCTTTTGAAAGTTTCATTCAGGTTGACACCCTTTAACTAAACGCCAGTTTCTTCAAAATTTTAACATTTGTCAGTTTGTTAAATTCATATCAATTAATGGTTTAATTATTAAGAATTTCAATTAAATTGGTTTCCAATTGGCACATTTAAATTGACGTTGAAATAATTCATGGAAAATTCGTGATTTACCTGTTTTGCATAACATTTCTACAAGGTCATGAGGTGAATGACCATAATGAATGTGCGAGATGTTAATAAATTTTCGAACAAGTCTTATCTGACAGATGAGACTTTTTCAAAACTCATTTCAGAAAAATCCCCCTCTATGAAAAACATATATGAGTAGAGCATAGATCTATAAGTGTACATGAAAAAATAAGAAAAAAGTCTTTTGAATCACTAACTTCGGGATCATCTCTTATTTTCTGAACTTCAACTTTATTTTAAGGAAGATTCAGATTCAACTCTATTTTAATGAAACTTCTCGAATGTGTTTTTTAAAAAAGATTCTCTTTACTTGATAATATAAAGTTAAAGCTCTACGAATGTAAAACTCTGATGATATGAATTTTGTTATGTTGGTGGTCATTTGAATTGAAGGTAGTGGTGTGTATTTGCCACTTGAGCTCTATCTACTACTTCAATAGTTTCTGACTACATCAGAAACTATTGAAAATGGAACTATTGAAGACACTACTGAAAAGTCTCATTTAAAAATGACATATATGAAGACGCTATCCATCAGGCCACTCTGACCCTTTCGTTGTAAAAAGAATGCAGGTCAGCTTAACTATGTAATAATTTCAGTTTCACTATTTCCGCTATTGTGGTTTTTTTTTATATGGAGATAAATTTACAATAACAACTGAAAAGTATAAATGCTGAATGTAAGAACAACAGCGCAGTTTGAATAAAAACTATTCGGAACTATCATAACTTTTATTTTTAAATTCTGAATTTTATCTTGAAGTGCACTTTTTTAAATTGGAACCCATGTTTTAAAATTTACATCCTAATCAGAAATAAAACTGTGCTGTTATGGATCACCTTTTGTTCCCTCATATGTATTGATTGCATCGCTAATTCATTGGCGATGGGTTAAATAATCCGAATTTGCATGTCTTATGAGAGAAAATTGCCTCTAGACAGGTAATGTGAAATTAGTTATTTGAAAGCAATTAGTATGGGTCTGAAAGCAGTTAGTACAGGAAAAGAAAAAAACATGAAGTCACTTAGCACCAAATAGTGTTAAGGGAATGAGATCGCTTCTTTTAGATCTTGCAGAATCTCTCTTAATCACAGAGAAAATGTTGAAACTCCCACGTTTACATCAGCGTACCCGTCATCAGTTAGTATAATCCATGTATTTAAAATGTGGGATGGAGTTTGTGTATTCTTTGCAGATTACTAGCAGTTACGATCGTTTCGAAAGTTCTCTGTATTCATTGAAAAGAGCTGTCAATATGAAAATAAAAAATTCCAAAAGGTGTTCTATGAATTTATAAAATATTGGTTTTATTGTAAGAAATCTAAAAAAGTAATCAAAATGTTTTCGGAATTTTGGCTACATACTAAATAATTTTTTTTTTATTAAATTAGACAAAAATGAATTGAGTTTGTCTTTTCTCAGAATTATAGTTTGTAATATCTTGGTATTATGTGTCTTAATGTTTAATGCAACATCTCTGTGATTTAGGACATACAGTTTGACATGCTTAGTTGTTGCTGTCGAAGAGCTTCGTATTGCGATGAAACTCAGAAGTATTTATTTCATGTACCTCGTTTTGCTTAAGAATTAGTAAAATTAATTGAAGATTGATTTAGTCCTTATATTTACGGATGTTTAGTATTTCTGTTTAAGTATAACGCTTACGTTATAAATTTTGTGGAAGGTGGAAAAAAATACTAGATAATTTACTAAATCTGCTGCCAGATACCAAATCGGACTGTGATTTTTTTTGTAAAATATTCGGTTTTGTGTAGTTTACAATAATATTAGAGGCATAGTATTATTCTGTTACAAACAATTTATTTATAAAACACAGTACTTAAGATTCACCGTGTAATTAAAAGGATATGAATGTAGGGAGCATAGTAGAAAAAAACATGGTATTCTTATCTAGGTAACAGGTTGTGCGCGCAAAATGTTTATTCAAAGTTTTAATGTTTATAATTAGTTTTAATGTTATATGTAGCAAAATTAATTCGAGTAGGTTTCTGCTGATAGTTGTGTAAATTTTCCCAATATGTAATGAGGGCAGATTGTTTGTAATATTTTTATAAGCATTAAAAAAAAAAAAAATTATGTTTAGAATTTTATTTCTCTCTTCAAAGTATCTGTTTTTATTTCAAAATACCTAAAGTTGTCCTCAATAGCGAGGTTTTGGAACGATAGCAGAAGTGAAAAAAAGTATTTCGACCTTTTTTTTAAATTTAATTTACTGGATTTCTTGATATAACTGTCAGGCTAATGTTTCACCAATAACCATTCTCTCTCTCTCTTTCATGTGTATATATATAACGTGAAAATGAAATAACACAAAATAAAACAAAAAGGAGAATAATTAAAGAACAAACTAAAGATTAAAAATTAAACTAAAGAGAACAATTAAATAATTAACGCCAAAACATAGCTAGTTATCATAACAAAACCATAAATATTGCGCGTTCACGCACACACACTTAAACACCCATGAAAATTTTGTAAAACGAATGTTATTTTATATATCGTCATACAAGTGATTCTAATAGTTTAGTTTTTGTCATGTGTCCTTTCATTTCCCATAATTTTTCCCACGCATATATACATAGATTGCCCGTATAGCCACAATTCCTCCAAAGAAACTGGTTCTTAATTAAATTGCTTTATAAATAAGATAGTGATTGGAAAAAGGTAATGCTAATAAATGTGAAACCTTAATGAAATCTGCTTGATTTATTATTATTTTTTCCTGTTCTGCAATAGTACAGTGTGAATTGTTATGTGTTGCAGGCCAAGCATGTCAGGTGGGCCACTTCAAATGCGAAAAAAGCGCCCTCTGCATCCCGTTAGGATGGGTTTGTGACGGCGAGGTCGACTGCAACACCACCAAGGTCAATGACGCCTCTGACGAGGACCCTTCTCGCTGTAAGTGCACCTATTCGTTTTTTCTTTCTATTAGTCTCTTCTCACGTGGGAGGAAGTGATGTTATGGACTGTATGCGTTAATTAAAAAGAGAACACCATTTTGATGTATCAGTGGAAATAGATCACAACTTAACTTTGCAGTGCTAAGAAAATACCCAAGCCTTGGCGTCTGGATAAATATTTAGATTTAAGATGATTCTCTCCTGATTCGTTTGTAAGTTCATTTCAAAATCTCAATACGCTGACCATAAAGTCAGTCACATTCGATAAAGTAAGCCTGCAGGGACTCTTGATTCTACCGTCTCTGGCAAACTTTGCATTTCAACACAGTCTCCTTCCAAACACGTGTTTGATTCCTAGATTAGTAATAAAATAGAGAGCTCTTCCCTATTCGTAAGGAACAGAATATTGAGAGAATATCTCCTGCCTTTTTTGTTCTTCATCGACCCTTGACCCCTTTTTAGTGTTTCCTGAGAACGATAGTTACGTATTTTTTGTATTAATATACATATATTAGTTATTAAAATTATTCAATGATACACAAATAAATTCTAGAAATTAATATGTGATAGTAATTAACATAGTATGCAGCATTTCTTTAAAAAAAAGTGAAAAAGTCAGTTTTGATCCCACATACATTGACAACAAATTTGTACATAAGACTTGTAATTGAACCGGTTGTACTGCAGATTTGCATCATTATTCCAAAAAACATTTTCCAATTAGGATAACACTCGTCCCCATACCACTGCTGTCAAACGATGTGCTCTACAATGTATTGACATGCTGCCTTGCCAGATCTTTCTCCCATTGATCACGTATGGGACGTAATTGAACGATAAATCCAACGACATCCATAACCATTAGGGACCGTTGCTGATTTCACTCATCAAATGCACCAAGCATGGAACCCCATCGCACAAGATGGATCTATGGCACCTGCACGACACAATGCACGCACGTTTGCATGCTTGCATTCAAAGTCATGGAGACTAGCGGTTATTAATGTTTCACAATGCCACTTTTGAAATGGCTTTTTTTGCGCACACTTTGGCGTGTGACTTTGAAATTTCCGTCAAATAAGATATGTTAGTAGACAAATGCTTTGCCTAAATGTCTTCTTGGAGTTGAGATTTCATTTTCCACCACTGTATAATTTTTTGTGTGGTTAGAATTTCAAAATTTGTTATCATTTTAACACCCAACATTCTTGAAAATTTTGTGATTATTAAGTAAGCAGCTGCACTGAATTTGTGGTGGAGCAGTGGGTATGTAGCGCATAGTAGTGGTGAGCAGGCCTGAAAATGAAAACAACTGATGAATCTTTTTTAATAGTGGTTTTCATTTTATGTTTTTTTCGATATTGCTGGGCTTAGATATTCTTGTTGAACAAAAACTAGAAAATCTCATGGATCTAAGGTGTACATCTATACTTTTATTCAGAAAAATGACATTTGAACGAGTTTGATGAGAACGAGTTGTAGAAGTAATGTCTACCTGTAAGCCGTATGCTGTTATCCAAGACTGATCACAACGCGCCTAGAGGCGAATCTTGGAAGGTAACGATTTTATTTCGAAAATAGGACTTATAGTGAAAAGACATTCCGTTGCAAAATCATTATTGCTATAATTCATTTACAATATCTATTATATATAATTCCCGTGTCACGACGTTTGTTCGGGATGAACTCTGAAACTAACAATCCGATATTAACTTTTTTTTCTTCCTTAAATGTGTGTTTTGTTCCAACTTGAGAGATAGGATAGTTTTTATACGATTTTTTTTTTTTTTATTTAAATGCAAAATCGACGATTTTCATATTTTGTCATTTGGCGCAACTAAAATTTGCGATTTCTCGTCCGATGGACGTAATTTTGAAAGTACATTCAAAATACAAGGTCAGGTGTACCATAAGACCGGTCGTTGATGCCAATACCTAACGAAGAGCCAAAATTTCTTCAAATTTATTTTATGGGCAGTTCTGAAGAACGTGTGACAACTCGTTAATTCTATCGTATAATTCTATCGAACAAGCAAGTACAAAGAGCTATTGTAGAATTGTTGGAAAATCTTTTAGAAAATCATAACCAACTTATTAAATTATTTAACGAATTTATTTATTTTGACGAAAGACAGATTAACAAGAAATATTGTTCATCGCTTAGTTCTTAGTTAAATGAAAGTAGTGATTATTAAAAATTAAATTAGGTACAATAATTATAAAACAGTGTTAAAAATCAACGTTATCTACCTCATTCATTAAATGAATAAAAATTAAACATTTTCTATTCGTTGAAGCTTAATTTGAACTTTTCATCATTCTTTACCAATCACTTCCTTAACAATACCAATTTTAGTATCTAATAATTGAACGAAATACAAAAAAGCCACAGCAACGCGTGGCCGGGTCTTCTAGTTACTCTATATATATCAATAATTTTTATTGAATTACGAGATTTCCAGTACTGACACTGGTATTACTTGAGGATAATTGCATAGAATTTTTGCTGTTTTTGTTCGTTGTTCTCCTAATTTTTATTTTGTATTAGAAGGAACGCTAAATTATACACCCATTTGTGGTATTTTGCTTTGTAAATTATGTATTATAAACAAATCATTTTCACCTTTTGCCTTTACTCAACCATTTCATTTTAATAATAAGATAATCTTCATAGTAATAGGTCTGGCAAATATTCAAATTTGCTGTAACTAAGCGCACATGATTTAATAAAGTTAATATTGGTTGCTACAAATTCCTTAAGATGCAGGAATTTAATCGAATTTTCACGCATATTTGGTTGGTGAGTAAACGCCAAGTCAAAAGAACTAGAGGATCTAATCGGGTCCGCGGGCTGATGGTTGCTAATATGTACTTTGCACTTTTACAGTTGATTCTTTTTATCACTATCTCTCCTATTTATCAAAACTTCTAAGACCAAATGACTCGATTACTTGCTGTACATTGACGTGTTATGAAATTCAGAATACAGAGACAGTATTTTGTACTTGAAAGATGGAGAAAGCATAGTAACTCAAAAATGAATGGAACGCATATGGCATGGAATCAAACGAAAAAGATTTTATCGAAAGCGTAGCATTGGTATAAATGCTAGTGTATCCAAGAGAGTGAATAACAAACAGATGTCTCTTCGTAAAGAATATGATCTCCTTAAACTGCAATTGCCGCTTGCCAGCGTCTTAACATACTCGACATCAGATTATGCAACAATTCTTCAGGAAAGAGTGTATTTACCACAACATAACAGAGAATGTTTGAGATTTTTAAAGGAAAAAAATTTTTTTTTTTTTTTAGTTGAATTAGAAACATTTAAACTGTATACATTATTTTATATATAAAGTTTGCGTTTTTTTTCAAATCGAACTCTGGTGTATTTTGTCTCTCTCTCTTTACACACACACCTGATATATATATATATATATATATATATATATATATATATATATATATATATATATATATAGATATATATAATATAGTTTTGTAATTATCTTTCCTAAGACCTAAATATTTTGCATGAATTAATTGAATTGAACCTAGGTATAGTGCTTGACCACCGATTGTGTGGATAATTGGTAAGGCCAAGTTTTACAGATTCAAATAGAACGACTTCATAGGGGAAAAATTATTATAGCGGGTAATATTTTTTTCTGTATAATTGGGCTCGAATTCTTGTGCTGTTTCATTCTATTTTTGGAATGCCTTTTGGGAATTCCACACTATTAAACTAATCACATTAATTATGATAAACAACTATTCAAAATTGGTTTACGGCACGTATGTCTGACTATAACACCCTTGGAAAGTAATCGATTCGTCGTTTCGACATTTGAAATGGATATTTATCTTGCCAGACGGTGGATGGTCGAACTATCCACAAAAATATTTTTTTATTTTAATTGTTAACCTAAATTCTTATATGTTTTGAAAATTTTTTCTGCCAACAACATTTAAAAAATTAGAAATACAAAAAAGTATTCTATATTTGATTCTATATTCTATAAAATTGATCTATATTTTAAATAATGCTGCAACAACATGCTGCAATTTTTTTTTTTTTTAAATTCTTAAAAAAAAAAAAAAACATTAATATGATTTTGAGATGTTTTTTTTACTATTTCAATTTTTGGCCATTTTGCTTCCGATTTAAGCCTATAAATTTTTTTAAAACTAAATAATATTTTTATATGAAATTCATAAATTTATTAACCAAAAAATGTGTATAAAAACAAAATATTTTAATGATTAAAAAATGATTATATTTTTCACCTCAATTATTTACTGAGCATTTTCTTTGTATGTTTCTTGACAAGTGATTCTTTTCTCACTTAACTTTTGGACTTCAGTGTAGATGAAGCTTAATACAACTTATGCCAATTGACGCCAACTCGAATTGAAAGAGGAGTAATTGAATCAACCCCAAGAAAAACACATCTCCGGGTTATTTGATGAATTGTTCTTTAGGGAAGATTGCCTTTGACCGCTGTTAGAACATAATGAAAGGCGTCGGTCGGAAATTTTAAATAATTTTCTTAAGTATTAAGTACTCTCTCAAAACACAGTCATTTCTTTAGAAATAAATTGCATTTAGTACCCAATTGAAGTGTTTGAAGTTGATTGCACTTTAATTTGAAAGCTTTGCAGCTAAATGAAAATTATGGAATACAAAGGATGAAATAAATTAAAATAATAGATTTTCCGATAACACCTCACATTAAAAATGATTTTTTTTTTTTAAATATTGTTGAGTGAAAATTAAATAATGTTAAAAATGATTAACTAAAAATAATTAACTATTGCAATTTTTTACTGTATATATTTTTTAACAAACTGCCATAATGAAGAACCGCTACCGCTAACAACATTTCGATCTCTTTTTTGCTGGAATTTATTTTTTATTTCTAATAAAAATTATATCTGTTTCAGAATTATGATCAATCTGTGGGAATTTTTAAAATCCCAATCAGACTAACTAATATATTTTTATTAACATAAATGCTTCGATCTTACACAAGATCAAATCGAGTTTAGGGAAAAAAAAAAAAAAAAAATTCAAAATGTAAATATTTTTTCCAATATTCTGTGTATCTGTTAGTTTATTTATGTAACAATCTTTTTCTGTTTATTTTCATTAATTACAGAACAATTTTTTTTTTCCTCTAAAAGAGTTAAAAAAATGGTTTACACTTTCGATACATGCAAGAAATACATATCATTCGACGGATGTCTTACTTTAAAAGCCTCGAGTTTTAAATTCGAATTATTAATTCGATTTTAACTCGTCATGTTAAATTATTTATAATATTGGCAATCTTGTGTCGAACAATGTCTATTCCCCAAAAAAATAGTTTTTTGATTTTATGATGAATTTTTTGCATTCTTTTAACTTTATGAACTCTTCACCATCTCAAAATCTTATCTCTGTCAAGCTTCAAATTCCAATTAAGACAGAAAATTAAAGATCTTTGTCCGATGCTTCATTAACCTTCAAATCTTTGTCGTGAATTTATAAGTGATTGCATCACAGGATGGATGGTTCCAGATAGAAACATTTTGGATATGCTTTTACGATGTAGATATTATTTTCTTGCTTCGTGGAACATTTGCCAAGTAAAGAAAGATACACGTGGGAGCTATGGATGAGCGGCTAAATAGTCGTTGGGACATACTTTCTCACGCCAGTGCGATAAGTTGTCTATTTCCTGTTTGGGTGTCTGTTTCATTGAATTGAGGCAATTATTTGCAGAACTATCGAATGTCGCCTTTTTATCGTCTGACGAGCATCGGGAGACAAAGGAAAAAACACTTTATTTTTATTCTAATCTTGCTTAATTTCTCAACGTGCTAATTCAAAATTATAAGACTGGGTTTGAAAGCCAGTCTCTATCAACTAACGAAATTAGAGAGTTATTCTTATTTTCCACTTACGTTAGCATTCGAAACAAAAATGTGAATTTGGTTAAAACAGAATAATCAAGTAAGCGATGCAACAAAGCGCAGAACTACAAGTGACTATATTTTCGCCCATGAAAATTGATTCTTATAATAAACAAGTATTATAAATTTTTTTTTTTTTTAAAGTCAATTCCTACTTTTTTTCACTATATTGCAGAAAGACCTTTATAAATAATTTTCATTCATTTTTTTTAAGTTAGAAAAAATTCTCTCTCTCTCTCACACATACACACTTTCCATCTCTCTCACTAATTTATTCACATATTTCATTTTCCATTTTTTTCTCCTTGACTCAGACTAGAACCCAGAATTGAAAAGGAATTTTTTTCCAGCGATCTACACGCTTCGCCACTGACGGTATTTATTCCTAAATTTATATCCTGTTAAATATCTGATATAAGAGAAATTTCTTTCTCTCATATAAAACTAAAATTAATTAATTTAATGTAGTTAATAAATTAATATTTGAAATAACTGTATTAACTTCAAGTGTCATGGGCCTGAATGGCCGAGTGGCTAGCGCTCTGGCGCTCGGTACCACAGGTTTCGGGTTCGAGTCCCGGAGGTGACATGGTTGTTTGTAGTGGTTCGGAATCCACTTTAAAAAGTACGTCCCGGTCTAATAGGATCGTAGAGCGTTGTGGGGGCATTGTTACTCCGCGTCCGTGGCTTATCTTCAAGTTACACGTGCCCCCTGGGTAATGCAAAGTGAGTACGTCTGCCTTAAGGCATCCAACACCGAGGTGTCTGTGTTTGCCAGCTGCATTAGAAAGAAAGAAAAAAAAACTTCAAGTGTCATCCATTACAAGTTCAAAAAAAAATGTATTTGAACTTAAGTGGATGAATAAAGAGTACTTTATTAACGATTGAAAATTTGAATAAGATATATATATATATATATATATATATATATATATATATATAGGGAGAGTGTGAGCTAATAGAAGGAATTGGAAAAAAAATTCCTTTTCCACATGGATTGATTTTAATTTCATATATTATTGCTGCATATTCTTGTATTTTATTAATTTCATCATTATAATTCTCTCAAAGAGTTTGCCGATGTGCAATCGATTTTAAAACAATTTCCAATAAGAAAAAGGATTGTAGCATGGATGCAGTAGAGGAAATGATTAAAAAAAATAAATAAATAAAAAAAAACCAGTGTAACAGTGATGTAATAGCGGAAATGGAGAGCGTGGGAACACGTCATTCAAGATAGTCTTAAGATTTAAATGCATGAACTGTTTTTATCATAAATAAAATAAATAAATTTTAATGTTTATTTAAGACACTATATATTGTGTTAGAATGCTAAATAATTAATAGTAACAGAATTGTTGGAAGTAAAATCGCGAATATTTATTGTTGGGAAAAAAAAAAAAAAAAAAAAATCGAATAATTTGAGAGATAGCGTGCAGCGGAAAATATTTTTTCTTATAAAATAGCTTTTATTTAAAATACAACAAGTTAATGAACTAAGAACAGAATTAAAAAAATTTTTTTTTTTATTATTTGGTGTAATGGAAACCAATTCTCTTTTAAAAAAATTCATCTACAGTTTTGTATCGCTAATTATAAAAGCATGGGATACCTAAATAATGAGATTTAGTAATGTAATTGCTTTATCAAACATATAAGCTATTGTCTTTATAAATTGAATACACATTTAAAAAAAATTCTAATTATAATCTTTTTATACTAGAATTTAATTAGATTGGAATAGAAATTGTACGATACACTTTTGAATATTTCCAATTGTAAAAAAACTCTAGCATTAATCTGAACATTTACTGTGGTGCTCATTAAAAATAAACTCTTTTTGTCGCTAATTCTTCTTTGATATGTTTCATAGCATATACTCACCAGAATTCAATTCTGTCGGAATTGTTTTTAAACCAAACATATGTAAGCATTTTTTAAATGATCTATCTTTGGAAACATTCCTAGTACATTAATTTCAAAATTCTGTATGTATTTCGGAGCACAGAAGAATCTTAAATTTATGTACAAAAAGCCAAAACCATACATTTTATTAATTATACACAAGCATTCCAAATACAATTTTTTACAAACTGTTTATAGATTTAAAAAAAAAAAAAAAAAAAAAAAAAAAAACTCATAGCAGATTGCATTCATTGTTATCATTAATTAACTTTTTGTCAAAAATGGACTTGTACCACTTTCAAAGAAAATGATTCATACATTATGGTGTCATTTTCGGACAACTTTAAATCATTGTAATTGGCGAGTTTAAAAAACAATCGTTTGTTCATTATTGTGAAGGTCTCCCTATGCTTTCATCATTTGTGATATAAAATTGTAGAATTTTTGTAAAGAAAATTATTTAATCTATTTCCATTGCATTGCTTGTTAAATTAGTTTTTTTTTTTTCCCCCATGTATAGAGTAGACATAATGGAAATAAGATGTAAACAAGATATGATATAGGTGCTTACAAGCTCAATTATGAATATTCTGGGGCAAATAAACACTATTTCATGCACATATTATTCAACCATAGAGGATCGATTTATTTAGGGAAAAAAATATATTTAAGCTTTTGAAACCAGTGGCAGAATTGCCACTGACTGATTTTGGATTGTAAAACAAGTATTTTTTCAAAAGAAACGTTTTACTTGACTAACTAACATTAAATAGACATTTTAACATTGACATGATTTTTTTAGCAGCTATATTTCATTTTTTGCAACTTTGCCTGACATGCAATATTATATGGTTCTTTAAATTATCCACATTTGCAGAGTTCACAAACCGTATTAAATAACCCCACAAGCAAACTTCATAAGAAATAAGGGCAGGCGAACGGACAAGACTTATTATGCGTTCTTGGTAAAATGCTTGCCTAAAACTTTTTACATTTGTAATAAAATAGGAGATGCTCCATCTTGCATAAAGATGGTAAATTGTAATCACCCACGTTGTTGTAAACCAAGATTTAGGCGCATTGTTCCATATCTGTCAAAAAAATTCGAACCTACTATGAATGATGAAGAATAAACGCACAGGAAACCTACCAATAGATAACTGAGGGCTTGGTTGCTCACCGAAAAATTTTCATCTAACTCTTTATCCTCTCAATCTTGTTAAAAAACTGTGGCGAAAAGTTTTCTTTTCCTAAGGAATTACAAATTCACTTGGATACCTATTCCTTCAAATGGGCTTACTCATTTATGCAGTTTCTTTGGTGAATTTATATATGTTTTACTTAAAGCAATAGGTATTTTTTGTATTTGTTTCTAATTTATCAAAGCGTATCAAAAGATTGATGCCAAAAATAACACACACACATGCTTAATTTGTTTCGTTATAGCAAAATAGAAAGTAAATGTAAATAAAAAGAAATTGAGAATGAAAAACTGCATTTAAAGCTTATATAATAGAATATTTTAAAACGCAATATTTAAAAATGAACATGATTACAAAAACTTATCATTTCAAATAAAAATGTTTTTTAAAAAACTTCTTAAACTTGCTCACTTTAATGCTTACGAATTATTTATTTATGTAAAAATCATACAATAAAAAACCAATTAAAATGCTAATCATGACTATCAAAGCTGGATAAGAATGCTTAAAGACTTAAGACATAGTTTCCCATTCTTAATAGCTTTACAGCCGATGTCTGAATTAACTAGTTTAAGATCGCAATTTAATAATAAAAAAAATAAAGTTTTTATTTAAATAAAAATAAATTTTTTTTTTTAATTTTTGACTAGGCACCAAATAAAAATAAATATATCCACAAAAAAAAAAAAAAAAAAACTAAACTTAATTTAGAAGTGTATTAATTTTTTTAGAAAATACCAACAAACTCTTGCTTTATATAATATAAGGAGAAGTATTTAACAAAATTCAATTGTGTCTTAATGTGGGAATGTAAAACCAAAAGAATCGTGTGCTTTTTTTCAATTCCTTCTATTAGCTCACACTCTCCCTATATATATCTTGTTCAAATTTTCAATCGTTCATAAAATGCTTTTTATTCATCCACTCAAGTTCAAATACATTTTTTTTTACCTTGTAGTGGATGACACTGGATGTTAATATACTTTTTTCAAATATTAATTCAGTAATTAAATTTAATTAATTAATTAAATTTTTTTTTTTTAGATTTAAGTTGCATATATCTACCAATAGATGGCGCCAGATAAGCTTAAAATAATGAATGAAAATTATTTATAAAGGACTTTCTGCAATATAGTGAAAAAAAAAAGTAGCAATTGACTTAAATTTTTTTTTTTTTTTTATATTACTTGTTATGATAATAAAATAAAACAGTATAATTCCCCCAAAAAAAGAAAGTTTAAAGAAATGGCATTAGCATTATCACAAGATCGTCAACTTACATCGTCGATTACACTGAATAGAATGCCATTTTTCTGTATAAAAGTGGGAGCTGCTTTGCACCAATGCTACCACCATGCTGTGATGTAAAAATCACTGGAGTCCTTAACCAAACTGTTTCGCAACCAAATTGTTTATCCCCTTAAAAGGCCACCACTCTTTTTCTCTAAGAGGGAGTTTAGATACTGACTGAAATAAAATAGAAATAAAAATAAATCAATAAATATTTTTTGGCGTATTTAATTATAATAAAATATATTATGTTTTGTTAGAAATCAAATTTTATTATTAAAAACTTGTATATGGAAAGGAAATTTGCATACAAATTCTGTTAAGATTTATCTTGAATGAGAATAGTGAATTGTGGTGGGATATTTGACACAAGTCGCATGTCATGTTATACATTGAATCAGTCCCGATTTTTTTACAAGTGCTGAAAATATCAATTCGTAAAGAAATGAAGATAATCAAATCACACAGTTTGATTTATGATATAAGAATACTTAAAATCTAGAGTCGTGTTGTAATACGAGATCATTCACTCGGAAAATGAGCAGCCTAAAAATTACAAGCATCACTTGAATCGGAATTTAATATTTTTCAATTGTTAAGAATTTATATAAACTTAAAACATTAGCTTTTATATAAATTCTTTCCATATAGTAATCTTCCGATTCAATATTTTCAATACTTCATTTCTGTAGCTGTTTGAGTACATTTGCTTTTAGATAGGGTTGAGATGAATTAAAAATTGAAGGAATCATCGAATGTTACCTTTCCAATGAACTCATAAAGAAAATATTAACAAATTTCCATGCATATAAAGTGATTATAAGAAACGACTGATTTTGTGTCACACTTTGTGCCTTAAGCAAACATTTTTGACATATTTGGTTTTATTTAAAGTCGTAATTGTTACAAAATATTATTTCTATTATTAATTTACATGAAATTCTTTTTATTCAGAACTGGATGACTAGATTGACGGTTCATATTTGTACATAAATTCTATAGGATTCTGTAAAAGTTTAATAATTGAAAACGAATAAAAATTAGCCATTTCGATTATTGTATATAAAAACACAATCTGTTGGTTTTATGAGTGAAAGATTGGATTAGATAGTGCTCTTTATGGAAAAACATCGTTTAACCATCTGAGATTTTTTTTTTTTTTTTTTTTTCTAACGGTAATTTTGCATAGGAAATCGTTTAGTATTTTGCATTCTTAATTTATATTATATATCATCCCTTACTCTGTAGTATGTTAACTGAAGCCAAGCTACGCTAATGTATGAATGTAATTAATTGTAATGTAATGAATTATATGTACTTACGTATTAACGCCACCGCAGCAGAAGTTGTGCTAATGCGCCAATAAAGAGCTGCCAATGCGCTAAAATAGAGACTGTTTTGAATCTATGTTAAACTCTATATCGGCCCATTTTCCACCGAAATCCGATTGACTACTTTGCTTTTAAATAAAGTATTTTGAATTTTGAAAGTGTTTTGATTTTAAATAAAGTGTTTTATATATTTTATGATTTGTCACAAAAATTTTAAGTGTAGATTGGCGCCACTTAAAAACCGCCAAATTGTAGCTGCGGTGGCGTTAATACGTAAGTACCGTAATTATTAGAGAGTTTTTGCATACCGTATTTTAAAAATACGATATTTTTTTCTCCTTAGCGCGCATGCTCATAGGAAACATTATTACAGATACGCATGCGCAAATTCCTATGAGCATGTGCGCTAGGGAGAAAAGAATACCGTATTTAGAATACCGTAATAGAGAGTTTTTGCATACCGTATTTTTAAAATACGGTATGCAAAAACTTTCTATTATTCAATCATAAATTTTGAATAACTTGATGCAATTGATTTAATTAATCGAAGATATTTATTAAAAAATAATTAGTTAATTAGTTGGAATTAATTTGATAAGTATTTTAATGCATTTCTAAATTTTCAATGTTTAGAAAGAAAATAAATCGTATTGAGGGGTTTCAGTAATTCCCTTTCACAATTTGCGTTTTCAGTTGTATGATGTGTCGCATATTTTTTTTTTTTTTTGCAGGTCGCAAAGATTACCCGTGTCCAAAGAACTATTTTCGATGTAATGATGGCATAACGTGCAAGAAACTCTCCAAGCTTTGTGACGGAAATAATGATTGTCCTGATTTTTCAGACGAAGGATCTTTTTGTCGTAAGTCCCTTTCTTTAATTTTGTTTGTTGTCCCTCATCCTATCCCATTTTATTTATCATTAAAATGTTGGGTTGAAATCTGGAATCATGTTTACCGAAGAAGTCGCCAATATTGCAACCCGGAGTGTATCGTCAATATCTTTAAGTTTATAGTAGTACAATTAGATTACAGTAATACAAAATGGTTGTGACAGTTACACATAAACTGTAACTGCGAGAGCCATTTTGTTTAATTGGCAATCTGGCGATCAATTATTCATTTTAAATGTTTAATATAGTCTTGTCTTCCCTTTATCGGCTGTCGGTGAAATAAATTGAATATGAGGCCCACCGATGCACATAAAGTAAATGAAAGGCATTTAATCTGTCCTAAATAATATATATATATAAAAAAAAATCAATGTATATAAAGGACAAGAAAATATACGAGAAATTACACATCCGCAATAGAGGCATGTCTTTTTTCTGCTTAAAACACTAAACTATTTCTGAGCTCTGAAGAAAGGCAATGAAGAAAAAGGAAATTCTAGTATAAAAACATTTTAAATGTTTTAATATAGTTTATTGCACTCTTTTCGTATTTTTTTTTCCATTAATGTAGAGCCCAAATGTAAAAAATGATAATGATAATGCTTAAAATTCGATAATTATTGTGCAATGTCTTCTGTTTGGCGCGTTCTCCAGCGAAATATTCCGATCCATGATGTGCTCACGCTCATTTTTTGCCCGCTACCCTACTAAAGAAAAAATATCATCTTTTTTTTGGCACTTTATTAATTAATAATTTAGGTAAAAATCTATAATCTTCTTGTAGTAAATTGATCGCCAAGTTGCCAAATCGCCAAGTAAGCGAACTGCTTACCGCAGGTACAGTTTTCGTGTTAAATCTCCATTACATCAACTTTCTCTGCTAAATTGCTTTGTTACTCCAAATTTTTCGTTTTAAAGCTAAATTTTATCACTATGCGAAAATTTATTTGCATATGCTAGTACGCCAAATTTTATCACTGTTATGCAAAAATTTATTGCCAAATCTCAATATAACTAGTACGCGCCAACATTTACTGCTAAATTATAAAAATTTATTGCTACTACACCAAAATTTTGTATGTTATTTAAGATGCCGAAATCGAATGATAAAACAATATTATTTTAAATAGAAGGAAGTGGAGAAATACCTACATTTCATTCATTCATTCATTCATTCATTCATTACTAATGCATTTTTGATAGCCCAATTTGTCAGCTCTGTGGGAAAAACAGGAACATGGATAGACGTTATATAGCAGGATGCCCTGACTTGTATGCGTCCGCATGCAAGTCTCACTTTAGAGCCATACTTTTTCCACTATTACGGCAAAATTTTAATGTTTTCTTTTTACACCACATATTGCCGCTTTAACGTCAAAATATATCATTATTTAGCCGAAATTTTATTCCTAAATGGCATTTACGCTAAATTTAATCGCTTTATCGCTAAATTATTATGTGGAAATTTTTTGCTAACTCACAAAAATGTATCATTTTAACAACGATAATAATCGCTTTACGACTAAAAGTACACCAAAATTATTCGCTAATACACCATTTTTTTCCTCCTATAATGTCAAAAAATAGTTCATGTTGTTTACGATGTCGAATTCGAATGATAATACAATATTTATAAAAATAAAGAAGAAACCAAAAAATAACTTAAATTTTATTCTGACATGTCTTTTGTTGGATGCGAAAACAATCTTTTTATTGCCTCCCTAAAGCCTGTCCTTGCATAATCATATCAAATGAATGAAGAATACAAGAAAAACATCACAAAATTACAGAAAATTTTAATACGTTCCAGCGGCCTTTTTCTTCAGTGAACTAACGCTCTAAAATTAAAAAGTTATATTTTTCCGCGCGAATTCAAATAACGGTTGCCACAAAAAGAAACATCACAAAATCACAGGAAAATATAATGCATTCGAGTGGCATTTTCACCGTTAAAGTTATAAAAATAAAAAGTAACATTTTTTCGCGCGAATTCAAATAACGGTTGTCACAAAACTTTAATTATATCAACAGCATTAAAAGGAAAATAATTGTTTGATAATCCAATATAAAATATTAATAAAGTAAAAAATCGTTTTTGTTGTTCGTTTCTTATTTTCATGAGTAGCAATGTCATAAAAATTGTTTATATTCTGTATCATTGGTCAACATACGTCATAAGAGTAAACTCGGAATAATTAATGAAAAGAATATATATTTCTTTTCTTATTTACTATAAATAAAAATTCTGCAAATAATAATCAGAGTAGCACTAAAATAGTCATTATTGTCCGACAAAAAAGTTACGAATTCCTCTAATTGCAGTATTGTAACCCTAAAGAAATTGGTGGAACATTGACGAAATATTCAAGATTGCAAGAATGGCGACTTCCTCAGGGGTACAGTATTCTAGATTTCAACCGAAATTTACTGTACTTGCCACTTGTGTAAAAATATGAAGAATGGACGTTAGACGAGGGTACGGTGATTGATGAGGATCACTGAAGTTTTTATTCGTCTGCTATGCACCTTAAAAATGCTTTAAAAAATCTTTTGGGTAGACTTCTCTGTATAACTTTTGCCGCATGAACTCCACTAGATAGTGGTCAAATGGTTGAATCACTATTCGGGTGCCGGGGATTGAATGTGCGAGCCAATTGGCGACCGCCAAGAAAGCTTAGTGGGTCATTTGCACACTTGTTACTTGATCGTACTTGGCATGACTAAGGTGCATTTTAATTAAAAGTAACTGAAATTAATTAAAAGTAAATGAATAAACAGTTAATTAGCAGTAAATAATAAAAAAACAATTATTTTACTTTAAATAAATATACAAGTATATATCATAATATTCATAAAAAATGAAAGTAAATTAAAGGACGAATCTACATTAAGAAATACACAATATGGAAACTTAATTATTATTAATTAATGCCAATTAATTCACTACTTAATTAACATTTATTAATTCTTTAATTAATTATTACTAATTAATTCACTAATTATCACTTATTTGTACTCGATGCATACAAATTTAATACAAAAAAATTAGAACGAATAAAACACCGGAGCGATCAAGTAAAAAGTGTGAAAATGACCCATTGCCTTTCTTGGCGGTAGCCAATTGGCTGTCACTTATAATGGAAGAATCCGTCGGATATCCTTGAAACGAGGGGCCGAGTGGTATAGCGCTCTGGCGCTTGGTACCACAGGTTTCGAGTTCGAGTCCGGTGGTTCTATGGATGTTTATAGTGATTAGGAATCCACTTTATACCGTAGGACCCCGTCTAATAAGATCGTAGAGCGTTGTGGGGATAGTGTTTAATGTGTTAATGAGTAACAGCTTTTATTGGTGGAGCCCACTTTGGGCTTCTCACAAGGAAATGGTCAATACGGACCAATCCTCGACGCAATAAAAAAAAAACCCAAAAAACATTCAAGCGAAATCTTCCTTAAATCAAGCGGTTTTTTTTTTTTTTTTTTTTTTTTTTTTTTTTTTTTTTTTTTTTTTTTGGCATTCCAATCTCTGAAGAAATTCCTATTATAGCACCTGATCCGTACCGCAAGTAATGCTGGAACCCCTCATTTATTTATCAAAAGTAAAGTTCAGCTTGACAAGATATTGCATTGAAGAATCTCGATTAACTCACTAGAAGGAGAATAGCAGAAATTAATCCTATTGAATTTTAAAATTTCAGCGTTCTTAAAATAAATTCATAGAATTGAAATTGTATCTACTTTCACATGCTATGATAAAGTTTAAAAGCGTGACTGTTTTTCCATGGATACTCGTTTGAAAAAAAAAAAAAAAAAAAAAATATTATCAAAATTGTAATTTTGTAATGGTCAAGCTATAAATAAATTTTAGATATAAAATCCATTATGTTTGCTATTAATGCGGTAAAAATATTAATTAATTAATTAATAACACTAAATAAATAGTTAAAAGAACGATAGTTATTAATAATTATAAAAAATAATTAAG
This sequence comes from Caerostris darwini, assembly GCA_021605075.1. Classification (NCBI taxonomy): domain Eukaryota; kingdom Metazoa; phylum Arthropoda; class Arachnida; order Araneae; family Araneidae; genus Caerostris; species Caerostris darwini. The sequence continues at coordinate 240,371 of BPLQ01008209.1, forward strand.
AGCCGCCGAATAGTGAAACAGAAGAAAGTAGAAAACCCGTAGTCCGGCGGAGAAACGGGTTCTAGCGGGGGGAAAAAAAAACTCGAGTTACCATATTTGGCAACTATCGCCCATTTGGCGGAGAGGAGGGGTGGATTGTCAATATTCTTTGACATTTAATTTTGCCCATCCCCATTTTCAATTGTCAGAAATTTTCATTAAAATATTTCAGTTTTATGGGAAAAGGTTAAGGGTTGTCATTTCTTAGAAGCTTCATCTACTTAGCAATATTTTAATCTTTTGCTTGTGTACTAATGAAAGTTTATCGAAAAAAAAAAAATAATCCTAGATTCTCTCTGGAGTCAAAAAAGTTTCAGAGGTAGAACTCAAGTCAATAGGAAGCCTATTCTTTTGTCCCATATTTCCATCATAACAGGAAAAGGAATCTGTGTTTCTGTTTCGTATCCGATAGACTACTTTGTTTTTAAATAAAGTGTTTTGAATTTTGAAAGTGCGTTGATTTTAAATAAAGTGTTTTATATATTTTATGATTTGTCACAAAAATTTTAAGTGTAGATTGGCGCCACTTAAAAATCGCCAAATCTGTAGCTGCGATGGCGTTAATACGTAAGTATCAAGAATTGTAATAAATTTAATTTTAAGTGATAATAAATTTAATTTATTATCAATACTTATTTATTCACTATATTTGAAAAGATATGTTGTACAAAATTTTTTTCTATTTTATAATTCTATGTCTTGTAACATCACAATAGATTGTATTTTATGTGTTTATAATAAAACTAACTTTCCAGGCAACAAGAGCATGTGTTCAGGAAACAAATGTACCTATGGTTGTAAGCCTAGTCCTAAGGGTCCCACTTGCTTCTGCGGTGAAGGCAAGGAACCTGTTGGAAACGAATGTATGAGTAAGTAAATTTATGTTTCTTTGATCTCTTAGAATAACCTTTCTGTTTTTAAAATTATTCTGTTCAAACAATAATGAAAGCACAAATGTACTTTATGCATTTTCTTTTTTAAAAAATATCTTAAAATAGGACAATTTTTTTAAAAATGTTCTTTCATGAAGAGAATTCTGTCTCTACCTGTTATATCAGAGAATAATAAATTTGCCCTGCATTTTCTCATGATCAAAAATAAATTTGTTACCTTAACACTAATATATTGATTAAAAAAAAAAAAGAGAATATTTAACCATCTAAATCTTAGCAAATTTTTCATGTTATTTAAATGGAAAAAACAACAACATGTGTTTGTTGTAGGTGTTGAAGATAATAAATGTGAAGATGAGGATTTGTGTGATCAAATCTGCACCAAAAAAGGGGTATCCCATGAATGCTCATGTATCGATGGCTATAAAGTCAAAGGACGGAAATGCATTGCCATCAATGGTAAGCTTAAAATTTGATATAGTTTTATTTGCATTCAATTCATTTTCTTCATTCATAAAAAAGTTTTATTTAAAGCATTAACTTCTTTTTGAAAATTGACTTCAGTCATTACATTCCAATATCTATTCTCAGTTCCTTCCAAGGTTCCTCCAACTCTGATTTTCAGCAATTCTGCCAATCTTCAGCACATTTTTTTGAATGGCTCACTCACCCGCAACAACAGTGTTGTTAAAGTTCCAGAAAAGTCACCTTTAGATTTTGATCACAGAAATGAAACAATTTGCTGGGTAAGACTTGTTTTTCCTCTAAAAATTTTTGAACAAATATTTGATAAATTTATCAGAAATAATTCATTTTTGTTTCATTTGTAAATCCTTTTATTTTGAAAGAAAAAAAATTAAACTATCTTATTTATTATTAAAAATGTTATAATACAGAAAAGGGGACAAAATTGTTTTTACTGTCTTTAGTGATAATAAAAAAATCATATGTAGTTTGAAAATCAATTTTAATATTCATTGAAAAACATAAATGAATGTACATAAAATATGCCCATATTTAATTTTTTTACTATATTATTTAAGCGTTCAGAATTGTATCTAACCATGACTTTACTATTCATAAGATTGCAAGTTCTGAGTTGTGGCTACTTTGAAAAGCATAAGTTTGTTTCTCATCTTCACTTTAACTACTACCAAAAATGACAGATTCATGTGTGATTTGGCAAATTTTTTTGTCATTATGGATGTTTTTCGAATTTCCTTACTCATTATGAAAGTTTTGATCAGTTTCTCATATGAAGACCTTCTGTTAACGCTAAAGCAATGTTCTTTTAATAAGTTAATCATCAAGTTAACAGATTTTATTTGCTAAATGCTGATGTAAGTTGGATGAAATAAAATAAATATCAAATTCATTTAAAAATTTCAATTTATCAAGGGATCTGATGGCCAAGTGGCTAGTGATCAATACCACAGGTTTCTGGTTCGAGTCCCAGCGGTGCCGTGGATGTTAGAAGTGATTCGGAATACACTTTAAACCGTAGGCCCGAGTCTAATAGGATCGTAGAGCGTTGTGGGGGTAGTGTTACTTACGTTTGTAGCATATCTTCAAGCTACACATGTCCCTTGGGTAGGGCTAAAGGAGTAACAGTGGTGCAGCCCTTGCTTATGGCATAAAGATTAACTATCTATGTATTGCCAGCTGCATTAGAATTACAACATTTCAATTTATTATGTGATTTATCAATTATTTATTCAATAGAACCGATGAATTTCAAAATCCTAAGTGATAATTAAATTCCATGAACACTACTGGACCTTAGATGCTATCTTTTAAAAGATTAAATAAGCAATGATATTGTTTTATAAATAACCTATTTTTAATTGTTAGTAATCAATTAATTTTAGTAATCGAATTAATATTGAAATCACATGAAAAAAATCATTCTAAAATCATGTTTTCTATTATGCAAACCCTCAATAGTATGAAAACCATTTTTAAACTAGAAATTTTTTCAACTCATATTATTTTAATTTCTGGTAGATAGCATCATATTTATATATTTCATTAAATGTGTAAAATTATACTTGTAAACATTTAACTAAGTTACTGAGAAATTCAATATTTTTTTTTTCAATTCAGGCTGTTACAGGAGGAAATTCATCAGGCTTAGAATGTTGCAAATCTTTCAACTTTTCTGTGCAATGGAGATTACAACTACCTCAATTATATGCTCAATCAAGTGATTTTTATTTGAATTTTACTACCTTTATAAATATTTAAGTTAATATTTTTGATAGGGAATTTGGTTTGCTTTAACTTGTTATCAATCTATCCATATATATAACTCATTAATAAAGTTTTTATAAACACACAGACACGTATATAATTTAACAGCTTTATTAATGAGCTGCACATTTTCCAGAGTCTTAACACTCTAGTGTATCCAGCATAAAATAAATTTTAAAAAAAATTGTGTTCATATTTACCATTGAAGCAACAAGTTAATTGGATTTATCTAGAAATAGAACCGTAAAGAAAGTGAAAATTTAGTTGTGATTAATTGCTTAAATATATAAAATAGGACTTATTTAAAAATAAAATTAATTTTTAAATAGTTAACATTTAAAGTAACCATATCTGCATGGAGACATGGATAGTATTAAAAATAATCAAAAAATGGAAATATTAGAATGATAAAAATATTTTTAAAAGCTTTTCAATATTGAAATTAGTAATATGTCCTGAATTAAATTAAATTGTATTTTAAAGTAAAAAAGGGTTAATTTTTTATCAAAATTAAGAAAAACTGAGAAGGTGTTATTTTCCTAGATGAAGAGTTTTTTTTTTACCTGAACAGTATTTTTGTACTGTACATATTTTTAATTGATTTGTTATTTTAGTCTTTATCTTATTTTTGTAGTTGTATATATATATACAACTGTGTGTGAGTGTGTGTGTGCGCATGCGTGTGTGCTTGTATGTTTAGGAAGCATATAGCAGAAATTAATTTTTCAATTGTTATAATATGTTACAATGTATATTATTTTATGTATGTTAATATTTTTAATTGTATTTATTTTTACTTTTAAAATACTTTCACTTTCTGTTTCAATTCTTTTAAAGAAAATTAAATATTAACCTCCAAATAAATAAATACTGTTGAATGAAATTAGCATATTTATTTTTCAAGTGTAAGTTTTATTTTTTCTAATTCATTGTTTCTTAAACTTGCATATTAGTTGCCACAAACTTTTTAGGTTGTAGCATAAAGAAATTATTGAATTAATAATAATATTTTTTTCTATAATAAGCAAAAACTACTAATTTTTTATAGTATATTTGTTTAGAATAACTTTAGAATGTCAGCATTGCAAAAATTCATCAAATGTTAAACAAGATTTTTTTATATATAAGATAAAGTTATAAATATTCCAGAAAAAATTGTAAGTTCTATTAAGGAAAAATATATAATTTTAGAATAGTTCATTGGGTTCTGGTTTAATAAATAAATTACTTTCTTATGATTTTAGCTCTAAGTCAAATAGCTTATGATTGGGTTTCTGGAAATTGGTACTTTTTGGATGCTGAAAGAGAAATGCTATTTGTTTGCAAGCATTTGTTGTCTGTGTGTGTTACTCTCATCGATATTGCGATCAGTGAACCAAAAGATCTGGCATTGGATCCTACAAAAGGGTAAAATACTTTTTCATTGCTTTATTTATGTCTATTTTGTTGCTGAGTAATTAAAAATCTTTTGAAGGAATAATTTTTATTCTTGAAAATCAGTGTGTGAAATAGTTAAAAAGGAAATATATAGGGAAATTTTAAGTATGATTATTTAAGTTCTAACTTGATAAAAAGATAATTTTTATTTTCCAATAAAATTAATTTTTTCACCAATTAACTTTAAGGTTTGCAATCAGAAAGAAAACTTCATTAGGTAGGAAGTATAAAAAATTATTTTTAATGCTCATCTAAAAGAGTCGAGTATATATTTTGTATAACAAAAATAATATTTCTATGATCTTCCGGCTATACCAAATGCTATATAATGAATGGAACATTCTGAAGCAATTAATATAAAGAGACTCCATAAAGTAATGCATTTAGATAATAAACAATTTTTTATTTATGGATCAAAATTGTAAGAATTAAAATAACCCACAGGAAAATTATCTTTTTTTAACAACTTTCTTTTGTGGTATTAGGGTTATATAACTTTTACTTTTTTTTTTCCTACATCATACTGTAGCAATATCCACCATAAGAACTCTAGCAGTTCAATAAAATTTAGCCTTGATAAAGTTGTCAGAGTTAAAAGTCATAAAATCAAGTGCAGTGCATGTTGTCAAATGTAAAAAGTCCATGGTTTCATCTGATGGTCACAGAGGACAGACATCATTAGTAGCTACACAAATGCGGTGCAAGTGTTTATTAAGAAAATCGTGCCCTGTCGAGAGTCAGAAATTTGCTGTAAAAACTGCTCGGGGCAAGTCCATTGGGATGGGTGATGAAACAAGTATATTCCATGTTTTATCAATTGAAAGTAGTTTGTAAGTTTGTTTTAAGGGTCTGTCTATTTTCTTCTTTACCTCAGAACTAAATTGATAAAAGGATATAACTTTTACTGAAATGTTTGCTCAGTCCAACGTTTTTTAATGTTCTAAATACTTTCTTAAGATAAGAATAATGGTAGCTTGTTAAGATAGTATTCCATTAGTTTTAAATTCTTCATTTTTGAGCTATCAAAAATATTTTGACACATGAGTCCAATAAAGACAGCTTTATTATTAGTGAAGTCTAAACTGCAAATTCAACTCAAACTCAAGATCATTCTTGAAGCTTATATCCATAGAAGTTCTGAGTAAATATTCGACAATGTAGGATTTTTATGAAGAAAATGATTTCTCAAGTCTTTCCAGATTGATTGTTAAACTTTGCTAAATTCTTCCCAAATTTTTGATGTTCAGTATTTATTTTTTTTCAAATGTCTGACTGCTATGCCTTTTTTTTTTCTTGTTGTTGTAAAAAAAAGAAACAATATTTCTGAAAATATGCTTTACACAATTATATTAATCAATAAAGAAGATTAAGTTATTTGCAAGAAAATTTAATGACATTATTTCTGCATTAATATTGAATTTATTTTCTCATTACTTTTTATCCTCTAGTTTAATGTTTTTCACTAAGTGGGGGCATCCCCACATGCATTCATCACCTGCTCTTGAAAGGGCACAGATGGATGGATCCAATAGAACGAAGCTGGTTTCTGAAAAGATTGTTAAGCCGAATGGAATTGCTGTTGATATTCCTTCTGAGAATGTCTATTGGATTGATATATACTTGGGCACCATTGAGAGGATAAAATATGATGGAACTGGAAGAAAAACCATTCTTAGAAATAATCAAGTAATTGAGTTCTCAAATATATTTTTTTTAATTTAATTATATTAATTCTTATGCAGACAGATTTTACAGCATTGTAAATCTGCTTGTTATTTTGTGTGTGAGTGCTGACAACCCTTCTCTAGCCTTGATAAAAATCATATTTCTACAAATTTATTAAAATGTACAGTATAAAAATTATTGGTCAAAACTGTTTTTAAAATGTTGTAGCCAAGCCAATACGGTTTTTTAATTTTAAAATGTTACAAGTAATTGCCAACATTCATTATTATTCTAAAGAAATTCAATGGACAAAAACCCAGTCATAGAGTTTTTAAATTATAAAACTTAAATTATTGGAGAAATTTTAAATAATTTTGTAATTGAAAAAAAAATGTTAACAACAAAAAACGGTTAAAAAGTAAGTTATTGTCTTAATAATATTAATAAGTAGTGAGAGATAACATACTAAAAAGGACTCAATTCTCTTGTGCGTACACAATCAGTCAAGTAAGAAATGAGCAGAATCAATTGCAATTTGGAAATTTTTTTTTCTGATAATCAAATTGCTATTAAATTATCGTTAGATTTTCCAGGTTTTCGTTAAGACAATTATTCCTGTAAAATCGTAACTTTCAAAATTGAAAACAGATCTCTTGAATCTTCTCTTTAATTCATATTTTGTATTTTTACTATTAGCTTACAATTTTATGTACTTCATTTGATGCTATTTAAGATACTTAGAAACACAAAAAAACTTAATTTAAAAACTACTTAACTACTTAAACTACTTTAAAAAAAACCTAATTTTTTTTTTTGTTTTTTTTTGTTTTATTAATTTTTTTAAAATTTTATTCAAAAATTTGATATATTTTAGAAATTTATTACTTGTTTAGTCTTCTAAATGTTTACTTTTTCATTTTATAAACTTTCTTTATTAATATTTATATAATAGTTAATAACTCTTTATTTATCTAGATGAAAAATTTAGATTTCATATCAAACAATTTGATAAGGTTATCAATATTTGAAGACTACATATATGTTACCAATGTAGATGGAAGCAATATATTAGCCATCCCTAAGCATAATGTCTCATCTCCCAAATCTATCAAATCCAACAAGACTCACCCCTTTTCTATCCGTATCTATCATAGACAAAAACAGCCAAATGGTGAGTTTTATTATTTATTTCTGTAAAATTACAAAATTAAAGTTCTGTTGGATGTTTTACGTAAAATCACTACCTGACAGTTCAATTTTTTTTATCAGATGCATAACTAAATTCATGAAAAAATCTTATTTTAATAATTGTATATTAATTATAATTTTTTGACTATAATCCACTGTGGTAATTTTTGTGAGGAACAAATTTGTTATATGTGTGTATATATATATATATAATTCATAGACGAATAACACCTCTTCACTTATTGACATGCTATGTATTAATTAAATTTTAGTTGTGTGTCTGTGATTGAAATTTTAAAATAGAATAACATTTTTTAAATATCTATAGCATTTTTGATACTGTAATTGTATATTGAAAAGATAAAATATTCACTAGAGAAGACAAAAATCAGTAATAAGATTGGATGAAAGAATAGGTTATATAGATATATGCATAAGATATTTCAAAGGAATAAAAGCAAATAAAAAATAAATAATGGATTTCAGTACTGAAGGGAAAATAAAATTAATAGTCAACTATTTTTTTTTTTTTTTTAAATCAACAGAATAGCTTGAACAGAATAACTTCTGCATTGCAGTTGTAGTTTAAATTTACTAAATAAATATTAAAACCATGATATTCTCAATATTGAGTACAAAATTTATAATAAAAATTAAAAATTCTTGTTTGGCTAATTTTGTAATAAAAATTATTGAAAGTTTTAAAAATTTTCTTCGCTGTGATACTGTTATTTTTAAAAGTACTATCAATGAATAAAATAAAATGAATGAATGAAAAAAACTAAGAAAAGTTTCAAATTAAATAAAAATATAATAAATTTGGAAAAAACTGTAATGAATAAAATAACCAGTTATGCTATTTAAGAGAGCCACAAACAACAAAATTATAATGTTCTTAGATATTGGCCAATTAAATATTTCCTTTCTAACTTCACTGGTGAACTGTTATGTACACATTAACGAACACAGGTTACAATGGATTAGTGAGAAACTTTAATTGACCTCATCTTGGGATTGTTATATTTCAACTGCATTCATTTTTTCAAATTAAAACCAGAATGTAATTGACCAGACAAGTTTATTAACAAATATTATGTTATCCATTTAATCAAAAAATAACCATTAAGAATCTTTTTGGATATCACTAATTAAAAAAAAAATTGTAAGAGATTATTTTTGACTATTAAATGTTACACTTTTATAAGAAATATAGACAACACCAAAATCTCTTGCTTTATATCTAAGGAGATTACTGGAAAAAAAAAGTTTGAATATTATTTCAAAATATAATATTTGGATCCCTTTTTTTTTAAATTAATTTTTGGGGGTATTTTGGAAATAAATGAATTCTGATTTTCAAAAATAAACTTTTTTAAGAAATTAGTTGAAATTTTTTAAATTAAAATTTTATTTAATTTTCTTATATTTGTATCTATTAGATTAAATTAGTTTTGTATCATAACATAGTAATAAAAATCTACAGAAAAGAGAGAAGCTTGCTAATTATTTTATGATGTTGAATTTATAATTTTATAATGAAAAGATGACAGTGTTATGGTCTTATACATGAAATAAGTATTTATATTTAATTTTAATATAAATACTTATTTTACATGATTCATCATTTTATTATTTTACATGTTTATAATTTGTCTCTCTTTCTAGTAATAATGAATTATTTTTAATTTTTTAATAAAATGCTTAAAAAGTTATTTATAGTTTTTTCTCTTGAATTTTTTTTAAAATTTTACGTTCTATTAATTTAAATGTATTATATATGTTTTTATATTCTGCATTTCAATCTGCAAATGTGTGAAAAATAAAGCAAATTATTGTTTAGAGTCTTGCAAGTTTTTTTAAAATTTAGGAATTCTGTTTTGAAAATATGGGAACTGTATAAAATGGATAATTATGATCATGCTTTTATTGTAGTCACCCATCCATGTGCCTTTCATAATGGCCAATGTGAGCAGCTGTGCATCCCCCTCTTCAAACAAGGTGTTCCTATTTCCAAATGCCGTTGCAGGGCAGGTTTCAAACTGGCCAAAAGTCCTATGCAGGGAAAGAAGTGCATTCGTGAGTGTTTTCTATCACTCATAAACAAAGTTATAACTGAAACACTCTGTTAGAAGAATTGAATTTTGGTGATATATCTATTAGCTGCACATGCTATCATTATACTGCATATTTTGGATTAAATTTGTGAAATTTTTACAATCTGTTTAAAGTATTCAATATTTGTTATTATTCATTCCTATCCTATGTTAACCACTGTTATCTATTTTCCATCAACTATCCTCTGAAAGTATTGTAACCTTTGTTTAAATGCTATAAAGCACAATAATCTTATATTAAGGAAGTCATTTCATAGCCATCTTGTAACTTCCTATAATTTAAATTAAATAGTTATCAAATTATTTACTTTTTAAAATAGTAATGATGTGTTCTATTGAAGATAATTTTTTAAACTCTCTATATTTGCCCCACGTTGAGGGGGGGAACTGACTGATATGTATGTTGTTGTTTCTTATCCCACTTGGCTGGCCGAGCCCATGAGCCCATATGTACTCATGATTGCAGGGGAAGGAAGCAGCTTCTGTTGTGATCGAGCAACCGTAGGTAGAAGTCTGACTTTGGCTCCGTGATGCTCTTACAGTCATAGGAGACCGGGACCTACAGCTTAAAGTGGATACCTAATCACTACAAACATCCATGGCACCGCCGGGATTCGAACCCGAAACCTGTGGCACAGAGCGCTAGACACTTTGCCATTCAGGTCCCAAATTTGTGAATGCCAACGGCATGCGGTGTTCCCAGGTGGTCACCCACCCAAGTACTGACTGCGGCCAATAATGCTTGACTTCGGTGATCTAACGAGAACCGGTATATTCAGCATGGTATGGCCGTTGGCTACTGATATGTATAGTCTAACAACTGAAGATCAATCAAATTGGCACTTAATTAATTGATTTTAAGCTTCTTTATAACCAATCTCCAAAACAAACCCAATAATTTTAACTATTAAAGTTGGCTTATCTGGTGTGTCTCTTTTGTAGTGAGCTATCGTAATTCAGACTATTTGCTTTTTATGTACATTATATATTTCTTAATACAGTTTAATTATAAGGAAAAAAATATTGGTTATAATTTTGCTATTTTATGAATTTTTATAAAATGCATTTTTGTGTGTGTTTATGTTTCAGATATTTTATCGTTTATATAAGTTTCATAGTTTAGTATATACTCATTGTTAGAGGAAAATTTTTAAAGATGCATCTTTTTATTTTTGCCCTATGTGGGTAAACCAATTTTAATAAATAAAAACAAAAATTTTTTGTCAATTATTGGAAATTCTAGTGTTTTCAGTTTCTTGGAGTTATAATTCATCATTGTATCCAAAATAATGAGTGTATTCCAAATATATTTTTAAAAAGGAGGAGGTTACAGGTTAAGGAGAAGGTAGAAGCAAAGTTTTTTTGGCATATTTTTAGTAAAAATCAAATCTGCTGTTTTCCAACCAATTCCAAGTAGAGAAAAAAGAAAATTAAACTTTATACATTTTCATTTATGTATGTATTTTATCAAAGTACTTTTATAGTACTAAATAATGTTAAATTTTTTTCATGTGAATGAATTAATTATTTTCCCTTACTTTATTTTGGGAAAAATTCATTTGTCATAAGTCCAAGGATTTGAAACTAAAAAATACACAGAGATGTATTATGAATTTCTTCTAATATAATAGTGTATAAAGGTATATATATTAGTAAGTATAAAAGTTAATGGTATATAAACGCAATGTTTTATTTCAAATAAATTATCAACAAAGTATTACAATGTACAACAAGATATCAATTTTGAATATGTATACTATAATGTGATTCCAGCTGCCAAACAAGGGCAATTTCTGTTGTATGGCCGTGGCCATCCAGGGGCCATAAAAGGGATTTCAGTGGAGCCAACCGGAAGACAGGAAGATGTGATGGCTCCCATCCTGGGGCTAAGCCGTCCCATTGCCATGGATTATGATGCTCAAACTCGCTTCATTTATTATTCAGATGCCCAGAGATTCATGATTAGTCGGCAGAAAATTGATGGCAATCAAAGAGAAATGTATTTGGAAAAAGGTACTTTTCATTTAATGTCTATATGAAAATTTGAGTCATTTATTTCAAGCAATGATTTAATTCCTATTTTATCATGCAAATTTTTAGTTAACTGAATGTTACCTTTATTAATGCATTAATGAGAGTGATTAAACATTGTTTTTATAACTGTCATGCTATATGAATAATTTCATTAAAAATTTATTTTTTCTTAAATTAATATTTTTAAGAAAATTTGAGAATGTTCTCTGATTTTAAATATGAAGATAAATAGTGTGAAATATATGCTATTACACTGAGTAATTAAAGAATAATTTTTTGTTGAGGGAAAGAATTTTCAATACTTAATTATCTACTTTTTGTCAATGATTCTAAATTAACAGAGCACACACAAAATGCTAATTTATTTTTTAAAAAAAGCAATTTTTAATGGAAAAATAATAGTTATTGATTCTTATTTCTGTTTTTAATCATCAGTAATAGATATATATATTTTACAGTTCTACAATTTAATTTAAGAGAGGGATGTAAGACAGTTTATGTTTAAACTGTAATTTTTTTCAAATAATTTTGATTTTAATTTAAAGATTTTTTAAATAATTAATTATATTTTTACCTATTGAACAACATGAAATGTGATTTTGCTTTTCTATATATTTGGTTACCTGTCATGCATCATTAGATTATTATGCGAGGTTAATGAAATATGATAAATTTTGTAATGAATAAAATAGATAAAAATGAAGCTAATATTCAGAAAAAAGATCTGATAATTTAATTTTTAATTTTAGCCTAGTGTTTATCAGCATATTCATATTGTATGAACATTTATATTTCCTACATATATTAATACTGTATGAATAGCTATATTCCATATATATATATATATATATATCTATTCTTATAGGAATAGATATATTTCATATTCATAAAATCAGGAGTATAGATTACCAGCCACTCCTACACATATATATTAATCTTAAATATTTCAAGATGAATTTAAAGGGTTCATTCTTTTTTGCAGAGTTAGTTATTCTGATGCCCTCTTTAATGGGAATATAATTTTTTTTCTGTCAGATTTTAAAAATATGGAATTATAAAAGTTAGATTTCATTTTTTTTATGCTACTTATCAAATTTTTTCTCGAAAATTTAATAATAAAATGGGATCATCTGAAGTTTCATTTATTGAAATAGTATTTTATAATGCTGTATTTTTTAATCTGTATTTATGTGTATTATCAATGCATTTTGTAATTTTGTATTCTAGTTAATTAAAATTTATATGTTTCTACAGTAGTTTCTTATTAATTAAAATGATCTTTCTTTAATAATTTTTTTCTGATAGATTTGTTTTTTCTTCACTAAAAATGCTCAACCGAATATTTGAAATGTATAATTAATATATAAATATAATAAAATAAATATAATAATCTATAAAAAAAAAATTGTATAACTAAGTTTTACATTAAAAAAATTATAAATAAGGCTTTGTAAAGATGATATCTATATACTTGCATAATTAATGAAAACTTTAAAGGGGAACCTATTTAATTGGCAATAATTCTGCTGCTGTTAATAGCAATGCTGTTCCAACAGTTCTAAAAGTATTTGAACGTGTATTACAGAAATTTGTTCTGGTTAGCTTTAAAAATTGTAAACATAAATAAGTTGTGAAGTAAAATAATTGTAAAGAAAAGTAAAAAAAAAAAAATTGTAAAATAACGAAATCTAGACATATTTATTAAATAAAATTGATTAAAAAATAATGAATTATGAAATTTTTTTAATAGCTTAGCATTTACCACTGTCATTCACCATAGTTTTTGTATTAATATCATTAAAAAATTACGTTAATCAGCAAGTTAAATAAGTAAGTAGAGGCCACTTTAAAATAAAATATAAAGGTTAAAGAGTTTTAGTAAATTTCAATTTTTTTAAAGCATAGATTTAGGAATAATTAATTTAGAAATCTTAATTAGAATCTTTAATTTATTAGCCTGCAGCTTTTTTATCCTGTTAGATTCTACAATGTGGTAATTAAAAATTTTAAAGACAGAAAAGCTTACAAGCGTTTAGTAAAATTATTTTATTATATGATTTCTTGCTACCTTTCACATATTTTCAAATCTATTAAATATATTTTTAAATATTTAATAAAATTACTCAGTATTTCATTTTTAGTGTTTAGGAACATAAATTATGGTCTAAAATATTAGAGACTCATTTTTTTCCAAAAAATATGTAGTTGCTATTGCAACAACAAATTTTTCATAAAAATATTTTGATTTGCATGTCAATATTTGTGATTTTTTTTAAATCAACTCTTTGCTATTGATGTAATTTGTTATTATACACTATTTGTAGGTAAATTATTATTAATGGCATTATTTAAATTGAGAGATATAATAACAATTTTTAACATGTAAAAAAGTTATATATATATAAATATATATGCATATGTCATTATGAGTAAGAAGCAATGGAAAATTAGCCTCCATCCTTTTATTTGATTACTTTCTCATAAAGTTTATATAAAATTTTTTCCAAATTATATCTTTGTATATTATTTATAGATTTTTTTTCTTAAGATCTTGCAATTTTTTTTTCATTGCAAGATATAAGTAAGAATAGTAATCTAAAAATTATGTGAACATCTTCACATCTCTTACAGGCTTATATAATTGTGAGGGATTGGCTGTTGATTGGATGGGAAGGAACTTGTATTGGACAGATGAAGGACTGTATTCAATATTTGTTGCAAAGCTTGATGATTCAACTATAAAGAAAAGAATAGTCCATGAAAACATGTCTCACCCCAAAGCAATTGTCTTGGATCCCAAAAGAGGGTACTATTGTTTGTTTTACTTTAATTTCAAAATATATTTTTGTGTCTTTTGTTTTCCTTTCATTTGATATATTACTTTTTTTTTTCCCTTGGGCTTTATTATCTATGATAAAATCATGGATACTAATATATATATATGAGAGTCAATTATTTCAAATTTTCTATAGTTAATATGGAAATAATTAAATTTTTACATTAACTAATGGAAAAAAATATTTCAACAGATTAAAAAAAAAAAGCCATTTCTTTTTCAATTTGATGCAATTTTTTAAATAATTAAGTAAGTAACATTCTATTGTATTCATGTGCAACAAATAAATATATTGTTATTATATTTTTCAGTAAGAACTGTTAATTTTAAGGTCTTTATTTAAAGAAGCATCAAGTTTAATAAATGTATTTAATATTGTGGTATGTTATTTTCTTGTATTTAAATGCTTATATTATCATTTCAAAATGCTGTGTCGCTTTATGTATTTTTTCCTATAATAAATTTGATCTACAATAAATATCTTGAGCACACATAATGGTAGTATTAAGTAATTTATATAAAAAAAATTCTCTTTAGTAAACTTTTTCAATCTAAAAAAAGGAAAAAAATTGCTGCTTGACTTGATAATATAATAAATTTTAGTTACAATAGCAAATGCACATCTCTTTTGATGTAAAATTTGTGGTAATGGTAGTTATTTTGATTGGATACATTTGTCACTTAAATTTTTCCAATGTCACAATTGACAAGTATCAAAGATTATGAAAAATTGTCTAAAATATTATTAAAAAGTTTCATTTAAAGTTGGCATCTATGTATAAATATGATCAGGATGCACCTAGGATTTTGATCAACAAAATAAAACGTAATCGTTTATGAAAGTTCAATAGGTCATATTAAACTAACTACTAGAAAAGGTATCAGAAATCAAAATTACATTTATAAATTATTTTTACATTGTACTAATTGGGCTCAAATACATAAAAAAAGAGAATATTAAAATTACGAAGTATTGCACAAAAAATAAAATTTAATTTCTATTAAAAGTTATTTTAGATTTAAGTTTTAATTTCCATTTAATTTTAATAAAAAAATACTTAAAGTAAATTAAAATTCAATCTTTTGTTAGCTCATTTGTTATCATTAACTAAATCAGCAAAATCGCTGGCTCAATCGACCAGTTTAGGTTCGATAATAAAACTGCTCTGCTAAGAAAAACGCTGATTCACAGAAATACTTAATATTTAACAAAAAAAAAACAATTGGGCTCAATTGGGAAGTGGCCATAAGCGTGAACACATGCACACATTTGAGTTATGGGCTTGGAGGGAGAGGGATTGGATGCTCAAGCCTACCAGCCACTCTTGCTGAACACTTGGTTATAATATGGTCAAGAGTAATATGAAATATTACACCTCTGCACCCTAACTTCTGACTAATGATATATAATATTTTATACTTCAGAAAAGGATCTGAACTTTTAGTTTTAATCCTTCATTGTGCTAGTTATTATTGAAATTACTTTTTGTGTTCAAATTATATTTTGTATAGTTTATTTTAACTGGTTTTTATTCTCATCTATAAACTAATTATTAATGACTGATTACTTTTAGTTATAAAGTTTTTAATTTTTGTATTTATTGTAAAAAAATGTTTAAGTTGTAAATATAGTAATTAAGAATTATTTATGCAAAATATACATAGTAATTGATTTCAAATTAACTGTGTAAAATGATAATTAATAGTTAATATAAATAAAAATTTTAAAGTTTGTTTTGTAAATGTTCAATATGTCTTACTTTTCATTCATGCATAGAATATAAAGGCATCATGAAAATTCCTTTTGGACACATTCAAATATCTTCATAACGATTTTTGTAAAGCTTCAAAAATATATTGTATTTGCTTCTATAGACTTGTGGCATAACCTAAAAAACAAGTAACGCGGAGTTATGTTGTGTATAACTCCATAGGACTTGTTTGGAAGTACTTGCTAAGGTATGGCAAGCATTTGCCCCATATTGCAGAAAAATTAATTTGGAAAGATCTTCCTTCAACTGAAGTATATCCCTGGATCTTTCTCTGAACTGTTATTACTAATTGGAATTGTTGAATTGACAGATTGTAAGAAGTTCTCTGGTATTAGATGCAATTTTCAAATTCTCATTTGTAAGAGAAGAAATTGGATGGAGGAGAAATTGTTCATAAATGAATTTTTGATATTTCTTCTTTACACTCATTATTAATTATTCTATGTTTACATTAAAAACTGTGACCATTCGAAGTCAAATGATGCTTTATATATGTATATATATATATATATATATATAATGTTATAAATATGCAAATACTAGTATAGCAAAATTTTAAAATTGTCTTTATCAAATTTACTCCAACATAAGTGTAATTTAACATCTTTTGAATTTTTTGTATTGCAAAAGAATAGTTCTCACGTAAAAAATTGTTGATTTTATTTTCTTTGGTCATTAAAAATCAGTAGTTTTAAAGTAGTGAAAATAAATATTAAATTTGTATTATCAAAGATTCTTGCATTCAATAAAGCTATTTAGATATTATATTTTTGAAGTGATATAAATACTTTTGCGCTTCTGTGATAGAAATTGTTAAAGTTTGCAATAAGATGATACCAAAAATGTTGTATTCTCTTTGTTATATAAATTGAATATATGTGTTTTGTTACAGAATGATGTATTGGTCAGATTGGTCCAATGAAATGCAGACTTCTGGCAAAGAGCCAGCAATTGGTGGTAAAATCAAATATGCTTATATGGATGGTAGTAATAGCAAGGATTTCCTTTCTGAAAATCTGCAGTGGCCTAATGGATTGAGTATTGACTATGTGGATAAGAAACTGTACTTTTGTGATGCATACCTTCATCGCTTGGAAAGGATATCTTTAGATGGATCCAATCGACAAGTATGCAATATATGTACCATAATATTTTTACTTTAAGTTAATATGTAGTGTTCTTTTGTTTCAGAACAAGGCTAAGTATTAAATAATGAATAAAAATTGTTGGTTTAACTGATTTTAAAGAGTCGAAATTATTTTTTATCATATTACATTTCAATATTAATCTATTGTATTTAACATTGTCGTTGAAAATCTGATGAGAAATTTTTCTTCCTTATTTTCTTATTTTATTTTACTATGCTACTAAAATGATATTTTTCTCAAACTCGACACTTTATATTCATTGAGAAAGCAAGTATGGAAATGCCAAATGCTGATTCTTCATTATAATGTATTTTTAAAACATGATCTTGCCACACCTTTGTCTCTCTTGATTATCTTGTAATTGTTTGACCTTTTTCTTTGAGCTTCTTTTGCATTCTAAAGATAGTATATCATGTTGTCTTATCTTTTTATTTATTGAGAAAAACACCCTTTTTCTGCTAAAACAATAATTCAAATATGATTTTCTTTCCTAGGATCTGAAAACAGCTGTCCTTTAAGTATATATCAAAAGAATAAACAGATTAATAAATAAAATATTTCTATAATATTCATATATATTGTCATCATTTGATTGATCAGTTAAACAGAAAATGTTACTAGTTAAAAAATTTGTAAAAAAAAATCATATTTTTCTATTATGCTGTGTTAGAGCTATAGTTTTTAAAGCAATGTAAAATTTAAAAAAATTACTTAAAATTGAGAATTCCTCTATCATTTTAGACATTATTTGAAGATGTGAATAAGGATCCCTTCCAGCCCCAAGGCTTTCCTTTTGATTTGGCTCACTTGGATGGATACGTCTTCTGGTCTGAATATCAACATGGTCTTATTCAGAAACTAAATTTGAAGAACAAAACAGTGACTACCTTAATTAAAGAGAATCCACCTTTGTATCAAATAAAGATTTTTGATATTGCCACACAAACAGGTTAGTTGGTACTATCTTCCACTTTTGAAACCTTGTATAAGTCTTTTTTGAAGATTTGATATATTTGATTGAATTGCAAAGTATTATTACCTATAAATATAAGTAGTTTATTTAGTCAATTTTGTGATTAATTAAGGTAATTAAGAAACTTTTTTACTGTTAAACTTTTTCAGTTCTATTTTGGTTTCTACATTTTGTTGATTAAATTGAAAATTTGTTTTTATATTATGTACTTGAAAACAAAATAATACTTATATTTTATTTCATAAATGAACAATTTAAAATTTGTAATACTTGATCATTAGATTAAAACCTAGAAACTGAACTATATTAGTGGTATCAAAACTTTTAGAAAAATAAAAATAACCAAAATAAAGTCATTAAGACATTAAAGCCTATTTCTTAATAATGCTTCGGTAATTTTTGTTCCTGATATAATAACTGAAATAGTTGTATTATATTTGATGTATGGGAAAATTGCATAGTTATTCTAATTCATATGATAACTATTTACTTATATATAATAGCTATTTTAACAATAACAAGTTAATATATTTACTTCTTATTTATCTTATTTATCTTTTCGTATGCCCCCCTAGGGAGGCGGGACGAGCTTTATATCTCGATTATCTTATTTATCTAAAGAAAGAAATTTAATTTATTATTTCATGATAAGCTATAAAATTAGAGATAGGCTATAGATTTTTATGTAAAATTCTAAATATAGGAAAAATAAAAGTATTTGGGGTGCCTATTTCAAACTAGTTTTTATTTCCACATACTAATTAAACTTGAACCATATCAGAGTAAAAAAAATTAAAAAGTAATACAATGGTAATTTTTTGATGAAACAGTTTTCAAATTGAACTTCATATAATTAAAGAAATATTTTCTTTCACTCTGACTTTGTCAGGTATCAATGATTGCACAGCAGACAACGGTGGATGCTCTCAACTGTGTCTAGCAATACCTGGCAAACATGTATGTGCTTGTAGAGATGGATATTCCTTGAGTAATGACGGAGTTTCTTGCACTGGTATTATTATTATTATTTGATTTATTTATTTTTAGTAAATTGAAAAAAGAAATGTATTCTGAGATAAAATATGAATTGTATTTAAAGGCTCTTCAAACTATACTGAGCCTACTCGATGCAAGGATGGAGAGTTTGAATGTGTAAAGAATCTGCGTTGTATTGATGTGAGGTACTTATGTGATGGAGACAATGACTGTGGAGATGGATCTGATGAAGACTCTTCAGCAGGAGGAAAATGTGGTGAGGAAAAAAAAAATCATTTTATTATTATTATATTTTTTAATTTTTGTCTTAAGTTTTAATTAAAAAAAAAATGTAAATAACAGATTGTTTTTGCTCAAATAAGTATTGTTAGTAATACTAATAAAATTGTGTTTTTCAGTTTATTTTTATTAATTGAAAAAAAGTAAATGTTTGCTGCAATCCAAAATATTATCTAATAAAAAGGAATTAATAAGTGTCTTCATGAGTGGTACTTTTAATGGTGTTTATTACCATTGTTTTTTAGATACTTATTTTTATGAAAATTAACTCATTCAATGATCTTGTAGAAAATATATATCAATAATGATACTTTATCTTCATTAAAAGTATTAGGAAAGCGGGAATTGATATTACTATACATACTCACATTACTACATTACTCACATTATTTAATTGAAGACAAGGAAATTGCAAACATATGTGTATTGTTTCCATGCACTTAACTTTTGTCATTTAATATGCTGAAATTTAGATTGTTAGGTACAATTTCTTTCTCAAAGTAAAAACTATAATTAAATATGTGATTTTAAATAGTGTTGGTATTGAGTCTTTTTTTTCATTAAAATAATGAATTCTAAATCTACGTAAACATGTCCATATAGTTCCTATAGAAATGTCATACTACTAACCTTCATAGTTTATAGAATAAATGTTAAAAAAAAAAAAAAAAAAAAAAATCTTGAACCATTACTTATTCTTTCATTAACATGAAGTATTTTATGCATAATAAAAATTAACTAGGTTTCAAAGATAGCTTACTGATTTGTTGGCTTCTAATAAGTAAATTTTGCTTAAAGTATTAAGACGAAGTTAGCATGAAAAATTTCTAGTTATTTTCTAATCAACTATTATATATAATCAGAAAGGAAATTGTAGTAATTTCTCTTGTTATTTCACCTGTCAGAAGATGAAGAAAAGGTGTTGCTTACCTGTGATTTTGTTTAATTGGGACATACAAATATTAATTAGACTTAACTTTATACTTTTTAACAAGTATAATTCAGAATTATGAAATGGAGCTTGAAAGTAAGATGTATAGTTTATATTAACAAAATTACATGAAGATAATTTTTCTTACTTGGTATGTTTTAATTTCTACTTACATTAACATTAAAAATAAAAACTTTTCAGCCCTGTTTGTGTGATGGAAAATTACATCAGGAAAAATAAAAATGTATAAATTATATGAGGCACAGTGTGATAGACTGTTAGCTGATAATGATGGGACTTATAGTGATGCGATCTGCATTGATTTATATATAATCTTATATATCAAGTAAAATAATTGTTTGCCAATAAAGGAGTATTAAATAAAGTAACCCCCCAGTATAATGCACATTTAGGTATTTTGATTGCCTTTTTTGGAAAAAAAAAGTTGCACAAATAAATTTTAAGGTTTTGTTCATAATGCAGTTATAGATTAATGTATAACAGGTGAAAATATTTGAACTTGTGCAAGTTCTATTTGTAGTTTTATGAAGCGAAATAAAATTTGTTATTTTCAATCCTATTTTGTAATCTTGAATTTCTATTGCTAAAAATTAAACCAGCAATAAAGCTAGAAAAAGGTATTGGTTATATCACATTTTTTCTTTGCTTCTTGACATGTGTAATGTAAAAAGAGGCTACTTATTATGTTTATTAGTATTTACTGCAATGGCTTGTTTCTGTCAGAAGAATTTAACTGCCGTGTGGACCAGTTCCAGTGTGACAACAACCGCTGCATCTCCATCCATTGGGTGTGTGATGGGGAGCAGGATTGCAAGGATGGTTCAGACGAGGAGCCCACTATCGAATGCAGGAGTGAGTATTCTGGCTTTTATTTAAAAGGGAAGAACTTGGAAATGTCAGGCCATTTCATTTTTCAGAGGAAGTGAATTAATTCAGAAAACATAAAACTAATGCACAATCCATACTGTGCATTTCTTATGAAAATCTGAAGATTATCTGCAGCAAATCTTATCATGATATTTATCGAGAAGATACAATTCGCAAAACTACAAGTAGACTGGTACTAATATTAACATAATATTTTGACTGGATTAGTGACAAATTTCAGTTGATGAAAGGGAGAATGATTGGTTAATTTTAACAGTGCCTTTCGATATCGGTTGTAGGTGGTAGTATGTGTACCATTATTTCATCTCAAGTTTAATGAAAGTTTCGGAAAACATTTTAGCACCAGATCAATTCATTGCATCTAAAGAGACAGAAAATTTATTTATTAGCTTAGTGCTTGTAGTTTCGATAATTTAACTTCTATTAAATTCAAGGCTTGCACTCGCTGCTCTGTTATTTTTTTTTTTTTTTTTTTTTGTAATTCTATTTACATTTTAATATATGAAACTTAAAGTCCTCTATTTTTCGAATCCAATTAAATTAAACATTTCGATTGCATGATAATTCTTATTTTTTTAACTTGTTCTGTTTTTGTGTATGTGTTTTATTTTTAATTCTTTATCACAAAGAAATATTAGATGCATAAGTAAATGAATATTTTGCAAATGAGATTGATCTAACGATAAGATATTGAAAGTTTGCCATAATATTATATAATGTGAAGAACTTATTTTTCTTGGATATTTTCTTATTTCTCATTTATCAATTCTATTAAAATCTTTTCATTGAATTAATTAAAAATTATTTTGAATCTCTGAATTCATTCATTAATTTTTTTTAATATTGTGCTCAGATAAGTATTTATTTTTCAAAAACTTTAACCTAATTTTTGACTCTTCAAAATGTGATTCTTGAAAACTATTGAAAACTGGATTCTTGTATTTTTATATATATTGTTTATTTTGCCTTTATTTGCTTGGCATTTTGTATGGAATAAATCGAATAATTGCCTTTTTTATACATTTTTTGCTATCTTTAATGCATCATATGTTATTTTGATTATTAAAATTATTATTTTGTCATCTATGTTTGGAAAATATCATGATTGTTTAAGATCTCTTCTCTGAAATAAAACTGGAATTTTATAAGCTAGCGATTCAGTGACACCAAGATTCGTTGAATATATTAATTGGAAACATGTCGATTGTCATTTATTTTTTATTTTAAAAGTTGATAACAATTTTAAATATAGTTTTGTTTTATTCCTGAAAGTTTATTTTGCCAAAATAAACTTGCTTTTAGTGCTTTTAAATATATATTTTTAAATATTGTAGACTCTTTTAAAGAAACTTTAAATGCCATCATTACATTATACTGGCTGACATTAAAAAAATTACGATAAAGGCAATACATTTTTCAAAAAATGTTACTAAATTGCTGAAAATATCACTTTTGTCTGCTTTCCTTTCATAAAGAACTTCAAAGAAGAAACAAATTTATTTTGTATCAAGAAAATACATTTTTGCAAAGTTATACATTTTTGGAGTCTTTATAATTATTATTTAAGGCTCAAAAAACTCCTCAAGTTATATTAATAAGTTTTCAGTATATCCTATATCCAGTATTTGGAAGAAAAAAGTGGCTATTAAAACAAAATGAGATAAATTTTGAAATGAATGAACTAAAAAAAAAATGATGCAATGAGAATTAAATAACAGTACAGAAACCAAAATATACCATTAATTATTTACAAAAAAAAAAAAATCCCGTGAAATCATTGCCAAAATCTTTAAAAGCTATCATGAATGCTAAAAGATATTCTATGTAATATTAACTTACAAAAGTAATTTTACTTTAAAAAAATTTTTATTATTGGCTCTAAAATGTATTTATTAATTTTTGTGAAATAATTTTTTGACTACTTTTAATTGGTATTCTTTATATTTACCCAAAATAATTTTTGCATTTTATATTGAATATTTATATAAAGGTATAAAAAATATTAGTTCAAAAATATCCAATACTATTTTATGTTTTATTCACTAATGTATGCTACTATAGGCTCAGACAAAGTTAAATAATGCAGTTGTACTAGCACTAATTGCCCACAGATTATATGCTACCGCAGATTACAGATAGGAGTTTACAATAGATGATTTCATATAATTTTTGTGAAATTAAGATAATTCAAATGTCATTAGAAGGCAAAAAAAAAAAAAAAAAGTTTACTTTATTAGTGGAAATTGTAAAATGTGTAGCACATAGTGATTTGATTTGTAGTTTTGGGAAGTATACTCGCTATTACTGCCTTATCTCAATTTTTCCAAATGCTGGTAAAATATAAGAGGAAAAAAGAATTAAGGTGAAAATTAAACATTTATAATCGAACTGTTATAAAACTCAAAATTTATGAATCCATGATGATCTATCAAATATGACTGACTCTATGTTGCACCACAAACACAATTTCAAAAGAAAAGCGTTGCACATACTTTCTGGAAATCCAAAAAATAAGTAAGCGCCTAATAAAGTTTTATTAATAATTTTCTTCATTGCTTATTATTTCATGTTATGCTATTTTTGAATTTTGTATTATTTTAATTCATAAATTATTTTTAACATTTATTAAATATTTGCATTAAATTTGTTATTTTTATTATTATAAAAGGAGTGTAGACAGGTCAGCTTAACTTGGTTAGGTTTCCCTGAGTGCTGAGAGTACATAGCTGTGTTTCAAGTGGGCGTTGCTCACTTGCTGGTTTGTTTACCTGTTCTTGATAATTCTTCAATAACTTTATCTTTTCGGTCTTTTTCAAGGTGAAAGGTAAGATTACCTTTTCTTTTTTGTTTTTCTCTTCTTTCCGGTTGTTTCATTTAACTAGTCAACCTGAGCCATTCGGCAATATTTGTGTCGGATGTGGACAATTCTCAATTCAGTATGAACGACGGTCAAAGAAGTACCAGCATGACTTCCAATACTAATAATTACTACAAAAGCTCAAAATCAATTAATGAACTGGTGTTGCGATTGGGTGAAAAAAGTTGTGAGGAAATTCACATTATCTGCCAACACAGTGATGCAAAACTTAAAATTCCGCGTTCAAATCCTTTCCTTATTCAGGCTGATATTAAAAAACACGTAAATAGACATGATCACTAACATGAAATTTTCGAGGCAAAGAAAACTTATATTTTCCACTGCCGATCCGGTGTGCGCTACACAGATCTTAAATCTTGACAAAATTCTGGAAACGCTAATTTCTACGGCAGTAACTTTTGAAAATATAACGGAGCGATTTCTAATCTTTGATATACCTACCAATCTACCATTGCCGAATTAGCGGCTGAAATTATGCATACAAATGACATGGAAGTGGTTGAGTTGCGCCGCTTTGTTAAACTGAACTCTACTCAAGAATTTTCTCCGGTACTCATTACAATCTTGGGAACTTTTTTGCCTGATTCTATTAAGATATGGTTCACCAACCAAAAAATTCGCCAATTTGTCGATAGAGTCCGACAGTGCTTGCATTGTTATGAATTTACTCATGCAACACGTGTCTGCGACAGGAACATTTGCCCTCGGTGTGGTGTAAACCATGAAGGATTGTGTCAAGGTCCGGAAAAATGCATTATTTGTACTGGACCTCATCCAGCTACTTCCAAAATCTACCCACGTCATATCCATGAACAAAAACTCCTCGAGTTCAAGTGCAGAAATCATTTAACTATTGGCGAGACGCGGCGCATATATGCTCAATCATCTAAAACTAATTACTCCGACGCTGCTAAAAACTAACACGACAGCTCCAAACATAGAAGAAATCGTAAATCAAAGAGTAGAGAGTATTGTTCAGAACATTACGATTAAAATGGAACAACCACTGGACAATGGACCACTCTTCTAATTGAAATATTTCAAAAAACAATCGAAAATCTTGTGCAATATCTGGTCTCAGTATTCCACCAAACGGACCTCAAACAATCCCCTAACCGAAAACGCCAAATGATCAACCTTGTTCCACCCACTAATAATCCCATGCAATGGGATGCAGGTGGAAGCAATGATTCAGATTAAGACTGTTTTTTTTTGCGATGTTTTTGTTCCGGTGTTCCCGGTTGTTTTAGTGTATTTATTAATATTCCTCTTGTTTTTTCCCCAAGTTAAGGGCTTTTCTTTTAGTTTCTTAGGGAATAATACCTTCCTGATTTATTTTCGTAATTTTCGGTGATGTCATTCCTTCAGTGGAACTGTCGCAGTCTTAAAAATAAGAAAAACTGGCTCCACCAACCCTTTTTCACAACGTCAGAATTTTGGGTTTTTCAGGAAACATTCCTGAAAGCAGATGATCGTCTTTCATTTCCTAATAAAATCTTTTTTCGCACCCACCGTAACAACAGAACAGGAGGTGGTCTACTAATAGGTATTCCAACAAACATGTCCGGTCGTGTTATTTTTGAAAATTCTCAAGACCCAAACCTTGAGATACTTGCAATAGAAATTCGGTCACACACCTTTTCATTTACCATTGTTAATATTTATGCACCGCATGGGTTAGATATCAATCAGGTTCAAAATTTTTTCAGTACTCTAAAGACGCCAACTTTTATTTTTGGGGATTTCAACCTACACCACCCCTTTTGGGGCGGAAAAACATCTACGCCCAAAAGCGAAGAATTTTTGGATTGGTTGAATCAGTCGCATTTTTCTATCCTGAATACTTCAACGCCCACTCACATCACCCATAATTTCACTTCTTCCGTTATAGATCTCACTCTTTGTTCGGCAGCTCTCTTAAACGAAGTGTATTGCTATGTTTCTGACTGTACCTTCGAAAGTGATCATCTCCCAATAGTTGTTTCATGGTCCAAACTAGCAAATGCATCAAAATACCTTAAAACCATATTCTGGAATCCAATTCTCAGAGATTCGAACACATTTCTTCAATCGATTGCTGACCCTACCGTTGAAATAGTCACTGAAAAATTTCGCACACTATAAATATTAATACCAAAAACCAAATTTTGCCTAATAATGAATACCCACCATGGTGGAATATTGCATGTAATAACTTCTGTCATCTGAAAAAAATAATGTGGAAAAAGGCCAGGAATAGTGTTTCGGTCCCTGATTGGATTCGCTACAAAAAATACCGAAGTAAATTGAAATATCATATTAAAAGGGCAAAAACAAAAATACTGGGAAAATATAAGTAATATTCCGAGAAACCCTAAATTATTTTTCCGTATCCTGAATAAATTAACTAATCACAATGATCCTGATATAAAAAATAGCAAAATACTTTTTCACAATAATAGA
The DNA here is from genome assembly GCA_021605075.1 of Caerostris darwini. Taxonomy (NCBI): domain Eukaryota; kingdom Metazoa; phylum Arthropoda; class Arachnida; order Araneae; family Araneidae; genus Caerostris; species Caerostris darwini. The sequence goes on from BPLQ01008209.1 coordinate 267,155, forward strand.
TATATTAGTAATCCAAAACAGCAAAGCAATCTATTTGCAAATTATTTTTCAGCACAAAACTTCCGTTCTGAACCTATTCCATTGGATTACAGCATAGACAATAAGTTTTTAAATAAAAATATTGAACTTTGGGAACTGCAAAAATCTATTCAGAAAATGAGAAATACTACACCCGGCGCTGATAACATTCCAGCTGCATGGTTAAAAAAACTGGATGAATCGTCCCTTTTAGTTATCTTGCACCTTTTTAATCAACAATTGAGTTTTTCTCCAATTCCGAAGAGCTGGAAACACGCTATCATTATTCCAATCCCTAAACCCAACAAGGATAAAACAAAAACGTCGTCGTATAGGCCGATTGCATTAACCTCTGTTTTTTGTAAAGTATTTGAACACATTCTTTCCAATCGCATTGTTAATTTTCTGACTTTCACCAATCGACTTCATACCAATCAGCATGGATTTATACCTTTTAGAAACAATCATACCGCTATTTATACCATCTATAAATCAATTTTAACTGCACACAATGAAAAAAAATATTTTGTCGGTATCAGTCTCGACATAAAAAGTGCTTATGACTCTGTGCCTATCGACGAATTAATTTATAAATGTCTCCAAATTGGAATCTCGGGAAACATCGCTAAATGGATTCATGGTTTTCTTCAGGACAGGACTTTTCAGGTTCGATGGAGAAACACTGTTTCTGACCCAAAACCTTCTTTTAAAGGCCTTCCACAAGGTAGTGTACTTTCACCAATTCTTTTTATAGTTTTTTTTAATGACATTTTTGAGACTTTGGAGGTAAACGTGGATTGCTCTATTTTCGCTGATGACATTTTTCTTTTCTGCTCACATCAATCGTTATCATATATTCAAACCCAGCTTCAAAATACTCTGGAGAATTTATACAAATGGTGTTCTTATTGGAATCTTACAATTAGTGCTGAAAAAAGCGCAATAGTTGATTTATCTAAAAAAAGATCAATTTCATTGCCGCGGATAACATATGGCGGAATTCCTCTCATCTGGAGTGATACTCTTAAGTATCTCGGAATTCCTTTTTCAAAAATAAACCAAAACGAAATTATTTTAAGAAATTTACGTATAAAAGCCCTTAAAAAAATTAACGGTCTAAAATTTCTGGCATCAAAGAAAAATGGTATAAGGACAAAGCATCTTCTCACTATTGCAAACAGTAGTATCCTCAGCACATTTTATTACAGTGCATTAATAATTAAAAATTTCCCGGTCACCAAATTAAACGCCTGTAACACAATTCAAACAAAAGTTCTCAGAATTGTTCTGGGATTACCAATTTGGACTCCGAATATTATTCTGTTAAAAATGTCTGGACAAGAAATTCTTTCAGATAAAATTAAACGTTTGGCGTTGCAGTTTTTAATCAAACAATATGCTAACCACTTTTTCTCCCCTTTGATGTTAAATAATACATTGCAGTTGATTGCAAAGATGAAAACACTCTCCAAAATTATAATTGTTCACCAGAACACCTCTTAACCTTGCCAATTGTGCCACGGCATGATCCTTCCTTATGTAAAATTTTCCTTCAGAAGTTCAGTTTCCAAAATAAAGAAAACCCAGTTTCACTTATAGTCAAGGATTTTTCAGATTGTATAAAAAGATTTTTCTCTGATCACTATATCATAGCCACTGATGCCTCAAAAAGTCACGTCTCAACTTCAATCGCCGGCATTTCTAGCAATCAAAGTTTTTCATATCGCATTAACCCAATAAATTCTGTTTTCACAGCAGAGGTTTTGGCAATCTGTGTCGCCATAGATGAACTAGTTATTGTTGACAAGGACATTTTAATACTTTCTGACAGTTTTTCGGCTCTTAATTCACTTAAAAATATTAACATTCATTCTACCTATGTTACTCAAAGACTTGCTTCCAAGCTTTTTGTTAGACAAACTTTTAATCAACATATCACTTTTTTATGAGTTCCTGGTCATTCGGGAATTTTATGGAATGAAAAAGCGGATTCTCTCGCAAAGAATACCACGGAACTCTCGCAATTTATTGAATGGATATCTCCGGAAGATGTCATTGCAAACCTGAAAAACCAATCCTACCTAATCCCGGAAACAAATTACTTTAGCAGTAAATATTATGATTTGATAGGAAACTTTCCAGACATTGTAACTCTCACAAAATGGACACAGAATAGAAGACAGGATATACTGATTGCTCGTATCATCAGCAGAATGATCGTTACTCCCGCCCTGTTAAATAGATTCAACTTAGATTCCAATCCTTTCTGTAACAGCTGTAATGAAATAAATGATCTTTTACACATTCTTTTAAGATGCAGAAAATATTCCACCTCCAGATTACATCTTTGGCAAAACTTGAATATCGATGAAAATAATATCACATTCAAAGCTTTTTTATCTAAAATTCTTGATTGCAAAAAAAATCTGACTTTATTTCTCCAATCTCTTAAACGTTTTGATATTTATTAGCTGCAATTCTCTCGGCACTCAGGGGATACTATTAATCCCTGTTTTTGTTCGCGCCAATTTCCTTACTGAGCGGAAAATAAATCCCGCATCCTTTTTAGTGACGTATAAATAGGGAAAACGAACTGTTTCCATATAGTGTTTAGGGGATTATAGTCCTTGTTGCTTCGCATCCCCTTATACTCCTTCGATTCAAGTCAAAAAATTATTATAAAAATAATGTTTTATTTGTATCAAAATTATTTTTAAATTTATTAAACATTTGTTTTAATACTACAGAATTATGTTTTTATACCTTATTATATTTTACTGTATGCTTTATGCAATGCAACTTATTTTCTTATTCAGGAATATTTGCAAAAATTATGTATGTTATTTTAAGCTATTTCTGCAATTGTTAATTGTAAGAATTTTATCCTAGATTTGTCTGTCAAAATGTTTAAGAATTGATACATTGTGAATATTTCATAAAATTTTGAAATTTAATTTTTGATAAAAAGTTAGTAAATATTAAATAAATTAATTATTCTTTTATACTAGCAGTTTAAAACAGGTTTTAATAGTTTTATAGGTTTTTTTATATGTAATTTTTAGTTATATAACTTAATATATTTCCAAAGCATTAAAGATATCATCAGACTCCAGCAGTGAAGTAAAAAAGAGAAAAACTAATTAATTATAAGCATTCTTTTTAACAGAAGAAATAATCAAGTTATCTATTTTAAATTTTGTAAAAAGTTTATTTTGTATCAAATTATAAACTGGATCAAATGCTTTTTTACATCAATATTTTGAAATGTTTTGTAAAAGATCTGATTTGTATGATAAGAATCTTTTATTCAGAGCTTGTTTTGTAAAATTGGAAATTTATATAAGGGTTTTTTTCTTACCAACATTAGAATTTTATGAATAAATAATTTTTCTCCAAACAAGATATTTATCTGTTTCCAGATATTAATGCTAACATTGAAATGGTAAAAAAAAGCCTCTTAAATAGATAGTAATATAAAATAGGCCCTTTTAATTTAATATATTAATAAATATTTTTAAAAAAAACTTTTTTCCTAGATTACACTTGCAATCCAAATATGTTCACTTGCAAAGAAAGTGGGCGCTGCATTCCTATGAGTTGGACCTGTGATTCAGATATGGATTGTGGAGAAGATGATACATCTGATGAACATGAAAACTGTGGTAATGAAATTTTCTAGTTAATCATAGTTCTCCATTTTTAATTTTGTAAAATAATTTCATAAGTGAAAGAAGCAAATAAACACATCAAACAGCCATGATTTTTAAAGTTGGAATTCATAATTTCGTCAGCTTCATTAAACACTGAATATTTGTTATCTAATATATAAATTTTGATGTGAAAGTTAAAATTTTAAACATAATCCTTAATAGATGTTCAGTTACTATTTGTTTTAAGGAAGAATGTATTAATGTGACAATTCTTTACTAGCCTACCTTGAATATGATAGGGAATTTTAATAAAATGATTTGTCATTCCAACACATAAAAGTTTGATACATTCATATTTAGTGTGCTTGTGTTGTAAGCTACATTTATTGTCAGGCAGATTTGAAAAAAGAGAAGAATGGCATAAAGGATTTAAATTTAATAATAATGATATATATATTTAATGCTTATGTATTAATTTTTTAAAAATTATATCGAAAATGAAATTTAATTTTTTAATTTGTAAGTTTTCTATCAAATGTTAAAAATTCATATCAAGGATGTAAATATTTTAGATTCTAATGTTAATTATTTCACAATAAGAAAAATGATTAATTTTCTAATTACTTTGATTTTTTTTAAATAACTGAGTTTATTTATAAAAATCGATTTTCATGTAGAATATCCTGTATGCAAGGCAGAAGAGTTTCGTTGTGAAAATAGAAGATGTGTTCCAATGGAGTATGTGTGTGATGGTGATGATGATTGCCGAGATGGCTCTGATGAATATGCGTGCAAGCAGAAATGTGATGGACCGAACCAATTCTCTTGTGATAGTGACACACTGTGTCTCACTGAAGATCTTAGATGTAATGGTTGGATAGATTGTAAAGATGAAACAGATGAACAGGGGTGTGGTAAGCCCTTTTTTTTAAGAATAATTTTTTGTATGGGATTATTGAAATGCTGAATATAATCTGTGAAGAAAATATTTCACTGATTATTGAATTTTGTTAATATGTCATTTCACACTTTTAGCCTATTAGATTAACTAATTAAAAAAAAATTTAGTATTCATTTTAAATTTTATTTAAAAATTAAAATTAAAATAAAGACATTTCATAAATATAAAAAAATTGAATCAAATTATACAATTTTTGAGCATTAATTTAGTAAATGTGTGTTATAAATCTAAAAAGGAGAACAACAGTTTAAAATAATTATAATTCATACAATCTACCAATAAATAAATTCAGGCATTTAGTTCCTGTCTATCATTTTCAGCATCATATGACCTGTAGTCATAATTTTTGTCATAATGCATAATTGCTGGTGTTTAAGATAGTAGAAACCAAAAAGAAGATATGCATTTAAGATTAATAGTTAAAGTAAAAGTGACAATATTTTTTTGACGATTTGTAATCTTCATGTTTATTGGATCAGTTCACAAAATGTAGTTAATAATAGTTAAAAAATATTTTATTTTAAAATACATACATACACTAAAAAAAAAAAAAAAAAAAGCGAGAGAAAATAAATAAATAAAAAAAAAGAACAATCTTTGTTATTTAAGAAATTTTTTTTTTTTTTTAAATTTCATTAAAAATCTTATTTTTCACTTTTACTAGAAACAAGCATAAAGAAGGTCTGTGCCAAGGATAAATTTCTGTGCTCAGATGGAACTTGCATACCGAGTAATTGGAAATGTAATATGCGATATGACTGTGTTGACAAAAGTGATGAATTGAACTGCAGTATGTAAAAATTTTTTTTTGTTTTGTGAAACTACTTTCTTTTATATGAATTGTAATTTTTAACCTGTTATTATTATAGAAGTCATTTGCATATTTTTTGTATAAAAGTAAAATGATAGAAAAAAAAATTATGTTCATTTTGTTAGCTTGTAAAATTATAAAGATTTTAAAATTTTTAAATGAGTTATGGAAAGCTTATTATTTTAATTTTTTAAATACCATAATTTTTTGGCTATAGTCTATGAATTTTAAGTTAGAAAAAACCTTAGAATTATTGGTTCAGTTTATAAAAAAATGGTACCAGAGTTAATCTTATAAAAAATAATTTTAAAAAATTGGCATTTTAAAAGTGTGCTTCTTTTTCTTTGAAGATAATACATGGAATTTCAACCTGATTGAAAAATAAATGTTTTTTTTAAAATTTCTTTCAAAACATAAAATATGTTTATAGAAGCTGTGAATGAAAAATGATATTCATATTTTTTTGCAAGAAGTCAATATGTAATGTATTCATGCATCAAGGTGTGCAAGTGGATAAAATTAATTAAAAATATGTGAAAATAATTAAAATTCCTTTTTTTGTATACTAAATTAGTAATTATGTTGTATATATATATTGATTCAGATATTTTATCTCATTAGTTAATATAAAAAATTGACAAATTGTCTATTATTTTATTTTGAATAGGATACTTTAAATAGTTGTTTATCAATTATTATTATTATTTTATTTTTATATTATTGAAATTATTCTTCGAAGTATTTTTTTATTGTATCTTTAATTTATTTTTTATTAAATATGCCAATAAATATTTAGGGGCTTCATCAGCTTAAATGTAAATGTTTCTCATTGAAAATCTTAAATTAGCAGATGTTTTACATATTTAAGATATTAACAAGGTAAATAATGATACTAAACATTGTCTGGAGATTTTCTGTTATTGCTTATTCTATGAGATTGGAGATTTTGTTTTTTTCCCCCTTATTGTAGGGTTTATGTCACTGCAAATTATAAGCAGAGAATTATGGTATGACATTCGAGAATTTTCTTTAAATTTTTCTTAATTTTTACACATGTATTTTTCAAAATTATATTTTATTAAAATTAAAGAGAAACGTATGTAGCATTTGACATGATGTGACTTACAGAGATGTTTTGAGATGCTCATGTAAGCTGCTTTATTTCAAATTATATTTAGCATTAGCAACCTTTCTGTAGAAATCTTACTCTTTTTTTAAATATCTTCCTTTTAAAACTCATTTGTTTGTACTTTTTTGTTAGTACTTTATGTTTAGAACCTTCTACTTTTAATTAACCAATCAAATCATTTGTTTTCTAACTTTTTAAATGAAAGGAATTTTAAAAATTGTGCTTGCAGTTGTACTTTTACTATAAATATTTTTTTTGAAATTATGTTTTTAATTATTTTGGTATTAATTTTTTTTTGTGTGCATCATGAGTTAATACTTTCTTTTACAGCCAATGTAACCTGTGCTGATAATGAGCACCTTTGCAAATCAAAAGATCATTGTATATTGAATACCTTTTTATGTGATGGTCACATGGATTGTGCTGATGGATCAGATGAAGCAAATTGTAGTAAGTTATAACAGTTCATTTTGCATTACATTTTGTTCTTGTATTGTATACATTCATTCCAGAAATATTTTGTTCTCTTTTTCAATTTTTGTGTGTTAGCAAAGAGAAATGATATTTTTAATTGAAATAAAAAAATAACAAATTATCTACTTTTAAGTAAGTAATTTACAATGCTACTTCATAATTGTGTATTTGATTGCTTTGGGCTTATGATGTATTGATTTAGGGCATCCATTTTAAAGTTCTAACAACAATTAGTAAGATTGCACAATTTCATGCAAAAAGTAATCATAAAATACAAATCTACATATTTAAGAAATTTATTCTTATTATGAGGAGTGATAAAATGAAATGCTAATATCAGAAATTTGTTCGCTATTTCAGTGTTAGCCGCATGCATCAGTATTAATGAACAGCATATGATGATTCTTAAATTACTTTAATGTGTATTTTGAATATTCTTGATTGCATTGCTGAATATGAGAGAATATTCAGTGTTAAGATTTCACTAAATGAAAAAATGGGATATACTTTAATTGCAAAATGCCAGTGGAAAGGATACAGTGTAAAGCAAAAATATGATAATCAATATTTGGGATATATAAACAGCAGCTAAGTGAGAAAATTAAAGTAATAAACAATTCTATTGAAAGTGATTTTTTTTAAATCTTTTTGTAAGTTATTTTTAAACATAGTAATAATGTATTAGACTTAAAATACATATTGTACAATTGTACAAGAAACATATTGTACATATTGTACAAGATCCTAAAATATTGTGTGGTTTTCAAATTGACAGATATAATACTGTTTAATTAATTAATTAATTTCTGTAGATGAACATGTGAATATATGCAGTTTCCCCAACCACTTTTGTGATAACCAGACACGTTGCATCAACATCACTCAGTTTTGTGATGGAACCAATGACTGCAATGATGGATCTGATGAAGGCGGAATGTGTGGTGAGAAATATTCAAATCTTGCATTTATTTTATATGTAATATAATTAGTAATTTGAAGAAGTTATTTATTATTGCTTAAGTGCATTTTTGATTGAGCATCCTGTGATTTTATATCACAGTAAAAACTGTAAACAAGTTAAAATTATCTCTGGGAACAATCACAATTATGAAAATGATTTATATAACTTAAAGTAATTCTTACTTGCAGAACTGAATTTCCATTCAGTGAAATATTCTTGTAATTGTAAAAGTATTATATTTGATATGCTTTATGCTATGCATTAGTTCCTACAAGAATGCTAATTTATCTTTTTAGTAAAATGAACTCGTTTTTCAGATTTTGGTTACTACAGAAATTTCCTTCGTATTTTCATTCACTGACTTTTCTATCACATTGACAAGATGTGTTGCTAAGAAGTGAAGTCTAAAATGATTTTGATCCATCTTTATTATAGGTCAATCTACAATGCAGGATATTCTTTTTAATTCTTAATTATATAGATATTCTCATTGAAACTTAAATCTCTTTCCAAATTTTTATGTATAATTTTTATAATTTTTGTATTTTAATTTAATTATTTTTATTTGTAATTTTTATGTTTGTGTAATTCATGAAAATGTTATGTTTTAGAGAAATTTGTTAAGTATTAAAGTATAAAGAAAAATTCATATGATTTTTTCAATTCTTTAAAATTTTTACTCATTCTGTTAGAAATTCATGACATATTTATATTTTTTGATAGTCAACTAAATTAAAATATGCCTTTAATGGTAATTTGTTGTTATAGGTTGGTTGTTGTTATATTGTTTTTTGACATTGTGATTTTTTTTAAAAAAATAGTTAATTCAAAATCAGAGAAACATTAAAGAATAACAAAAACGAGCTTCATATTTATATACTGTATATCAGTTGAAAATATTTTATTGTGAAGCATATTAAAATCTTTTGTTTCTATGCACTTAGTTAAAATCAGTTCTATTAAAAAAATATGATATTCTATAATATTCTATTAAAAAAATAAGTGTTAAAAGTATAGTTTTTACTTTTTTTATTCAAAAGATTTAAAACACTTTTTTAAAGTAAATAATGAACTTTATTGTTAATTGTAAATGTAAAACAATAATCATGGGTAAAAAAAATGTTAAATGCATTTTTATTTTTTGTAAATCGATGTTACGATGAGTTGTGAAAATGCATTTCATATGTTTAAAAATATTGTTTATTTTTGCAGAATATGAGCAATGCTTCATGAGTCGTTGTATGCACCAGTGCCAGACCACTCCAACGGGTCACATTTGTTATTGTCCTCCTGGATTACAGCTGACGGTTGATGGAAACTCTTGCACTGGTAGGTTTTGGGATATTTCTTTTCAATTGATTGTACAGAAATAAATAGAAAATATATACTTTTTTACTTTTTTTGTGTGTCACATATTTAAAAAAAAAAAATGATTATTTTTGTTATGCTTTTTTCTAAATAACTACTATTCTGTGTTTTGTAGAATGTAACTTAACATTGTGCCAAGTAGCTATATAATTTAAATGTCTACCTTTCTAACGAGTTTCCCAATAAGATATCAATCAATACAGGATTCAGTGTTAGAGGATTATAATCTTGCCTTTTAGGAAGCTATATGCAATTGAGTATCAAAAGGTGATATGTAGCTGTTTATTTACTAAATATTGTTATTTATTTTTAATGTTCACAGTGTGAATAAAATTAACAAGATTCATTTGAATATGTATATGCATCTAGACATTTTTATAAAAATTATATCTAATTTTCTAAATAATTAGTTAAAATTGTAAAATTTGCAGTCATTGTTTTTATAAATTTCATTCTTTAAAATTTAAGGTTATTAAAATATATTAATATTTTGGTAACTGTATCATCTGCACCTGAAGTTGCAACTTTTATTTTATTATCGACAACTGAGGTTTGACTATAGTTGCTTGTAGTTATTTTAGATATTTATATTTGTATTAAAAATAAATTTGTGTGACTGCTGGAAGATGTTTTAAATTTTTTTCATAAATATGATCTAATATTCCATTTTCTTCTCTGTTTTATCTATATTAGTTGAAACACTTGAATAATGTAGTAAGATGCCTTTCAAAGATTAATTTTTATCACGGAAAAAATTGTGATTACATCGATTCTTTAAAATTTTAAGGATTAGTTTTGATCATATGTTTGCACTTTTTAAAATTAATAGAAAAACATAAAAATAAAATTTCCAAATTTTAACAGTTTATACTTATTTTTAAGAAATTGAGACCAAATCTAGTATTTTATTAAAGTTGTTGCTAGCTATTCAAGGAGATGTTTAAAGAAAGAATCATTTATGTATTTAATGACTGCAATTTTAGGACAAATGTCTGTATCTATCTATATATCTTGTTTTAGTAAAAATCAACAATTTTCCTTGCCGGAAGTACTTTATTCTTAGATCAGGTATAATTATTTACCATATTTGTCTATCATAGGTCAGCCTTTCTAGTGGCTGATTTTTTTTTAATTAGTAAATAATTGCCTTGTTAAAGGTTATTATGTATAATTTACATTGTTTTATAATTTTGTTTCATTGTGATAAATGCTGTTATATATATAATATATTTCTTTAATAATATTAAGAAAATTAGTCCCTGTAATGAAAGACTGATAAAAAAAGTATCCAATTTGCATTCACTATTAAAATAGTACATGTTTATTAAGCAAAAATGTAAATCAGTCTTTTCATCTCTTACAGAAATTCCCGCTTGTGAACAATGGGGCATTTGTAGTCAAAAATGTATACAACTTAAACACAGTCATAAATGTACTTGTGAACCAGGTTACTATTTAGAGCCTGATTATTATACTTGCAAGAGCAATGGTAAGCATTAATAATATCATAAAAATTAGATGTTTAAAATTTGAAATTTATGTGTCTTTAAGTGAAAAATATTGATTAAGTTGTTAAATATTTCTATAACTGTATATTGTAAGTAATTATGAAATTTTAATCATACATTATGTAATTTTTAAAGATGGTATTGCTTTATTATCATTAATTTTAACAACTTAATTGCTTTACTTTCTGTATTGTTCTCCTCAAATTAATTTTGAAATTGATTTTTTGCTAATTATACTATGCACAGATTCTACAGAGCCTTATCTTATCTTCTCAAATCGGCATGAGCTGCGAAGTGTGGATCTGAAAACTATGACTGTAAAGGCGCTGATTTCTGGATTGCAAAATACAGTAGCTGTGACCTTCTTCCACTCCGACAAGGGAGATCTCATTTTCTGGACTGATGTTGTGGAGGACAAGATCTACAGAGGGTACATCATTTCTGGATGTGAGTCTAATTTTTTTGCTCACTATGTCATAGGTATCTGAACTTCTCTGATCATCAAAAGAATTTCTGCAATATCAATAAAAAAAAAAATCCTAAAAATACATTGAATATTAATAAAATTGATATTTTGAAAATTATTTTAACTGCTAGAATCCAAAGATTAATAAAATTTAGATTAGAAAAAATAGTTCTCACCTTCCTGCTTTTAAATATTTTTAGGACAATGTAGTATCGTAGTTGTTAGTTTGAATTTGCTTATTTTCTCTCCTCTCAAAATTATGAAATGTTTGTGTAATGTGTTTATAATTCTGTTGGCAAATTTCATTACTTATTGTAATAGATATGGTGTAGCAAAGTTAACAAAAATTAATGTGGTGATCGAATTATTCCTATTTTGTAATTATTAAATTACACATTGATTGATTATTATCATTTATTGTAACTGTAAATGCGAATGAATTTAGAATGACTTATTATTTGGAAATTTTCATGATGAAAAACTTACTGTAACAGATAAATCTTCTTTAATTTTTTTCAATAAAAATGTTTGCAAATTTGTTTTTAATATTCAACAATAAAATGATGAAAAATTTAAATTGTGCATTGCAGCTTTGACCAACATTGAAGTTGTAGTGCAGACAGGATTGGCTACAGCTGAAGGTCTGGCTGTGGATTGGATTGGGGAAAATCTGTATTGGGTGGAGAGTAATCTTGATCAAATTGAAGTTGCAAAATTAAGTGGCCAGCATAGGAGAACTCTCATTGCTAGCAACATGGAGAATCCAAGAGCAATAGCTGTTGACCCACGCTTTGGGTAAGAAGTTTATTAAGAATTTAATTGTACTTTTTAAATTTTATTTTACATTTATTCTAATATGAAAATGTAGAGTATAGTTTTTGAATTTTTTTTTAGAAAAGTTAGAGCAAAAAATAAAATGCTGTTTATATATGAATTAAATAGTTTTTTTAAATTAAGTATTCATTTATTAACCCATGGTAATTCTTTATTAAACATTTTGATATTTTAAGATTGTTTAAATTTCTTTTGTTGGTAAAAAATGAAGCATGCATTTTATCAGCATTTACTTTGATTTTCTGGTCTACAAGCCAAGTTTGTAATTTGTTTGATATATTTTTAAAGGTTATTAATAATAATGTGTGTGTACCTTTTGGTGCTCATACACCAAAAGATACAAATGGCTGCCAAGTCATTAATTGCAAGATTTGTGTCTGTTGTATAGAATGTCATTAATATAAATTGAAAATGGGATAGGGGAAAGTAATGAGCCTTGAGTGAGTTTGCTGATCTTTAATTTTGATGTTGAAAGCTTCCTCTGACTTTGAAATTGCTACTGTTTATGAAGTTATTATTAATTTGAGTATGAAAATTGAGATTTATTAACTTGTAAATTAATCATCCATGCCAAACCATAGTAAATGCTTTTGCTATGTCTTAGGAGAAAAGTAGTGTAGTTGCTTTTGTATGTGTAAACTCTCCATGCATTTATAATTTTATTCTTAAAAGCTGATGTGAAGTGTTGTTTGAATTCGAATTATTCTGATATGATGATGATGCAAATCACATATAACATAAATGATATGTTCGTAAGTTTAACTTAGACTTTTGAGAAGTGATATATATCTGTAGTTTTGATTTTTGTTTGGTCTCTGTTTGATTTGTGTTTGGGAATAATTGTTTGTTTTCCTTCTGGATTGAAATTTTAGTATTAGATTGGTTATTTTTTGCATGTAATTAAAAATAATTAAGAATAGGATATAATTTACTGAGAGGCTTTTAATAATTTGTTATTGTGAATACATTTTTTACAATCAGCAAAGGTAAAGTTTTTTTTTATTGATATTTTTTAGATGATTAATAAATTTTGTTGTGATTCATTTATGATTTATGAAATGTCTTTCAGCATGCTGTTTTGGACAGATTGGGACACATCTGCTCCTCGCATCGAAAGAGCCTCTATGAGTGGAGAAGAGCGGTCGATTATCTGTCGTGTGGATGATGTTACAGATGGAGGATGGCCCAATGGACTCACATTGGATTACAATGCCCAACGAATCTACTGGATTGATGCTAGGTATATACTGAATGTTTTTAATGGCCTAATACATGATCTACTTCCATTTGTTAGAAGAAAAAATGTAATAACAATTTACATTTTATTTGAGCATGTATTATTTAAAATCTTGTCATCATTTGGTGTCACACTCTTAGGATTTTTGTGTATCCATCATTTAATATGTAAATGTATTTTCAGCGGTCTATAAAGAGGTATTAAATCGTAGAATTAAAGTTTATAAAATGTTGAAAAAGTGTCTGTTAAATCTCTTTGTTGAGAAATGCAGTGAAAAACAGTCTTTAGTTCAGTGAAACAAAACATATAACTTTTCTTTAGACACTATTGTTTTCTAGAATTCATTTTAAATCTTGACAGATTATTAGTATGCTTCTAACAAAAGAAATCTGAAAAAGTTGATTGATATATTATCTTTATAACAGAAGATTTTCTGCCAAAAGTGATCAGAATTTTTTTAATAATAATTGTTGTATTTAATACCTGTGAGGAGTTTTGTTTTGTTCTTTGCAAAAAACTTGTAAAAGTAATTTTGGTGCTTTTAGATCATAGCAATACATTTCATAATTTGGTTGTTGACAAAAAATACAGCCTCAATAATTTATTACTTCAAATATGTGGACATACATGTCTTTTTCGATTGATTAAGGAGCCCATTGAATTTTTTGATCTCTGAACAATGGAAGCATCACTTTATTGGATCAGTGTTGATTCTTGCTCCACAGGAGTTTGAAACAAGTATCTCTGGATATAACATATGCAAGATATGTGCCACTCTACAAACACTCAAACTCAATGCTATTATCAACAGTTTTTATAAATTTATTTTCAGCCTAATCAACATATTTTTCTTCTGAAGCCTACTGCATAACAACCAAGTTTCTTCAAGTTTCACAATTTCATTTACATTATTACATGTGATTATTTGAGGTTATTATATTTGTTTTTTATATGTACTAATTGAATATCTTTTTATTGTAATGCATCTGTTATAGATCCGATTCCATCCATACTATCACCTATGCTGGAAAAGACCACCGAGAGATCCTTCAGCATCATGAGTTCCTCTCACACCCTTTTAGCATCACACTCTTTGGAAATTACGTTTACTGGACGGATTGGAGATCAAATTCAGTTATAAGGGTAAATAAATTCATGAAAAACTGACTTGATAAAATGATAAATGGAATTAAAAATTATTGTTATTGTAAATGTGTGAAACTTCTATGTGGTTGGAACCTTCATGTTATTTGTAATTTTGAGTGTATATTTTTTTTATATGAGATGCAATTAAAAAGGATAAATAAGCTGTATAATTTCGAAAATAGGTAGATGTAACATATTTCAGTTATTAAAATGCTATATCAACTGTTTCTGTTCTTTTAAAGACATGTTTATAGAAATATTGTCATTGTGTTGTTGAAAATGCTACTGAAAATCTTTTTAAGATCAGATTAAGTTATAACTTTAATATTGTTTTATTTATGAGTAATTAATTAATAAAATAGTATAATTATCATATATTTCCAAATATAGGCTGATCTGTTCATCTGAGAGTGCTTTTTTTTCTACAAAAAATTTACCCAAAGTTCAAACCCCCTGTATAAGTTGAAGCCTCATGTTTGCATAAGGATTGTATTCAAAATTTCCAAAAAGTAAAATAAGAGAATGAAATAATTTTCATTTTCCGTTGTTATTTTTATGTGTTAATTACTTGTGGTATTCTATTATTATTTTGGTGTGTGTTTTGATAGTTTCCATTAGCCATGCATAAAGTTCCTCAAAACAGACTTTTCATTTTATCAACAAAGTAAACAATCTAGAAAAATAACTCATTTTCTCAAAACGAAGTCATTTTATTTAAAATTAATTTTTTTCATAATCATAAAAAATAAAATGCTATATTTAGCAATTTATTACTTGTAGCTGACTATGAAAAAGAAGCTTTTTTTTTTTTTTATATTAGCAGATTCGTATATAAGTCAACTACCATCATTACACTTTTTCAAAAGTGTAAAAGTTTTCAGCATCTACATGAAAATATAAGGTATATCTAATAATAATATTTAGTTGTTTTGCTAGTTTTATTTTACCCTTTAAATCCTCTTTTCTTATTTTATTGTGTTTTCTTTTACTATTTTTTAAAAATATTTACTTGATCAAAAATTACTTTTATTTTTGAATTGTCAAATGCTTTCATTTGATGTGCTGATAGTGCACTACTTTTTTATTTATAAGTAGACATGTATAATAAGCATAAGTTTTTTTTCCCATCCATTTCAGGCCAATAAATGGAATGGAACAAATGTACAAGTAGTGCAGCGAGCTATCACACAACCCTTTGATATTATCGTTTATCACCCTAGTAGGCAACCCAAAGGTATAATCTTCTATTCTCAAAATAAAAATAAATTTATTTATATGTTTTTCAGTTTTTACTATTTCTACATCCACTTTATTAACTAAATTTGTCCAGATTATTCAGGCATGTTTTCAATATTTTATTATTCTCAGACCTAGTACATTTCTGAAAAAAATATATATATATATTCTGAAACGTTCTAAAATTCAGTAATCCGTCTTAAAATTTTAAGCGGTATAAAAAAAATTTCAGATTCTATCCCATGCTAAGACAAACAAGCTAATCATGGGGTCCTTCCACCAATTGGTAGGAGGAATGATTTCACATGAGTGGCTAGCATTTCTTTCTACCAATTAGTTTGAAGGGAGGATGTAATAGAAGCAACTGACATATCATGCTAGAGAGTGTGCTGTGGAATAACCATGTAATTCAGTGGAAATATGTTATGGTTTTTCCAAATATGTGTAGCATTCTTGGAAAAACTATAGAAATTATATGCTGTTGTTTGTTAAAAAAGCGAAAACTGGGGAAGATAAAACTTGAATGAGCTCTCATATTTACTATTTCGTAGAAATTCCTAGCGTTCCACAATAATAGTAACTATGTAGGTGTCGCCTTGTTAAGCAGTTCCTTTTAAAATTCAACTTAAGCCTAATTAACTTGAGTTCCACAACTGCTTCTCCTTTGTATATCTCTCTGTGTTTGTGTTTAAAATGCCGAGGCATACGAAGTTTATAAGCAATGGCTTCAAAATAAAATTGTTAACTAGCCTATCAGTAAATAGTGTGAAACTTGTGAGGTTATCTATTCAGCCTATTGCCGACTGTGCAATAACAAAATTCAGTGTCACTAATATGGGATATGCTCAAGTGATGTCTCTCTTTCAAAAGCAAAAAGAATCAAGGTCTTATGAAAAATTCCTCTGACCTAAATTTTTTCTGAGAATTCCATTGGGTGCAACTAAGGAAAGTTATTGTTTAAATAAATAAAAGAATAAAATTGTTTTTCAGTCTGTAATTCCTTTTGTGTTTATTCATTATATTAAGATCGATTTAAGTATGAACAAACTAGAGAAACCCATGAAAATATCCTTGTTTTCCTAAAAAAAATGTTTTAGTACCATTGCTTTTTAAAGTAAAATTAATTAAATATAAATGAAAACTTGCTCTTTGTATACATTAAAAATAAAGTCAATGAATAATTTTTTAAAAATATATTATAAGTGTACATAGCCTCTTAATTTTCTTTTTATAGTCAAATATAAAATATATAGTGAAACTTTGTCTTGAAAATTTTTAAAAAGCGTGTCCTAAAATTTTATTAAGAGCATGTACAATGTTAGTATCATAATCGGACAATCCAGTAACCATAAGCACAGCTAATTGAATAAAATTTGATTTGTAGAATGGTTTTTTTTTTAAGGGGTTAATATCTTGATAGGAGAGGCATTCGACAAATGTTGTCATTTAACAAATAATTAAATCTGGGATTCAAGTGCTTGTGAGAATAGCAAATGTTCTGTTTTATTTTACCAAGTTGTCATAAGATGAAAAAAAGAGGGATGAGGATTTACTTCATACATTTCAGTGTAATATTAAGCAAGTAAAAATAAATAAAAATTCTAAAGATGTAAAATAAAAGAAAACTAATAGTTGAATTTTGAACTATTTATTCTAAATGGAACAACTTTAGAAAGTTTTTTAGTAAGTTGTAATGTTTATATATGTTAAGGAGACAAAAATCTAGACTAGTTTCACAGTCAGTTATTACCTTAATTTTGTTGAAAACATTTTTTAATTATTTTTTGCTTTATTTCTGATTATCAGTACATAATGCCCATCCTATCTTGCTTAACTCCAGTAAAAATGTTGCTACCTTCCAATATCTTAAATTCATAACATTTTCAAAATGCTCATTTTTCACTGAATCTTCTCTGAAAAAATTGTAAGGTAACACTTATTCACAGAAGGGATAGATGAGAAACTTAAGAAATTATTTCTTTATGCATATAAACATATTATTTTAACAAGTGGGATCTATGAAACAGATGAACTCTGTTCTAGTAAAACTAATGATGTGCATTTGATAAATGTTACATTTTTAATTAATTTAATTAATGAATTAACTTGCTTTTTAGGAAACTTTTCTAATCCTTGTAAAGATAACAATGGTGGCTGCTCCCACCTCTGTTTACTCAACTTCAACAACACACGCACTTGCGACTGCCCCCATCTCATGAGCCTGGCTGCAGATAAAAAGACCTGCTACAGTTAGTATCATTAAGAGATTTCTTTTCTTGCATAGACTTTTTGTATGTACACCTTAAATACATTCTTCCTTTAAATATTAAGAATCCATAAATAAATATAACTCGATCACTGATCATGTGTAAAAGTGTCTAGCAGCAAAGTCGGATGGATTCAAACATGACATTTCAGTAGGGGAAGAAGTGAAATTCTAAGATTTTATTTTGGTTATATGATATTAAAAGTAACAGTGATAATATGTTGTGATTGTGCATGCGTTGATCTTCAGTAGCCAATTTACTGCTGCTCTTCAAAAAATGTTTTTGTATACCATTGTTTGATTATATCTGCTGATGAACTACATAATTCTAATAACAGATGTACTATTGGATATCAATAGCCACAAGCTGGATGGCATATCTATCATTCTGTACTTAAATTATTTTAATATTTTTATAAAAAAAAATATTTCTTTTTATAAGAATTATAATTTATTATTTTTTTTTTAAAGAACAAGCATACATTTTATTTTATTATGAATATTTATAATTTTATTCAGTTTAGTTGTATTTCTTTTAAGTTTTCATTCTAAAAACCAATGTTAAAAATACAAAGAATTAAAAATGATATTGTAATAACTATTTATAAGATTGTAAATATGATTATTCCTGCTATCTCTTTGTTATGAGTCTCTATGTGCCCAGCTTTTTTCAATTTTAGCTGCTGCTATTAAGGCATTTGTTTGCATCTCAAAATTTGTGAAATGAAATTCTGGAAATAAGATCCTGATTAAAGTTATTCTTATAGGGCACATATCTTTAGATGAATATAATTCATTTTTAGTAATTTTATATATGCCAGTTTCATATATTTGCAGTTTTAAATATATTCTCTTATATTTTTATTCTTATAAAAATAGTATACCAATATGTCCAATTTTTTGTTTAGTTTTGTAATTTTTTGCTTTTTGATTTTGTAATGAAACTAAATGAAAAAAACATGCAAACTTTACTTGCAATCATTATGTTACAAAACATTTTTTAAAAAATGAAATATTCCTGTGATTTATAATGATGAAATTAAAAAACAAACTACCATTGTAAAAAACAAATTATAAGAAATTAGTTTCTCATTTTCATTACAGATATTGCTTTTGCACAAAATAATTTCAAAACATTTTATATCTTAATGTCCATTGACACTAGTAAAAATACCACATAAAAAGTTTACTATGTTATAATTATTATTTTTCATAATTTTGTTTAATATTTTTAATAATTAATTCGAAAAATTTGACTAAAATCATGTTTTTAGAAAAATATTTTCTTTTGACCATTCAGAAATAAAAAAATATATATTCAATCGTTCATTAAACTTAAATTTTAATTTTGGAAAATCAATTTTTAAACCCCTATATCTCAAAGTTTTAATCAGATCTCTACAAAAAAAAATTTATCATAAACTAATTTCATCATACTGAATTGGCTGCATTGAAAATCTCAGGTTCCATAAGGGAAATATTTTGATTTAGCAGTTCATTAATTTTGTCTGTAAGTTTGTACTCTTCAAACCAGCTTGAATGGTACTTGTTTGAAGAGCTAATGATAACTACGAAGGTTTTTAAGGATGTCCCATTAATTTTGCTGCCATTGTGTACAGAATATATAAGTATTGGGATTGGAGGCTGCTTATTGAGGGAATGTGACTAATTTTTTATAAATTGTAATCGAAAATACACTCATGTCCATAAATTAAGGTTAATGAAGTTCAGGCAAAGAAAGAGACAGAGGCAAAACAAATTTGACTTATTTGTAAAGTCTATTTATTAAACAAAAGGTAAAGAGCAAAAAAGATGCTATATGTTTGACATAATTAATAAAAATTGCGATTTTTACTCCCTGGAGCAAATTTTAAAAAAGAACCTATTTACAAAAAACAGTATAACATGGTTAGTATGATGGTTAATATGGAGTATGTCTCCCGAACGATGCAATACAGGCCTTACAACGCCTAGGCATGCTGAGTATCAAATTATCAATCTGATCTTGGGGAATATTACACCACTCATCAAGCAATGCCCTCGAAGTTCCGGTTGACAGGTGGGAGGGGTTGACGGGCTGCAATTCGTCGGCCAAGCATATCCCACACATGCTCTATTGGATTCAAGTCCGGTGAGTATGCTGGCCAATCCATACGGGTGATATCCTCCAATTGAAGGCATTCGTCTACAATGTTTGCACGGTGAGGACGGGCGTTGTCATCCATAAACAGAAATTCAGCACCCATGGCGCCCCGAAACAAACGTACATGTTGTTCCAGAATGACATCCCGATAGATGTGGCCTGTCATCGTTACACTCTGAACATGCAGGTCAGTTCTGGAACCAAGAATAATTCCTCCCCAAACGAGCCACCGTAACGATGTCGTTCAATGGTGTTCTCTTGGTGGTAACGGGTACCTGGCGCTCTCCATATGAAAGTCCGGCGAGAATCAGACTGCAAATTAAACCTGGACTCGTCGGAAAACATCACACAAGACCACTGTTGCGGTGTTCACAATGCATGCTCTCTACTCCAGGTTAATCGCAGGCGACAGTGAGTTGCGGTAAGTGGAACACATCTGACAGGCCTACGAGCATATAGACCAATGTGCCCTAAGCGTCTGCCTTGAAACTGTCGTACCTTTAGCTGAAGAGAGCTGACGAGACAGGTCTGATGCTGTGCTCCGTCTGTTTCTTTTGGCAGTAACTGCTAAATACCGGTCCTCATTCGGCGTTGTAACTCGGGGGCGACCTGTGCTGTAACATCTACTCACATTACCATCATCTTGGAATCGTTACTAAAGCCTGGAGATGACACTCTGGGCGATTCCAAGTTCCTCGGATACTTCCAGCTGGGTACGTCCACATTCCAGTCGTCCGATAATTCTTCCACGTAAAAAATCATCCAAATGCTTCCTTTGTGCCATAACTATTCGGTTATTGCACTGAAAGGCTTTTAAAGCGCTTGTGAACAATTTTACTTCTTTGCCACCATTCCTTATATACCCCTCTCTTACACCCTCGTCATTGTGACGTACTATCCGCGCCATCTGGTGGTTTCCTGTAATTTGCATATTCTTCTTGAAGATGTGTGTGATAATTCTGAAATTTTTATTTTAGAGTTCAATTTCTGTGTGATTCTGAATTGTCCTTAATTTATGGACATGAGTGTAGGATGCACATGCTTCCATCTAGAATAAGCATACAGATTTTAGATTAGAGTTTTTTGTTTCGTTAAAGCTTCTTCTTAGTCATCACCTGAATTATCTTTGTTTTTTACTTAGTATATTATCTGCTAAAGGTACCTGAATAAAAATGTAAGTACAGTGTATTCAATAAATATTTACGTTGAAAAAAAATCACCTCTATTACCGATAAAGTTGACCTTAACTGTATACAAAAAGTCTAATATTTATATTTGTTGTAGAAAATGAGAAAGTTTTACTGTTCACGCGTCAAAATGAGATTCGAGGTGTTGAACTGACCATGCCTTATTACAACATGATCCCACCCATCAGTTTACCAAAGGTTAGTATTGTTAATGTACACTTCAGTTCTACCTTAAAATTAATGTTCTAATTAAAAGATTATATTGTTCAGCTGCATAACCATTATTTAAATATAGTTACATTTTCAGTTGGAGAGTTACTTTAGTCATAAAAATCAGAAAATTAAAAAATATTTACATCTTTTATTAACCTTTTTAAATTTATTCATTATTTATCTTCAATTGTAATAACTTCATGATTATATTATTATTTGTTTAAGGTAATGAAAGTGCATCAGATTGATTTTGTTGCCTCTCGTCATCAGATCTTTTGGTCTGATTCTGATTTAAGTGAAGTGAAAAGAGCTAATTTATCTGCTTCTACTGTTGATACTTTGATTGATACAGGTGAGTCAAACTGGAATTTATTTCTTTAAAATAATCATAAATCCATTGATTTTTTTAACTGGATTTTTTATAATATACTCAGCAACCATATAATATTAAGTTTAGTTGGTCAAACTGTTTATTTTAAAATTTACATCTAGTATTAAACATCATAACATAACTCTATCTATATTGAATCTATTGTTATCTATATTTTTTCTAAATCAATAGTATTAAAACTGCTTTAAATAGAATTTTAGCATTCTGCTTAACTTTCTCAGGTGTTTTATGAATATTTTTTAATAACATTATTTAGTGTATTTCGTAAATATATCGCAAATATTTTTTTATATCTATCCTAGATTTTTACTGTTGTTGTTGGAATGAATTCCATTGAATATTTTCATCCTGATAATAGTTCTATAAAAATCTCTTTTGATTTTAGTGTTGGAAAGTCCTGATTGCTTTGCTGTGGACTGGGTGTCAGAGAATCTATTTGTGTGCTCTTCAACAGGAGACTCTCCTGGACGTATCCTGGCCAGCAACTTGGATGGCGAATACATTGTCAACATTATAACAGAAGACTTGCATAATCCTCGGTCACTGGCTGTGGATCCATTTGAAGGGTAAATAAAATGTATAAGTTCTGAAATTGAAACAGTTGTTGAAAACATTTTTTACGTCACACATAAATTATAAATGTATGTAACAATAACTTCAAACAAAATTTATAGAAACAGAGCAACTCAACATAAGAAGAGAATAAACATAGAACATATTTATTTAATGACTTAACAATAATTTAGCAAATTATTGTAAAGCCATTAAATTTTAAAAGGCAGGCTTAAAAATTACGAAAATTAACAATTTAAAACAAGAATGTTTGCAAAATCAAGTAGAATTTTTTTTTTTTTTTCTAAATTATTAAATAAATTTTGTTTATTGTAAATGTTTAATTCCACTTGTAAATAAAAAAAAATCTTTTAAGAAAATAGGATATCGATTAGTTTAATTATGCAACTAACTCTAATGCATGAAGAAAATTAAGTGATTAAATATTGAAGAAAAACAACTTTATTTCATTCAAGATAAATAAAGTTAAAAACAGTGTAATTTTAAATGTTACTTTCCTAAACAATTTGGTAATTTTAAATTTCTGCATGAATATTTGTTAACATAAATGAAAGCAAATGATTTTCTAACTGAAGTTACCCTCTTAAACAAATTAGTTAATCTGCTATAAAATATTTCAGTTTTTATTTAACTTAAAAAGATTGTAAGTTAAATAAAACAACTGTATTATTTAACTTAACAATTTCTTACAGTAATCTCTCTTTAATCTGACATGTTCAGTACCGCTGCTGTGTCGTATTTTATAGGTTATTGATCTTCATTATTCTTTTGAGAGATATATAAAAAATAATGTAAATCTAGATAGAAATTTAAAAGATTAAAACAAGAAATTAACAAGACACTGTATATTAAACAAGAAACACTGTACTGAAACCTAAACTGACAAATTACAATAAATACTGGGAAAAAATGTGAGTATCATTGTTTGCCATCTGGCAGTCAAGGCAAATAAATGCCTAAATCCTTAAAAATAAAACATGACTGCAAATATTCTACTGGTGCTGGATTATAGAATGTGATGAATCATCAAATGACAGACTTAAAAAAGGTTATTGTATTTAGATTTTTTTTTTTTTTTTTTTTTTTTTTAACTTATGCATCAGTGTAATAAAGTTTTTAAAAATATCAAGGAAAACATAATATAATAATTTATTAAAAATTAGTTTTCAAATTTTGATTCGTTTTATTATAATTTTTTGTTGTACAAATATTTTGCTAGGTGATATACATAGAAATATGATCCTGGAACCATACTCCATAGCAGTAAAGAGATCATTTGATAAAATATAGGTTGTGGTTTTAATGTAAAAAAAAAAAAAAAAAAAATGCACTCTATCGAAATCATGTATAGTGACAAAAAGATCCTGTGCAGTCATGATTAACAGTTTTTCTGCTACTGAATGTATGGAGAAATATAACAAGATTTTGAATCAATTTAAGATTCTTGAACAACTTTTTTTAAATTCATTTTTATTCCTATACAGATTCTAATATATGTGGATGATGCAGTTATTATTCTAACAGAATAGAAATTAAGATAAATGCTGAAAAACCGAGATTTTCCAAACAAAATTAATTAAAAAATATTTTAATTGCTACATTCTAACATTTGATTACAAGGGACCTGATGGCCGAGTGGCTAACGCTCGGTACCACAGGTATCGGGTTCGAATCCCGGCGTTGCCATGGGTGTTTGTAGTGGTTCGGAATCCACTTTAAACCATAGGTCCCAGTCCTAATAGGATCACGGAGACATTGTTAGCGTCCGTGGCTTATCTTCAAGTTACACGTGCCCCCTTGGTAGTGCAAAGTGAGTAACGTCGGTGCAGCCCTTAAGGCAAAAAAGATCACGGTCTATTTGCCAGCTGCATTAGAAAAAAAAAAACATTTGATTGCAGCACCATAATATCGATGTAACATTTATTCATTTAATTCTTAGGATTTTAAATATTTTCACATGTATTATATAGTTTTTAAGACAGCATTATTATTTTTTTGTCCAGCATATTGTTCTGGTCTGATCATGGTAATATACGTGAACACCCTGTCATTGAAATGTCAAGGATGGATGGCAATGATCGTGAGCTTCTTCTTAGTGGATCTTATGAAAACAAAGTGACTTTTGCTATGAGTAAGTATTTTAATTTTAATTCTTAACTGTTACTTTACAAATTGATCACTCTGTCTCTTATTTGAAACATAAAATATATTAACATTTTTAACCAATTGGTAAACGACCCTTTTAGGAAAATAAAATAATACTATTAATTTTCAGCTTTTTTTCCCCCTGCACTTCTTACCCAATGTTACAAATTTATTTATTCCCAGTTGATTTAAAGAAATATATATATATATAATATAACACTTTTCATAAGAATTTCCTACTACATTTTTTTTTTTCTTTGTAGGTTTAACTTTAGATTTTGAACATCCTAACAACTATCTCTATTTTGTTGATACTGGACTTAATGTAATCCAAAGAATAGAATTGGGATCAAAGAAACTGGAAACTATTCCCATCAAACCGGAGCACATCCAGAGGCCCTCAGCTCTAACTATTTATTATGATAAACTTATTTATGCAACTTCTGGAGATAGCTGTATACATTCAGTGGATAAACTTACGGGCCAAAACCACACAATTTTGCGTGAAAACACAGAAGGAGTCTTTGGGCTTAAAGTTTATGATGAACAATTACAAAACAGTGAGTTATAATAATTATTTGTATGTTTATTCTACATTGCAATTATTATATTGAAAAGTTCATGTTTCAGTTTAAGTAGAAAAATTGAGTTAATGACATTTAGGATATTTATTATTTGGCTTTTGCTAGTCTAAATGAACCATTTTTACATTAGACAAAATACCAAATAAAAAAAAAATATCTGAAAAAATATGTACTGATGCTGATCTTTCTAAATTAAGACTGATAAAAAAAAAAAAAAAAAAAAAAAATCTACCAATGTAGAAGTTATTAGCAAAATCTTTTAACTAAAATTCATTGCAACAATGAACAAAGATTTACAGTTTTTAAAAACTAAACATAATGTTTATTGGAGTTTGCTGAGAAATGTGATTAAATACAGAAAATGTAAACCATTTAACTGAAAGCACTTTTTTAAGAAAAAGTACATTATCACTATAATGTACTTTTACACTACTTCACAATAATTATCACTATAAATCAAATTAAACATCTTATAATAAATGTTTATATTTTAAAATTATTTTATACATGACAAAACAATGTGCAATTATTGAAACAATGACCATTAAAATAACAAAATTTAAATTTAAAATAAAGCTGAGATCTATCATTTCTAAAATGAGCTGCTTTATATGTAAAAAGAAATTTAGGTAATAATTAATTCTTCATTTTATTAGGAAGGAATTGAATCGCTTGCTTGTAACAAATACAATAATTTTCTGAGTTTTTGAAATATTAAGAAAAATCTTGCATAAGAAGTTTTATGTTTTGCCTGAAGTATACAATTTTTATCAGTTTGATAACAGATTTCTCAAAACTAGATCCTATGGTCAATAATTATCACTCTTTATATAATTTAATTATAGGGAAGTGACTACTTACAAATGCTGTTTAATTTTTAATTAAATACATGCAGATAAACCCATCATGTATAAAAAGTCATAGTATAATTCAAAAAGATGCAAAAAAAAAAAAAAAAAAAAAATCGTAATAATTGATTAAGGATTAGAACAAATCACTAGTTTATAACACACTTAAAGCACAGCAGACTCTTGCTTCTAATAAGCTCTGAAGATTTAAAATAATGATAAATAAAAAGTTAAATTTTTTTATAAATTGATATCTTTTTAATTGTATTGCAGACTTGTTTAATGTGTTTTTTCTGCAGCATATGCTCTGCATTATAAGAAAAAAGGTATGTTGAAAAAAATTTTTAATTCTAGCAGGAGAGCAACCTTTATCATAAATATAACAGTATTATTATTTGATGTAAGTTTTTATTTTATTAAACACTAGATGAATTCCACTTGCATTTGTAATAGTTAAAAAACAAAAAAAATTTTACTGGTTAAAGGATGAACTCAAGTTACTTAACAATAAATATAGTTTCTAAAATAACAAATCTCAAAGTTATGTATATTCAATATCACTCTTGATATATATATATATATTACCAAAAAGAGAAAAAAAATTATTTATTCAAGTTTCAACTTGAACATAAACTACAATGAGGGGAACTTAAAAAAAAATAATAATAAAATAAATAAATAAAAAAGATAATAGAAAAAGAACCTTTTTAGTAAATAATCAGTTTGCATTACAAAAGCATGAAAATAGCATTTGTTATGCATATATTTGTATGTGCTTCATAGTTAATCCCATAAAAAAGATGAAATTTATATAAAAAAAGTGAAAATTAATTATTAATTATTATAAATTTATTTAGGATCTAAAGTATAAGTTGCAGTGATGTGAAGCTGAAAATCAGCAAGCATCCACAAACAATGAAAGTTAAATGGTAAAAGCTAATAAAATGGCAGATAAAAAAAGAAAGAAAAGAAATATGCATAAATGTTAAAATAACTGAGGAAAAATCATGCAAAAAATTAATGAAAAACTACTACAAATAATTTGTTAATATTCTGAAGATGCTTTATGAAGGAAAACATATCTTCAAGATATTGTAAACCATATGATTTTTTTCTTATATACATATTTGTGCTATTTTTTACTGAAAGATTGTCTTGTTTTATTTAAAAGCATTCATAAAAAATATAAAGACAACTAAAAGTTCTCCTAAAGATCGGAAAATTTTGAATAGGTAGCTTTTAAATCTATATCTTGCCTTCATGAATTTCTCATTATATATTTTAGCCTGATAAGATATCAACATTTATTTTTTTTTGAAAAATATATATATATATATATATTGTATAATGTAAAAATCTACTATATCTATATATTGCTTGTCTGAAGTAATATTTTGATTTATACTTCAGTTTCTAATTTTGCTGTGAATGATATTTCTCCAAAATGATTTTTCTGTTCTTTTCGCAAGCGATTTTCCATTAAAAATTCATACTAGGAAAATTTTTTAAATTAATTTTTTTGCACATTAATTTGATTAAATGATGCACCACTGAACCATCATGTGTAGTGATTGTTGTTGAAATAATTTTTTTTCTTATGTGGGAAAACAATTACAAATTAAGTAAAATTAAAATTATTAATTAAATAATTACATTAAAATTAATTATTTTATTATTACTTCATTTTTTGTATACATGTAAATAGTAAATCTTTAGCTAATTAATTTATACAGTTGATTTGTAAAATTTTAATATTAGCATATTATATATCAAACATTTATTATTGAATGTTTGTAATCAATAGAAGATAAATTTCTTTAATTTTATCTACTCTGTTGCCTAGGGTCTAACTAAATTTAAGATCAAAATTTTATTTGAATAACCTCCTTTTAAATTCATAATATATATTGCATGCATGAATTTAAACCTTTCATCATATATTTTAGTAAATAATTCTTTGTATTTTACTTGTGAAATTTTACTTTTAAATGTTAAAATTTTTTTTTTTAGGAACAAATATTTGCTCATTTAATAATGGCAACTGTTCACATTTATGTTTGCCTGTATATTTAAATGAGCGTGTGTGCAAGTGCACTGTGGGTTTTCATGTGGATCCTTACAATGATACCAACTGCATAGGTAAGTTTATTGAGTTGAACAACAATATCTCTAGGAGAATTTTAGATTATTTAAGCTATCACATTTTTAATGCTGAGTGTATAGAAGTATATATAATTGTGTATAGCTTGAAGAATTTTAGTTGTTTTTAACATTTTCTAAACAAATTTCTAATATATATATAATAATATGAATGACAACAAAATGGAATGTGCAACATTTAATAGAAAGCAATGAAATTACATTTTAAAATGCATAATGTTTTTTTTTTCCCCTCCCTCTTCTCAGGGTGGCTGGTGCTCGGTACCACAGGTTTCGGGTTCGAGTCCCGGCGGTGCCATGGACGTTTGTAGGGGCTCGGAATCCACTTTAAATTGTAGGTCCCTGTCTATTTAGCCTAAAGTGTGCACAAGATAACCATACAGCGACAAACCAAACCTCCCTCTTTTATTAATTTACTAGGACATGTCTAGAAAATATTGTATTGCATTTCAGAATAGAGGAATTTGGTTTAAAATCTGACAAGCACAATTTGGCCATGCAAAAATTTGTGTTTGTGTGGGTGTTGGGTACAATAAATATGAAGACAAAATCATTCCTATTGGGCACTGGAAAGCAAGTCACCCCTCTTATCGATGTTTTCTGTACAAATCTATTGCCTTAAAAGCAAATGGTCAGTCATGCAAATCATTGTAAATGTAGGGCTATTTGTATTTTATAAGCTAATAATTAATTTGGTATTTATAGAATTTCTTAAAGTGTACATATATTTCATTGCTTGCTATGCTTTTTGCAAAAATATTTTCCCCTATAGATTTTAAGGTTAAAATAATTAGATTATTTTAATTTTTAAAAATTTCCTTTTTAATTCACAGTAAAAGTGAACTCATTTACTGTTAAAACTGAGATGGTTTAACTGTTTGTGCATCATATCTGATTTTTTAATGCTTTAATATTATTTTCTGTTGTTTTATTATTCATGTATAGATAATTGGATTATTTTAACTTCAAATAAAAGCACACAAGTATACACATTGTTGGCATATGCAATAATCTTTTTGTTCCCTGTGTTAACTATGAGGTAACTCTTAATGAGATAAATCACTGTGCTGGTGTAGTACCTGCATGCAAAACTGCAGCATATGCGATATGTTATTTCCCACTAGTCTTACACATGTTTTTGAGCAATCCATTTATAACATTCCAACTTTAAAATAAAAAAATGCCAGAAAGCAAAATACTCAGTGAAAACACTAGAATACTACACAAATTTGAGTAATTCAGAATGAAGGGATATTTTCGTTGAAGAATCAGATGAATTAATGAGGAATCTAGTGATTCAATGTTGGATAATATTGATGATGAACCAGTACATAGATGTCCATGTAATCTTCCAACTATTGAGCATTATTGAAATCTAAT
Organism: Caerostris darwini; assembly: GCA_021605075.1. Classification (NCBI taxonomy): domain Eukaryota; kingdom Metazoa; phylum Arthropoda; class Arachnida; order Araneae; family Araneidae; genus Caerostris; species Caerostris darwini. The sequence goes on from BPLQ01008209.1 coordinate 296,844, forward strand.
TAATTCTACAATTTTTTTTTCAATCTTTTGTTAGTCGAAACAGGTTTCAATTGATTTTACGATTTCTTCATTTTATAGACAACCTGTAGAAATAGATGATAGGTTGTACAAAATTATACCTATCTTGAATCCTTTCATTAAAATTATGAAGGACAAGTATGCCTCAAACCAAAATCTCAACATTGATGGATCTCTGATATAATTCTGAGGAAGTCTATTCTTTTACCAATATATCAGAAATAAGAAACATTGGTATGGTATCAAATTATATGAATTATGTAACTTAAATGGAATTGTATTAAAAGTAGGCATTTACTGAAGAAAATCTGAAAATATTGACAAAAATATTGGTCATGGCTCATTCAGATAGCTCTACATTTGACGGATGACTATTTAGACCTGGGATATAAATTGTAAATGGCCAATTTTCATAATTCCACATCTTTGGTATATCACCTAATACTCCACAAAATATATGTATATGGTACAAATATACAGTATCAAAAAAACTGAAGAAAGGTGAAATTGTTTGGAATAGAAAAAAGAGTGGCTATTATTTGCAAATGGAAAGATGATCATGTATTGCTAACTAAACTCATGTTTGTGAAAATTGCAACACCATGAAGGAATCGTCATAATTGAATGAAATTTAATACACAGTTGAGTGGTAGTCGTACAAATAAAGGATTAAATGTTCAAAGCAAACAGTAACAAGAGATCGGAATCAGTATTTTGTGTAGCCACCACGCGCCGCAATAAGTGCTGCTACACGACGTGGCATGGAGTCAAACAAATTTTGAATGTCTGCCTGAGGAAGAGCATTCCATATTGTTTGTATGCGCACCCAAAGTTCGTCTGCAGAAGCAACAGGACGTGGATCACGAGCGAGACGCCGACCAACGAAATCCCACACTTCAATCGGCGACATATCCGGGGAATACGCAGGCCAAGGAAGAAGCTGTACCTGCCGCGTCGCAAAGAAGGGTTAAACAGTCCTAGCGATATGAGGGCGGGCATTGTCCTGTTGAAAAACAACGTCTGGCAAGCTTTGAAGGAAGGGAACAGCTTGGGGCTGTAGAACTTCACTGATGTACCGGTTGCTGTTCAGATTGTCCACAATTCTTAGCAATTGAGATCGTCCATGATATGCTATGCCCCCAGACCATATCTCCGGGTGTTCGTCCACTGTGGCGTTCGATAATGCACTCCGGAAGGTGGCGTTCACCGGCATAGCGTCTGACACGAATGCAGCCATCATGGTACCGCAAATTAAAGCGGGATTCGTCAGAAAACCCGACATGCTGCTAATCAGCACGCCAGTCTCTATGCTGAGCGGCCCATTGTAGCCGCAGGCGGCGATGGTTTAGCGTGAGAGGGATCCTGTATAAAGGAGTCCTTGCGCGCAGTCCACGCTGCAGCAGACGTCTACGAATTGATGAAGCACACAATGAAACACCTGTAGCTATTGACCACTGTGCTGCCAATTGTCTAGAGGAAGCTGTACGGTCCGTCAGCGCCATGCGGACCAGGTGTCTATCATCGCGAGCTGACGTCACATTTCGGGGTCCACTCCCGGATTTCCGAGTTGTCCGACACTCGTCTGTCCACTGCTTCCAAAGACGCATCACTGTGCTGCTGTTCTGCTGTTACGCTGCACACGAGCGGCTACTGCACGATAAGACAATCCAGCTTCACGAAGGCCGATGATTCTCCCCCGTTCAAACTCTGTAAGTTGTTCAAATCTCGCTCTCTTTCGTCGAAGAGGCATAAGTAACGATTGAGCTAACGTTTACCACTAGCAGATAACCACCGATAATCATACACGCCTCGCTACAGCCGTCTATTTATTCGAATCCATCCGCCGTTCAGAGGGCATACGCATGCGCTACGAATTTGAAATTCTAATCATTTGCATATCATGCGCTAATTTGCATTTCCTGAAAATTTCAGCTCACTCGCGTAAGTCCTTCGTGGTGTTGCAATTTTCACAAACATGAGTTTATATCCAACATATGCACTGTGTGGAACTGGTTGATGTCTGTACTCGAAATGGCAGAATATCAAAGAAGCCCAACATTATAAGAGACTATAATTATAATGTAAGTATGTCTGGAATTGATTTATTTGATCAAATGCTAAGTATTCAGCACTTAGAAAAACAACCTGTTAGCCAAAGAGAATTGGCTTTCATTCATTTGAAATTTACTTTTATAATGCTTGTCTTTTGTATTCTGAGTTCAAAGGTAATAAAATGTCCTTTTCGAAATTTCATGAAAAGTTTGTAGAAGTCTTGTTTGGATGATAAATGAACTTTGCAAGGAACCCCCCACCCCCACCAAACTTGAACGATTTTCATTGTTAGGGAGCATTTCCAACAGAGAAGGATGCCTTACCAACATCAAAAAAAGTTCATATCTACATCTGCCATTTAGAATGCATACTGGACAGAAGAGAAGGCTGGAAATGAAATATTTTGGCCCATCATGTGAAGAAAAACCAGCACTTTGTCTAGAAAATTGTTTTAAAACCATAATACCTATTAAATTTTCAACATACTATAAAAATACTAATTTTTATTTGTTATATTCCTGAAAATATATCAGGAATGGATATGTTTCTGTGTTCTAAACATTTACTTATTGTACCTATATTTTGAGAAATAAATTTCCCATTTCAGTATCCCAAATTTATTATTTAGTCTCTTTCTATGCAGGCGACTAATATTAATAATTTTGCCTAAATTTATAATATTATTTTATGAAAAATTTATTATGGATGTTCTTAAAATTTGTCATATATAATAAGTACTGTGATGTATACAGTTCTGATTTCAATTATTATTTCTAAAAAAATGAATACTTATTCTGTTTAATTTAACAAATTTCAAATATTATATACATGGTATGAAATTCTTCTTTTAGGAACCAACAATTTTGTTTTGTATTCTTCCAACTTGGGAATTCATGGCCTTCCTCTAGAGAGTCGCTACCTGCACTCGAACGTTCAAGTTTTGGCACCTATTTCTCGTATATCGATGGCTCATTTCCTTGATTTCTATGAAGGTAAAGAAATCAACTTTCTATTAATAATCTACACAGAACTCTAAAATAGTGCAATAAATAATGATTCGTCAGTAATGTGGTTATATGTTTATTTTTTTTTATGTATTCCTTAAATATATTGGTTCTGATCTTATAACTAGTGCAATTCTTTCTTTTGCTACAGTACCAGCTACAGTTAATTATCATAATTTCTTGCTATAACCTGTGGATTATATGATTTTTATAAAAATTTTTGACATGCATCATGAATCTGTGTGCTTATGGATGAAAAAGGTCTAGAATAAAATCATATAAAAATTAAAGACACTTAACAGAAAACCAAGTGTATAATTAACTGGGATATCAGTCAACATTTTCATCACCTTCTGTTAAATATAAAAATTACAAATCATCAGAAAAATATCATCTCGTTTATTTTCATTATCTTTCTTCATTTTCCATTATAATAAATTTATAACACAATTTTTTATATTTAGTTGTAGAATCAAAAATTTTCCTTAAAATTTTAAAATGTTTTGTTAATTTTGAATATAAAAACATAATTTGATTGGCATATGAGGTATGTCAGAGAACAGAATCAAATCTCATGTTGATTATAGATAAAAAAATTCAGTAAATTATCCCACTTTTTTCATGGAAATATATAAATATAGATGGATTTCTTATACATGATCAGCAGATAAAAAATGTCCTCAAGAAACAAGACTTGGTGTGACATATTATTAGATTTTCTACTTATCTTTACTATAACTGTTTCTTGTTTCTTTAGATAACATGATTGTTTGGTAGATCATTTACACAAATTTCTTCTTTTTCTTAGAATACTCTCTACAAACATTACTAAAAAGCACATGTTTTATTGGGGTTTTTTTCCCATAGTTTTTTCATTCTTTGTCTATGTTTTTCTTTTTTTTTATTGTTCCATGTTTTTTGTATTGTATTTTCTTTTATATATTTTGTATTACTTTTCTTAGTATTATACACTGAAGTGACAAAAGTCATGGGATAGCAATATGCAAATTTTCAGATGGCAGTAGCATCGCGTAGAACAGGTATAAATGCGCAGTGCTTTCGTAGAGCTTTCATTTCTGTTCAAGTTATTCATGTGAAGAGGTTTTGACGTGACGATGACCGCACGAAGGGAATTAACAGACTTTGAACGCGGAATGTTAGTTGGAGCTAGACGCATGGGTCATGCCATTTCGGAAATCGTTAGGGAATTCAACATTCCTAGATCCACTGTGTCAAGAGTGTGCCGAGAGTATGAAATTTCAGGCATAACATCCCACCATGGACAGCGCAGTGGTCGACCGCCTGCACTTAACGACCGAGACCGGCGACGTCTGCAAAGAGTCGTAAATTCTAACAGACAAGCAACACTGCGTCAAATAACCGCAGAAATCAATGTGGGACGTACAAGGGACTTGTCTGTTAGAACTGTGCGGAGAAATTTGGCTTTCTTGGACTATTCCAGCAGAAGACCGACTCGAGTGCCTTTACTGACAGAACGACATCGCTTGCAGCGACTCTCGTGGGCACGTGAGCATATCGGTTGGTCCCTAGATGAATGGAAAACCGTGGCCTGGTCCGATGAGTCACGATTTCAGTTGGTAAGAGCTGATGGTAGGGTTCGAATGTGGCGCAGACCCCACGAAGCCATGGACCCAAACTATCAGCAAGGCACTGTTCAAGCTGGTGGTGGCTCCGTAATGGTGTGGGCTGTTTTTTCATGGCATGGACTTGGTCCTCTGGTGCGACTGGACCGAACATTGACTGGAAATGCTTATGTTCAGCTACTTGGAGATCACTTGCAGCCATTCATGGACTTCATGTACCCAAACAACGATGGGATTTTTATAGATGACAATGCGCCATGTCACCGGGCCACAACTGTTCGCGATTGGTTTGAAGAACATTCTGGACAATTCCAACGAATGATCTGGCCACCTAGATCGCCCGACATGAATCCCATCGAGCAATTTATGGGACATCATCGAGAGGTCTGTTCGTGCCCAAAATCCTGCACCATCAACGCTTTCACAATTATGGACGTCTATCGAGACAGCATGGCTCAATATTCCTGCAGAAGACTTCCAACGACTTGTTGAGTCCATGCCACGTCGAGTTGCTGCACTTCGCCGGGCGAAAGGAGGGCCGACACGATATTAAGAGGTATCCCATGACTTTTGTCACTTCAGTGTATAAGGATTAAAGTCTTATATAGACTGTGCTGCATTACAATAAGAAATTTAAAATAATCTGAAATAAAGCAATTTTCAATGATTATACTATTGGAATCAATTATATATTTATTGTTCCTGTATGTACAATTTAAGAATTAAAATAAAAAAAGAATATTTTTTATTGCTATTTTTTTATATAAATTTAAAAATTATGAAAGTTAAAACTAGTTATTATCTATGATGTCTAAATTTTGTTAAAAGAAATATGTTTATATGACATAATCTACATGAGTGATTCCTTGAGTAATTAAATTATTTTCGTGAAATAAATGATTATTATTTTTTTATCTTGTAAAGTCAATTCCACATTCTTAATACATATTAAACGAAATTTTTGCTTGTATCATAGTAATAATTTTTATTTATGTAATTGTTTTTTCTCAAACCATTGTGTTGTTCCATAAAATTAATTATTTCTTAAATATCTGATTTCATTACTGCAGTTAGGAAATTAGAAATTCAATTTTTTTTTCTCCCACAGCTGAAGGATACATTTATTGGACTGAATATGATGCAGGAACAATCACTCGAGTAAGACGAGACATGACTGGCCGACAAGTACTCATCAAGGGAATTGAGGGCATTGAAGGGTTTAGCATCGACTGGATTGCAGGTCAGCTCTGAGCAATTTTTTGAAATTGTCAGACTTCAGTATAATAGTATCATAAAATGTTACAATTATTTAAAAGACAGCATAAAAATGAATGAAAAATACAATTATTGATTCTTACAATAATCTAACCTGAAATTAAAAATTATATTAACAATATGAAGGGAAAAAAATATGTTTTTATTACTATATGTGTTAGTTGTTGCTATTTAAAGTATCTTCTTTGTCAATTTATTTAATGCAGAAATTCATTTTATTCAATTCATTAGCTGTCAAGAAGTTATTGACTTTAACTCACTGGAAATAGCTCAAATGCAGTCAATCTAAATATACATGCATAAATAAAATATATATATACACTGAAGTGACAAAAGTCATGGGATAGCAATATGCAAATTTTCAGATGGCAGTAGCATCGCGTAGAACAGGTATAAATGCGCAGTGCTTTCGCAGAGCTTTCATTTCTGTTCAAGTTATTCGTGTGAAGAGGTTTTGACGTGATGATGACCGCACGACGGGAATTAACAGACTTTGAACGCGGAATGTTAGTTGGAGCTAGACGCATGGGTCATGCCATTTCGGAAATCGTTAGGGAATTCAACATTCCTAGATCCACTGTGTCAAGAGTGTGCCGAGAGTATGAAATTTCAGGCATAACATCCCACCATGGACAGCGCAGTGGTCGACCGCCTGCACTTAACGACCGAGACCGGCGACGTCTGCAAAGAGTCGTAAATTCTAACAGACAAGCAACACTGCGTCAAATAACCGCAGAAATCAATGTGGGACGTACAAGGGACTTGTCTGTTAGAACTGTGCGGAGAAAGTTGGCTTTCTTGGGCTATTCTAGCAGAAGACCGACTCGAGTGCCTTTACTGACAGAACGACATCGCTGGCAGCGACTCTCGTGGGCACGTGAGCATATCGGTTGGTCCCTAGATGAATGGAAAACCGTGGCCTGGTCCGATGAGTCACGATTTCAGTTGGTAAGAGCTGATGGTAGGGTTCGAATGTGGCGCAGACCCCACGAAGCCATGGACCCAAACTGTCAGCAAGGCACTGTTCAAGCTGGTGGTGGCTCCGTAATGGTGTGGGCTGTTTTTTCATGGCATGGACTTGGTCCTCTGGTGCGACTGGACCGAACATTGACTGGAAATGCTTGTGTTCAGTTACTTGGAGATCACTTGCAGCCATTCATGGACTTCATGTACCCAAACAACGATGGGATTTTTATGGATGACAATGCGCCATGTCACCGGGCCACAACTGTTCACGATTGGTTTGAAGAACATTCTGGACAATTCCAACGAATGATCTGGCTACCTAGATCGCCCGACATGAATCCCATCGAGCATTTATGGGACATCATCGAGAGGTCTGTTCGTGCCCAAAATCCTGCACCATCAACGCTTTCACAATTATGGACGTCTATCGAGACAGCAGGGCTCAATATTCCTGCAGAAGACTTCCAACGACTTGTTGAGGCCATGCCACGTCGAGTTGCTGCACTTCGCCGGGCGAAAGGAGGGCCGACACGATATTAAGAGGTATCCCATGACTTTTGTCACTTCAGTGTATAGTATGTATACTATATATATATATATATATATAGTATATACATTTGTAACAGAAGACAACTTTTGTATTCTTGCATATTTTTAAAAATATAATAATATATGTGATGAAAAAAAAAATTTTTATAGAAAAAAAATACAAAATTTTTCAAAAAATTAAAAAAAGATTGTTGATGATACCCAATCAAATTATTTTATTATGAAATATGCTTCTAATACTGTTTGATTTAAACTTTTGCAATTTTACCTGTGTAGCTTAATGAAAAAGTATATCACATTGAATTATTTAATTAAATATATTTTCTTTTTTTTTTGTTTCATAAATCGAAAATTTGACATGATACAAGTCTATAATTCATCTTAGTAATCATCAAAATGTGCATTGTGTAAATAATTGTGAGTGGGTTATTATATTTAATTGATTTTAATTTGTGAACTGTTAATTAACCATTTGCTTCTTTGTATTTCACTCAGGAAATATGTATTGGATTGATGGATCCTTTGGTTGCATTGAAGTGGCTCACTTGAATGGGAGCAATAGATATGTTGTTGTGTCTGGAAAAATGTCGAAACCAAAGAATCTGGTTGTTCATCCATATAAAGGGTAAACACTTTCTCTTTTCTCACCCATCTCAATTAAAGTCAAATTATGTTTCCACATAACAATGTTCATATATATGCGTTTCAACGATATGCATATACAAAACTTTTATATTTTCTATGAAATGTTTGGTAGGATAAAAATTAATTTATATTTCTATTAAGGTTATGATAAAATATTTTAGGTAATAATTTGCTTAGTATGGAGATAATAGAATAATAATTAAGTATTTATTTAACAATAGTAAATAATTCATATTAAGTATTAAATAGATAATTCATATTAAGTATTTATTTAATTCCATATTACATTAATAGAATAATAATTTTATTCAATGTATCAGAACAATATAATTTCAAAGAATTTAGCAGTTCAAAAATTCAATATATCAGAGTAATCGAATTTCAAAAGAAAATCTGTAAATGAGAGACATGTAAATGTCAATATTACATATTAAAACAATTCCAAGATTTCATTTAATATAGATTTTTAACAAAAAAATTTTCGTTTTCTCAAAATATTTATTATTGTATATTAAACTGTTTATTGTTGCTGTAACATATTACTAAATGATAAAAATATTATTTAGCAAGAAAATAAAAATTAAAACTTTTTTAAATAAAAAAATATTAAAAAATGATGTTAACATTAAATTAAATTTCTACATAAGAGTTAAACTAATTTTATTTATTTGTAGAGATAAGATTAATGTAACTAAAACCGAAACAGTTTTTGAGCTAATTGTCTCAGAAATTTAATTTTAATGTTTCCATTTTATTAAAAAAGAATTTATCAATTTTTTTTTCATATTAATTTGTTACATTTTAAATTTAAAAAAAATGAAGTCTAGCTCATATAAATTATTCAGTGTTGTATTATAAATATAACTAGCCATCATGCATCTTTAGATATAAAAAAAGATCATAATATTTTATGCAGGCTAATGTTTTGGTGTGATTGGGAGGTCCCTCCCAAGATTGAGATGGCAGCCCTAGATGGAAGCCAACGACAGGACTTCCTTAATTCCTCTCTCCAATTAGTTCAAGATCTTGCCATCGACTTTGAGATGGACATGTTGTACTGGACGGATGCCCGTACTCATACCATCGAACGCATCCATCTGGATGGCACTGGGCGAGAAGTTGTAGCTGGAGCATCTATCGTCGAAAAACCTCTTTGTGTTGCTATCTACCAAAACCATATTTACTGGACTGATATGTTAGTATTACTTTTCATTTCACAAAAAAAAAAAAAAAAAAAAAAAGAAATGCTCGCAGTAAAATAATAATTTTAATTATTCTGGGAATATAAGGATAATTGGCATTGAAAATAAATTCTCCATGTCAGGGATGTATAAATTTGTTAACATCAAGAGACTTATAAAAAAGGTGCAAGGGAAAAGTTATTTATAATTATAAATACAATTAATGTGAGTTGTATGTTACTCTAAGGAAAGGTATAAATAGTAAATAAAAACTTAACGTATTTCATTGCATTTCCTTAACAAATCTTACAAAATTGTGTTTGATTTTCACAATAGGAAACCCCAAAATTCATTCCAAAATTTTACTGGCCTTTACTGGTTCTTAATTTTTTGATTTAATAGTATTCATGAGTATTGTTCACTCATTATGTTGATGCAGAGAAGCTTGTGCGATTTATTGTATTATCTAGCATTAATTTGTTTTCTTATAAAAATTTAGTAATTGAGTAAATTGTTTTTAAATTTTGCAGGTTCATATATCCACATTCTATTGATGATTTCAACCTGCACTTATTCAGTTGTGCATTCATGCAATATAGGAAAACATTTACGAATTAAATCATGTAATTTTAAAATGTTATGTAGCTAAAGTTAAAACTATCATATGTTGAGACAAGTGCTGAGAAATAAAAATAGTCTGATTACAATTTATACATCTTTACTTTAAGTATCTTTGAACTTACGATCTAATATTTTGATGAAAAAATATTTAATTTTCATCTATATGAAAAAATAAAGTAAGATTTAAAGTAAGGTTTAAAGATCACCCAAATAAAAGTGAAACTGACATTAGAGGATCCATATTGGAAAGGGCAGAATGTTACAATGCTCCTATAGAAGCCTCAATATAATACAAAAGCAGGTAATATCAGTATGATAATTGACTGTGAGCCAGTAGGGAAAAAAAGCCATTGAAATGATTCTCCAAACGTTCTCGGTGTTCATTGGTTCAATTTTAAACAGTGGAAAATGTAAGTTTGGGGGAAATTTATCCTTGTATTCAAAATATGTATAAGATTGTGTATGTATCACACATTATAGTATTCTGATGGTGTTAATTGAGGAAAAAGCAAGTTGGAAGATGGGTCAAGTATATGTGGTTATCACCCAGTAAACATTTCCTACAGTGGTCAATCAAATGAGTCATGGAATCATCACTAGTAAGATAGCAGAATAAGGTGTTTATTTTTTTACATTATAACACTTGTCCCCTTGTTGCTACCATGGGCTAAAGATTTAATGAATTGATTTGATAAGAAGTCTTCGAATATGACTTTAGCCTTAGCAGTGATTGCCTTGTTTTTAGATCATCCAAGAAAACTCTTAAAGGCAGAGATATACAAATAATAATGAAGTTGGGGCTGGCATTGAAGAATGGTCCCACACTGTGACTCTGAAATTCTTTGTTCAAGGCATTCACAATCTTTTGGACTATTGTCTGTTTCAGTTTTCATGGCAACTATGTCTAGCCATTATGTTCCATATGTATCACTCTTTATCATGTATATCTAACTCACAGTTGCCATTTGTCAAACCGACAGCAATTTCACTTTCATTTGGGTGATTTGTATATTTTATGCTTGTGATGCTAATTTAAAGACATGACAGTCTTCAGACATTGTTAATTAATTAAATAATTTTTTTATTATCTTCTCCTTATATTTAAAACAGAAGAAAATGTTACATTAAAATTTTTTGGGCAAAATTATTCACCTTTGAAAGATTTTGTTAGTTAATATACTGTGTAAAGAAAAGTTTTTTTTAAGTGAAATCTTTTAACTTCTAAATCAAATAGTATTAATTTCTGCATTATGCTGAAGATTATTGAAATTAACAATTTTTTTAGTGCATTGTCTTATATATATAATGCAAGATTTATTATTATTATACATCTATAGAATAAAATATCATTGCATTTTTCATTAATAGGTATTAATTTGTCTAGTTAGTTATTAAATATATTGATTTTATTATAAAACTAGGATTTAAAATGATAATGACTGTTTAATAGCAAAGTCATATTGATTTAAATTTAAAATGGACAGTTTTAATCAATGTTTTTTATGTTGCATTTGTTTACTTATTTTTTGGGTCATTATCCTATCTGTTTTTCTGCAGACAAAAAATGGGTGGAGCCATTTTCAGAATGGACAAAAATACTGAAAGTAATATTGAAATGATTCGGGAATTTCAAGAAGATGCATTAAAAGACATCATAATATATCATCCTCGAAATGTATCTGGTATGAGTTCAGTTTTACTATTTTATAAAAACTCTTTAATCTGTTGCTTTTTATTTATGAAAATATCACTGATATGGAATATTGTTATCTGAGTATAATGTGATATATACTTGCTGATTTTTACATATATATTGATATTTACATGTGTACATGTATGGCCCATATATTTCTATAAATATATTGACTGTATATCTGTATTTTTAAAAATACATTAAATATTAATCCAGCATATTTTTCTTATACAATAACCATTCTTGAGTGTGTTCTGGACCCATGCTCACACCATTTTCAATCCAATGGTAGGCCGTTTTGGTTGACAAATTTAGTGTGCCCATCCTTGGCATAAACTAAAAGTTTTTGGTACAGCTTTGATTGATGGATATCAGACCACTTGCCCCAGTTTGGAAACCAAAAATGGTTTCCAGCAGGCTTCTTCAGCGTCATATCTAAAGTACTCAAGATCAATTTCTTTTTCTGTATTTTAGGGCATCAAAATTTTTTTTAAGTAAACAGGATTTATTTTGGCATTAAGAATGATTATCTAATTGCTTTTCTTTTTTCTTTAAATGTATGTAGGTGACAACCCATGTATCCGCAAGTGTAGTGAAGGAATATGTGAGGACGAAGGACTGTGTGGATCTAATCTGTGCCTCTACAGAGGAAATTCTTCATACACGTGTGCCTGCTCTCATGGACAGTTGGCTGAAGATGGACACTCTTGCAAGCGTATGAAATTATAATTTTTTTTAATGATAAGATATATTTATAATTGTTGTCGTTTTTCATTTAGTCTTCTTTTACATAAGTAAACACAAAAATAGCAAATAAACTTTTATTTTCATCGCATTTTTTAAGAGCTACTGGCCTTGTTGAAAAAAAGAAAACAACTTACACATGTGCATCACTCTGTTGGTCTCTATAGCATATATATCAACTATTATTTCAACAATAGTTTTTTATCATTATTATTTTTTTAATAAATTTGGTCATCGATGGTAGATGGCACAGCCAGTGCTGACGTAATAGCTGATATCTATGACACAGAGTCCAACATAGTGATGCACAATTATAAATTTTGCAAGTTTTTTTTAAAGAAAGGTAATAATAAAATTACCAAGTTATATTTATGTGTTATAGTACAGAAATAGACATAACACTCTTCATATAATCATTATCTATATATAAATAAAAATATTAAAGTTATATGATTTTGTCCAAATAATTCTTTTAAAGTTCTAAAAAAAAAAAAATTGAAGTTCTTTCAAAATGCTAGGAATAATAAATGTTTATATTTCATGATGTTTGATTCATGAACTGTTACCTAAATAACCTCATCATTAAAGGAGCCTTGGGGTTTTACGTCATTTAAATCATTATCATTCGTATGAAATCCCCATGAGTTGACTCATGTACACTGCTGTGATACCGAATTTGTCTAGTTCCTTTTCTTCCACTTGAATCACTCAGTAAATATTGTTGGAGAGGACCTTAGTCATAATTAAGGGCCTTCTATAATTCACTTGGGTTTTAATAGGATCTCTTATTAATGTCGATGGACGTCGAATAAGCACTATTTTTACTTGTTTAGAAGTCAAGTGCACTATTTTTAATTGTTGCAATTCTCTTTAATTTTATGTTAGTTCTTTTCGATCACAAAGCATGTTTCTTTTTTATCTTCTTTTGGATCAAACCACACTTTCAACTACAACTCTTCAATGGTTTCTATCATTATTACTGCATTATTCAATTTTTTTGCTGTTTTTTTTTTCTATGAATCCCAATATTTATGATGTGAATCAGTCATGGATGTTGCTATTGGGAAAAGGTCTATTATCTATTGATCCTTTCTACCATGTCATTGCCCATACAATGTTGAAAATTCAGGATGTGATTTATAACTTGACAATACTATTAAAATTGATGTTATATATAACACGAGCTTCTATCACTTATGATTCTGGCAGGTAATCCAAAATACAGAAACTTGCCTGTAATTTTTTACATACTTTTATCATGAGAAATTATGAGTTAATCACTGCATTTTGTACATTATATTCCATTCAATGTTCTCTTTCATTTAATTTGTAATTTTGGGCTAAATATAACTAGTGTTTTCTATTTTAGGAGCATTTATTTTGTTGATTTTCTTGTTGTTTCAAAAAGATACAAAAGAAATGAAGAACTGAATTAAATATATTTATGTAGTCATTATTTTACTATTGGAAGTTCATTGCATAAAATTAAAGTTACTCCTAAATTTTCATCATATTTTTTTAATGAATTAAATTTTTGTATTTAAAAATAATAAAAATTGTTTGTTCTGGTTTTAGAAAATAAATTTTTATTAATACATAAAGAATTTGAAAAATATTGTAATTTATTTAGAAAGTAAATTTTCTTTATATTAAAATTATTATTAACAAGACTAGTTGTGAATAATTAGGGTTAAAAAGAAAAAGAAGTAAAGGTCTTACCAAAGTCCTTTTATTTTATTTTGTATGAAAAGTGAAAATAAAATTTTTTTTTTCAGCATACGATGCTTTTATAATGTTTTCTCGTGTACTGAAGATCGAGAGCATCCACATGTTTGATGAGAACAACCCAAATGCACCATACCCAAGCGTCAGTAACAAGGTGCATATGCGCAACGTGATTGGCTTGGCATCTGACTACAATGGCAAGCGTATCTTCTATTCAGACATCCAAAGAGGGACAATCAATAGTGTATTCTTCAACGGATCCAATCCTACAGTGCTAGTGGAAAGTGAGTCTCTTATTCCAACTGTTATTATTTCTAAAACATGCAAATGTAACCTAGTATTTCTAGTACTTGAATAATTATTAATTTCAATGAAAATTCTTCAAAAATATAAACAAGGAAAGTAACATAGCTTTTAAGAAAATGCCATAAAAAATAGTGAGACACCACAATCAAGACAAATTAATTTCATTAATAATATAATGAGTTCTAATTCCATTTTAAACAATGGAATATCTTCTAACACAATTTCTAATAAATTAAAATAAATAACAATTAAAATTAGGCAAAGTGGTCATTGCTGTCTTCAATCAGCTTATTTCAAATCAAATATAAAAATAGGATCAATAGTAGTAAGACAATTAATTTATGCATCAGTTTAATTTTTATTTAAGAAAATAAATAGGATTGGTGTTATTATTACAATTTTGTAATTGTAAAGTCATTGTTTAAAATAATGCATTATTATAGTTCCATATTCTTTCTCCTAATAGAACAAGGAGCAATAATAGGAAATTTGTAGTATGTGCTTTTCAAGAAGTCATGTTTGCTGGTTATGGTGCATCAATTACTCTGAAAAGAGCTACTGTGAAAAAAAGGAGTTTGCTATACAATATTTGAACTAGAGATGCATTTCCCAAATTTTCTCATTATTATAGCTGAAAATAAAATTTTTCTGGCACTTTCTTAATTCATTAGAATTTGAATTGTTCGATGTAAACTTTTTTGTACTTATTAAAAAAGAGTCATATAAATTAAAGAAACATTTAACTAATCAGTTTAAAAATATAATTTATTATTTTTTATAATAATATTTAACATAAAGATATCACAAAATGTTATATTTATTCATTATATATTATTTAATGTTCAATATTCTTTAAAGAAGTAAAACAAATTAAAACAGTTGTTTAAACTTACCAATTAAGTGTGTATGAACAAAATTATTTATAAAATTATTGCTGGTATTATGTGTAATTATGTTAATTGCTGTTTAGAGCAAGGATCTGTGGAAGGCTTGGCCTATGACATTGTACACAAAGACCTCTATTGGACTAGTCACAGCAACAGTTCTCTGAGCCGCATCAACTTGGCCACTTCTAACTCTTCAGCAGAAGTTATCATTCAACTGGGTGCTGAGGACAAACCTCGTGGAATAGATGTGGACAGCTGTGCATCGTGAGTTTGCATTGTACCTATGTCGCGGTTGGGTGCATTAAATCTGTAGGTCAAAATGGCCTTCTGTCAAACATGGAAAAGGGGGCCCACTAAGTGCCACTTATAGGAATGCTTGTTCAAAATTGCAATGAATTAATTTCTCCAATATAATTCTTCAAAAAGAAAAAAAATTGTAAAGGAACATCTCTGTTCTAGACTCAGTGATGTAGTGCTGTGTAGTTTAGTAGTAGGGTTTTACCTTTAACTTCAGATTGTATAAATTAAGATTTATTAACCTTTAATGACAAAAATTAAATGTGAAGAGATGATTAAGATATTTATCTAAAAAGTGTTTTGAATTTTAACAATGCTGCATGTAAGTAAAAATTAATATTTATAAGATTATTTTTTATATTTCTGCATTGTTAGAAAAGAATCAGATAACAATATAAAGAAAGAAAACTGCTTTTCTTATGAAAACAATGTAGGAATAATTTTCTATTTTTGTAAAAAAGTTCCAATAATTCATTTTAAATACCAAATAGCTCTGAAGCTCCCTTAGCTTAAATATATTCTTAATATCTTGTAATAATAAATAGCTTTAATATTTTGTTACATTGTTTAGACAAATTATTTAAATATAACATGGATTAAGGTTTTGCTTTTAGTTAAATTGATGTTCAGCTAAATATTGGCTTGTCAATATTAATTGTTTTTTTTTTTTTTTTAGCTGAAAAACTGAATAAAATAGTTTTTAGCTCTAAGAAAAACTGAAGTTGATCTTATTTAATAATTATAAATATAGTCCATAACTTAAAATAAATAATTATATATCTTGTATTAATTTTGCTTCAGTTTCTTTCTTGTTAAAAATATGCTTTTTTATATTTTAGCTCTTTTTTATTATATATTAGAGCAAAACGTTTATTTGAACTTTTTGCCTCATTTATTAAACCTTCTATCATATTAAAATGTCACAGCCTGTGTTTACCTTTGATTTAAAATTGTCAGATTCAAAGAATTTATCAATCTGTTTATTTTATAGGCGTATTTACTGGACCAATTGGAATGCACGGAACCCAAGCATCCAGAGAGCATTCTTGACTGGCTTTGACCTTCAGTCCATTGTTGAAACCAACATCCGTATGCCCAATGCCCTTGCTCTTGATCATAAGGCACAGCGACTGTACTGGTCAGATGCAAGGTTGGACAAAGTGGAACGCTGCAATTTGGATGGTACAGAACGATATGTGAGTTATTTGTCTTGATTTCTAGCTATCTTTCTAGCTTGACAAAATTAGGCATTTAATAAGTAGACTGTTTATATAATTTGTTAAACTTGATAAGATTCTACTAGAAATAATTTAGTATTAAAAAAATGTATTTTTATTTCAGTGACTATTGCATTCATATTAAATTATTTTGATACTAAAGAAATATAATGAATAAAAATATTTTTCAAAAGGTCTTGCTGAATGAACATCCTCAACACCCATTTGATTTAGCTGTCTATGGAGATTTTATTTTCTGGACCGACTGGGTTTCTCACGCAGTGCTGAGAGCTGACAAATACACTGGTAACAATGTAGTGACGCTACGGAAAAACATTGCTCGCCCCATGGGAATAGTTGCAATTGCCAATGACACAGATTGTAAGGACTTTGCTTTGTTGTTGATATCAAATTTAAGCAGTTATGCATATTTATTGGATAAAAGATTTCAAGAAATATTTAAAAGAACAGTTATGCATATTTATTAGCCAAATTCAAGAAAAATTTAAAAGAATTATTTATTTTACAGGCACTCTGAATCCATGCCATGTGCTTAATGGTGGTTGTGAAGATCAGTGCAATGTAGCTGTAGATGGTCGAGTTATTTGTACTTGCTTCTTAGGTAGGACTTTGCTTCCAGATAATCAACGCTGCAGTGGTGAGTTTTTTTATCAAATCTGTACATTGTTTGTGTGGAATTAATTCAGTAGTTGATGTGATTCTACGTATATAAATTTTTTAGGCAAGCAAGCAAACTGCACTAAGGAAGAGTTTGAGTGTGGCAATGGAATGTGCATTCCATTTGAACTCACTTGTGATGGAGTATCTGCTTGTCGAAATGGCACTGATGAAGATGAGATATACTGCAGTAAGTTACTTTCTGATGCTTGTATACTAAACATATAATACAATTGCTAAAAATATATTTAATAAAGTGTAATTTCTTGAAATCACATGCATTTTTCTGAATAAATTAACCAAACTCGAATCGTGCATTATGCTTAATGTAAGATGTTAGTGGTTTGTCCTCTGTATTTCTTTTAAAATATTGAAAAATACTTGTTGGTAATTCAAAATAAAATTAATAAATGTTCAAATGTTCATTCATATAACAAATAAACAAGAATTTTTGTAATTATTCATTTTAAAAGTTATTGTTTAATTTAAGGTGATTTACAACATAATTAGCATCCAACCCTTTTTTAGATGAATGTCCAATATAGAAACCAATTATTTGTATGATAATTACTGAAAACTTTTCTGATACTTGAAATGTATTAATTTTTTTATTTTAACAAACTTATAATGATCATTATAACTGTGAGGATTATAGATGTTCACATGATGCATATTATTTTATCTGGCTTGTAGCCTTATTGTAACATTCTAAAAAATATATTTAAAAAATGAGATTCTACTTCAGAAGTTGCAATTATAAAAGAAATTAATAACTTTAGCTTCACCTGTATTACATATTTGTCAAAACATTATTCATTATCAGAGTTAAAACATATAGAAACTGATGATATAGCTTGAAATGAGCTTTAAAGGCTCCCTTTTTTTGAATTGCGGTAAAATGATGGTTAGATATATTAATTGACAATATCAAAAAAATAAATTGTGCAATTTGTAAACATACCATCATTTCTAGATTACTAAAAAATATATTACAAATCCCTCATAACAATTCTGAATGCAAATGAATTTTGAATTAAATAATAAAAAATAAATTATATTCTTCAGTGACTATAAAAAATCTTGAAAATATTTAAAATTGAATTTTCTTAGTATTTTTTTGACAAAAAAAAAAAAAAAAAAATGAAAAAGGTTAATGTATATGAAATAACTACCATTTGCGCTACAAGAATTCATCTTTTTTAAAACAAGTGTTGTCTTTAAAATTTAAATGGAAATTAAGTAACTGTTAATCATGACATAAAATTTATTTTGTGCCATAATTTGAATTTTTTTTTTTTATCTTTTGAACTTTACTGTGATTTAGGTTGCAGGTATGTAACAGTATAAATCTTAAATAATATAAAGAAACTTAATTTGATGTAGAAACCCGGATGTGCCCCTCTGACTTCTTCCACTGCTCCAACAACCGTTGCATTCCAAAGAGCCGTGTGTGTGATGGACAGAACAGCTGTGGGGATTACAGTGATGAAATTCTATGTAGCTGTGCAGCTGATCAATTCAGATGCCATTTTGGGGGACCCTGCATTAGCCAATCTTATCGCTGTGACAACGATCCTGACTGCCCTGATTCCAGTGATGAAATGGATTGCTGTGAGTTGATTATTTGTTAATTTGTGATGAAAATTTGAAAATACTTCGATAAATAAATCTAGCTATAATGTTTCTTTGATAAATTATCTATATTGAAATTTATTTGTTGACTTAGTATAAAATTTATTGAAAAATCATTCTTTTCATGTAGATATTTAATTAAAGAGGAAACCTTTTTTTAAAAAATATATTAGAATTTTTTTGTAATATATCAAAGAATTAATCATGTATATTCTGTTCAATACATCAGTAATTGCCAGTAATGTTACTTACATTTTTTTTATTTTAATAAATTGTTTATTTTCACCTGTATTGTATTGTGAGTGACAGAAAAAACATTGAACTTAAAAAAAACTACAAAAAAAATAAATAAATAAATAAAAATAAAAATAAAAAAATCTTGTTGAAATGCAAATGCATATTGAAATTTTGGCAATATAACATTAATTAATATATTATTAGATTTTGCTTATTTAGATGTGATTTCAGTGATATTTTAAAATTATTTTTATACTATTTTGTTACATTATTAAATATTAATTATTAATAATCTCTTAAAAAAACATTCATTCTCTTTTCGTTTTTGTATGTACAACATCAGTTCTTGCATCAGTGACAAATTATTTAAAGTCCAAGTGTCCAGTTTATAATATTTTTTGAAGTTTTAATTTTTTTAAAGAATTTTAATTTTGATTGTTTGTTTTGAATTATATGTGAAGTATTACCAACAAAGAAAATTTTATCAGATATTTTTGTATAATTTCATAAATAATAAATTATGTCTTAACTACCTTTATAGTTATTGAGAAATAATATATGAAATAGTTTTACAATGACAGCAAGTGAATTAGATAAAAATAGTGAAATTTAGAGTGTTAATTATTTTCCACTTAAATATATTTTAAATATTTTGGAAAAATTCGCTAAAATTAATGAAAAAAACTTTTTTTGTTGATGTGTGTTTTGTTAATTTAGTATTTTGATGTTGATGATTATTCTGTAAATTATGAAGTAAAAAAAAAAAAGTTACCAATTAGTAGTAATTTTTAAAAAAATGTGCAAATTTTAATTTTGTATTGATTAAATACTTTAAGAATTGAATAATTTGAAAGTGTCAAAGAAATCTTGATCACATTCTTTTCACTTAAAATTTTACATATTTACATATAAACTTCAAAATTTCTTATTAAATTCAGAATCATTATATGTATGTGTGTTTGAAATTAATGAATTATAGGTAACAACAAAGAATCCTTCATTTAATTTTTATTTTTCACATAATATAAAGAACCATAATTATAAACTGACTTTTTTCTGTTTTAGCCCAACCTGACTGTTCCTTACATCCTCTTTTTTGGGACCCTTATGAGAAGCTAATTAACTGTGCTCACACCACTGCTTGCATTCATCCTGCTTGGATCTGCGATGGCCAGAATGATTGCTGGGATATGTCAGATGAAAAGGACTGTGAAACCAGTAGGTACATTCTAAATGTTATATTATTGGAACTATAAATCTTATCCATATGCGTTTACACTGGCATCACATTTGAAGAAAATAGTCCATAACAGCAGTTTCTTCAAAACTATTGTAGAAATTTTTAATCCAAGTATTTTTAAGATCTATTTACAGGAAAAGAAATTATTTCCTTGTACATTTTATGTTGAATGTTAAATAGAATAATCTTCAATATTTTTTTAATCTGAATATGGCTATAAGGAGGTCGGAGTATAATTGGAGAAGGTTTAGTTATTATTGGAGCATGATAGAAAGTATCCGCTGGCAGAGAAATATGTTCAGAAATCAGTCAATATTTATTACTTGCATACAATTACTTAAGTTGTTACATAATTGAAAAATTGAATTAGTAGCTTTCTTTTGGTGTGTACATTTCTTCTTGTTTGTGTGTTTTTCACCTCTCTGATGTAACAAAAACTTGAGTTAATTTTTGTTAAGATGGCATACAGAAAGGTTTATTTATTTGTTTCTCTGCATACATACATATTAGTCTACCAAAATATGGATGGTTCATTTCCCCACATTATCAAAATACTTTAACAGTGATTTGTGTTGTTGCATGAGAATATACTGGAAATTGAACAGTATATACTGGGGCATCGTACATCATACTTTGTTTGCATTCACCGTCTTAATATATCATTCATGAGAAAAAAATTGATGTTTCTATACATAAATGTAAAAAAAAAATTTTAAGTTTAAGAAATACAAAATCATAAATATTGTTTGCCTCCCCAATTTTTTTTTCTTCAATTAGTTTAGGAAAATGAATTATTGTAGAAATTAATTTTGCAGCTGTAAACATTACTGCTATAGATGAGATCTACAAAGCTTTTGTTCTAATTACAAAAATAATAAATAAATAAAATAAAATAAATGCAATTACTTACATTCAGTTTTTTTTATTAATATTATTTCAAATTATGCCTAAGTTAACTACACATTTGTATCAATTCAGAGATGCCAGAGACTTCATGCCCATCCAATTCATTTCGATGCGAGGGGGCAGAACTGTGTATTCCTGAGACATGGAGGTGTGACAGAGATGATGATTGCAATGATGGGGACAACGGGACCATCAGCTCAGATGAAAGAGATTGCAGTATGTTTCTTTCCACTTATTAAAATTTTGGTTAGCTAAATAAATTTGTCTATTTACATTTATATTAAAATTGTAACAAAACAAAAATATTTTTTAATTTAAAGTTGCAAGATTATTATAAGAAGAAGAAGAATTAAGAAAAATATGAATTTTCAAAACAAAATAAGTTTAATAAAATGTTTAAATACCAACTTAATATAAGTGAGAAAAAAAACAAGAATTCTTTCCTACTGTTTACTAATTTGTTTAATAGCTATTTAACATTAGGGTCTTTTTAATTTATTTTCAAATATTACAATATATACACAATTAGGGATTGCAATATCGGACCAAAAGTTCAATACCGGTATTCGGTATTTTTTAGATCTTAATACTGGCAGTAAAAATTTTAGAAAAAGAAAGAAAACACAGGTGTTCTTTTGTTTTATTAGAGAATGTAAATATCAGAAAAGAATTTGTAACCTATAAATTATAACAGTATATAAAGAATCACAAAAAAATAAAGGAATATCTTATTTATTTAAATCACAAAAAAAGTATAAATATCACTATTCAGTCTGTGGTGCAATTACAAAATTTTGAAATGTGATCTCAAAAAACATAATGCATTAATTGTACTATCTTTAAGCCGGGAACATAATTTTGTGCAAAAATTACCAGCTGTCGAAAACGCTCTTTCAGCATCTACGCTAGTTTTTGATACTGTTAGTAATGCGCGATATACGTTTTCCAAGTATTTATCTCTAAATCCCTCATCTTCAAATAAATCTATTTCTCGTCAGATTGTTTTGGATATAGCTGATTTCTGTATTGTATTTTGTTGAAATATTTTTAGTTATCGCCAATTCTAATTTTTATTCAAGAGACAATTCCTTTTCACTATCGACATTATCATCATATTCTTCTATAACTGTAACTGAATGTGGATAGGTTTGTGGGTAAAATATTTGAAGAAAGTTTACTATAAGTTTAATCAAATTTGAAATATTACACACTTTCTTCACAACTACACACACACACACTTTTTTCATAGAAGGTCTTATCTGTGAAAGAATTCTTATCTGACAAGTAGAAATGTTGTCAGATAAGAATTCTTTCACAGATAAGAATTCTAAATTTCTAGTAAATACCGAAAAAACGGTATTTAAACTTGTGAACCATTTGTACCATTTGTTTGAGCCATTTGTACAATTTTGTAATACCGGCAATTACAAAATTGTACAAATGGTTCAAAATACCGGTATTCGGTATTGCAATCCCTATACACAATATTACAAATAAAAGAGATAATTTTTTAGATATGTTTTAGAAGCTGTGGTCTTATTTAACCATTTATTTACTATGAAACACAATGTTTTAATGAAAAAAATAGCTTAGAATTTTTGGTCGAACATCAGATTCCAGAAAAACAAATAAGACTTTTCAGTGTTATAGTTTTTAAGTTGCATAAAAGGCAAACACACACAATTTTTTTTTTAAAATTTTAAAATACTAAAAGTTATGGCCCAGTATTATCCAGCTTCGATAAATAATTAAACAAATTATATAATTTCATCAGAATTGTTTATTTCATATCTCTATACAATTAACACAACAACAACAAAAAGATTAACTAAGCAAATGCAAATTTTGAATATCAACTGACATTGAAGAATTGAATCCATAGTATCTAAATGTGAAGTAAATTCAATTAAAGCTGAATCAAATAATAAATAAATATGAAGTGCAACTCATGAATCATGAGAGTTAATAGAATATTTGTAGAACTATGGTGGCATTTCTGCTTTATCTTTAATAAAAATCACTGATTTTTTAGAGAAAAAAAAATTGTAATAACATCAATTTTAATAGTTGATATGTTTTCTGTAGAATATGGTTGCCACTCTGATCAGTTTCAGTGCGACAACCAAGATTGCATCCCAGCTGTATGGAGATGTGATGGCCATCCCGATTGCCTCGACAAATCTGATGAAACTCATCAATGTAGTGAGTATTTTGTTTAGAATAATATTCGTGCATAATTATTTGAATTTCATATACATGTAAAAGCCTATAACACTTATAGAATTATTTATTAATGCAATATCTATTTCAAAACTGTTATCAATTTTTAATTAAAAATTCATTCAAAATTACATGAGAGCATAGGTAGTAATGAGAATTATATCTATTACTTTATAATTAAAGTAGAAAATGTATTGTTTTGCTTTAATAAATTTCTGGTTTGTTTTTAAAATTAAGAAACAATGAAATATTTTTAAAACATTTCATTGTTTCTCTAATTACATTTATTGGTGAAACTTTTATGAGATACATTTTTTTCTCAATTTCGGAAAACTCTTATTAAAAATTATTAATAAATTTATTGAAAATCAATAATTACATTTCAGATTTTAAATTGTTTTATTGATAAGCATTCACCTACTTGAATTCATCTACTTTTAAAATCAGATTTTTTTTTTTTTTTTTTTTTTTTTTCCCCTTTTCTGCTAATAATTATTAGCTGCTATATTTGGGATAATTGTACAATTTGTTTTTATTTCTATATAATTATTGATAATATTATTACAATTTACAACTATTACTTATTACAATTTTTTTCAAAAAATTAGTTTGATTAATTTATTATCAATCTTTTATTATGTACATCGTTTAATAGTTGATTGATAATATTTTAAAAATTTATTTTTTTAAATAACTCTCATTTAAAATTTTTAAAAATAAATAGTTGTAGTTTTAGAAGCTGCCATAAAAATGTCAATATGAATATCTGATTATGCTGATGTAACAAACTGAAAAGTCATTTTTTTGAGCAGGTACCAGGCAGTGTGAAAACCATGAATTCCGATGTAACAACACAGGGCAATGCATTCCCTTGAACTGGCTTTGTGATGGGGAAAATGATTGTGGTGATAAAGAAGCTTCCGATGAACATCCTGAAAGAGGCTGTGGTCAGTTTTGCATTCTAGATATTTCATCCATTATATTTTAAATCAAAAATACATAAATATTCCAAGGAGTTACATTTTTACTGTTTTCATAGTGATATTATGATATTGAATAAATATTAATACTGTACAAGATCTGTCAAAAAAGAAAATGAATTGACTTTGACCTTGACAATTTACTTTTTTTTGCGAACACCTTGTCATTTTTTCATTATTTTACAAATGATAAAGTCAATTAGGACTTTATGTGTTCTTTCCATATAACCAGTTTCCATTTCAAAATGGAAAGATTTTAAAAATCAATGAGTTTGTGTATAAAATTCTCAAAAACCTTTAAAGAAATATTTCAGAAATTGCTACAAGCAGAATTATTTTATCCTGTCCCAATATGAATGATAACGTTTTAAATCGAGCGGAGCATCAACCAAAAGTGATTCGAAAATTGGGTATCCTTCCACATCAACAGGGGATTTTCACATTTAGAAAGTGCATTCTTTGATCCTTTTAATTATCATTTAAATTTCTGAAGATGCATGAACAAAATCCCATGTCACAAAAGTTTGACTGAAAATCTGCAGATGTTAGTGAAATTGCAGTGAATTTATTGTCTCGTCTCTTAACTGATGAGCAAAAATGTATTGCAGTTTAGTCAGGAGATGGTAGAAAAAAAATAAAATAAGGATCAAATCTTTCTAAAAGTCACAACAGATAATAAAGCAGGTACTCTTGAACATTTCAATCATTGTAATGCACTTTCTCGGTATGAGGACATGGTAAAAAAGTACTGGAGAGGAACTAATGGCTTTGACGGCAATATTTGGCATTTGTAAGATAACATAATAAAACAGGTTTCCTGATTGGAGATTGAAACAAAAATAAAGGCAATCGCGGTTATGGTTATGAATATCATTGCTAATTCAAAAGGAGCTGGTGCTGAATTGATTGAAGGTAAAGCTGATGCTGCTAATCTTTTTGATTTTTATCAAATATTTATTTATTTTTATCTATTTTTATTTTAGGGATTTTTATTTTTATCTATGGCTTCTTAACAGTTTTTTTTTTTTTTTTTTATCTACTAGCACACATCAATATCTGATACACAATAAATTTTGTTTACTTTTGTAAATGTACAATTTTCATAGTTTTCTCTATGCCTTTTTCTGTAATGCTATTACAGAAAAATATTACATCTTTTTTTTTATTATTTTCATGGAAGTTTCTAAAAATGGTTTTGCTTTCGTATACTCAAAAATTTACTTGTTTGAATAATTAAACAAGATAGTTAATTCAACAATAGAAATTCATTAAAAAAAACTAAAAAGAGACTTATAATTAAATAATATTTTATACATTTTCGAAAAAAATAGAATACATTTGAAAATGCTATTAAAAATGTTATTTTAAATCATCTGTTTTATGCTTGTTTAAAAATTTCAAAAAACTTTATCTATTTCAACTTCTTATTAAAGTGTGTATATAATCCTGTAATTTTTTTATGTATGTTTTATATTTTGGTCATATCATGAGCAATATTTTTGCTATTTTTCTTAATGATTTTATAATTAATATTTTTCTCTTTTTTAATGTCTTACAGTAGAAAACGTTTGCAAGCCTAATCAGTTTCAGTGTCTCAATTTCGTGTGTATTGGTAAACATTTCTATTGTGATGGTGACAATGATTGTGGAGACAACTCAGATGAACCATCTCTTTGTCGTGAGTATTTTTTATTTGTTTGATGCATTCATATTTATCAGAAAATCAGATTTGTTAATTCACACCTCCTCTCTATCTTTTTTTAGCTAATCGTGTGTGTAAGGATGATGAGTTTGGATGTGCTAATAAGAAATGCATTTCGAAAAGTTTATTGTGCAACAAAGAAGATGACTGTGGAGATCTAAGTGATGAGAATATAGAAATATGTGGTAAGTAGAGAAATATGCATTCATAAATACATCTTGTGAAACATATACTATGTATCTTTTACAATTGTAGTTATAATTTTTTTACATTTATCTTTTGCGTATCTTTCATTATTGTACAATACAAAACATTTTTTTAGATCATGAAAAAATATTTTATAATTTAGGAATCAATATTTTAAGGCACTTACATAAAAAATATAGTTCAAATGATATATATTAATGAATAAAAATGTATTCTTTAAAATTGTTGATATTTTTATTAAAAAAAATTTTTTTTTACCCAAATGCATCTAATGCAAACATATATAATGCTAACGATGTAAATGTTAGAGTTAAAAACATTATTATTTTTTCATTTTGTTTATTATCTCCCAAGTTATAAAAAAAAAAAATTCTAAATAATGACAAATAATCAAATTTCTTTTAAAATCATTGTTATTTCAGTCAACAGTACTAATTCAACTGTCTGTGCTGATGATGAATTTAAATGTGATAATAAGAATTGTGTACCTGAAAACATGTTATGTGATGGAGAAAACAACTGTGGAGATTATTCTGATGAAAATAAATGCAGTAAGTTTCATTTTTGTGATGCTAGTAATTGCTAGTGTGTGCTAGTAAGTGCTAGATCATAATATTTTACTATAGAATGGTGGCTCATGTATCTATAATTTATGTTCATCAAAGAAATCAATAATAATTTTAAAATTTTCATGAAGGAATTATAAGTAATTTTTGATATGGTAATTTGTTTTAAAAAATGATTTTTTTTTATTCATTTGACCTTGTTTTATTTAAAAATCTATTCTTGGAAAATTTATATATTTTATTTCTATCATCATTATTAATGTTATGCATTTAATCTATAGGTATATTTATTTGTCACAAAACAGAGATTTAAAATTAGATGAAGTTTTAAAATGATTACCAAAAGTAAGGAATCATCTTATTTGGCTTGGCCACAATCCAAGTGATTGTTTAAACACTAATTATTTTTTAGTTTATTCTGAGTTGAGAATCACTGAATTTTTAAAGCAACTATGATTGAAATAAAATTTAATTATCCGTTTTGTTATTTCTATTATATAATGAAGATCTAAGAATCGTTTAGGAAAAAATTTTCAAATGAATTTAACCTAAAAGTCTTATTTATTTAATTATTTTTGATAAATTTATGTAAAGGTCAAATGATCCATTGTAAGCATTTTGTTTAGATATAAATGAATGTGAATCTCAATTCACCTGTGCACAGAATTGTTTTGATCTGCCAATTGGATACAAATGCAGTTGTCGTGCTGGTTACAGAGCTGTAAATGATGGCCAAATATGTGAAGGTTTTTGTATTTTCTGTTTTATTTCTCTACATTTGTAATGTTAGTAATACAAATAATGTCTTAAATTTAGTTCTTTTAATTTAAAATATTATAATTTCTTGAAAGCTTATCTTGCTCAGCATTTTTAAAACAAATGAATGTACAATTATTGGAAAATTTGAACTATAACTTACTTTAATATCAAATAATTATTAAATCATTAAATTTATTTTTTGTTTAACTGAAAAAAAAATCAATAATTCCTTTTTTATGTTTTACAATCCATGTTTTTGAATTAATGTTAGTTGGTATTGATGCTGATGTGAATACTGTTGCAAAATAACGTTTATCGATCTAAGTAAACGAAATTGACTTTTTACTTGAAAGTGGAAAAAATGTATGACAAATACAGTCAGATCTTCATAAAATGTCTATAGTTGTTAATTTCACAATATCAGTTATTATTAAAACATCATTTAACAAAATTGAAAGTTTCTTATTAAATTATTCTGTATTGAATGCTATCTTTAAATTTCTAAGTCATACCCTGCAATAGAATGTTGGTTTTACTTTGTTTAATGAAATTAAGATTGCAGTGGATATATTCAAAAAATTATCATGTGAAATTAAATGTATTATTAAATTATGTAACACATATATTATTAAATTAGAAAATCATTCTGAAAAAAAATTTTTCTTTTTTAATTTGGAAAATTTAACTCATCTGTCGATAAGTTTTATTTTTTCTGTATTTAAAATTTATACATGAAATGAACTTTGTACATTAAATATTCATTATTAGTTAGACTTTAATTATGTGTATTTATTATTATAAATTTATTGTCTATGTAGAATTTTTCAATAAAGATTCATAAGTTTGAATAAATAAATATATAAAAAGATTTTTGCTATTTATAATGCACTTCTGTTTATTTTTTTACAATCCTCCCTCCTTGCCAAAAAAAATGTTATACATTGTTATAATTATTTTATGCAATTTCATTTAATTATTTATCATTTTTTATGTTAAATAATTATTGAAATATTCATTACTAAATGAAATAATTTCATTAAATTAATTATAGTAATGCATTGTAATAATATATTTTTTACTTTCTCAGAATAAATCTTTGGGATATATTTGGGCATCCATTCCACTAATTTATTTGTTCATTATTATTATTATTATTTAGTTTTCCTTTTCTTTTTTTTAAATTATTTAGGGAATTATTATTGACGAGAATATTTTTTAATATAGTTCCCCATATTTTTAATTCTAAATTGAAATGTGGTGATTTTTCAATTTTTCTGTTGAAGCTACATAATAACTTAATTCTAAAGTTAGTAACTACTTTAAAATTTGTTGCCTGTGTATTGTAAATTATTTTGTCTACTTAACTACAATGTTCAGGAATATAATTTACAAACTTGCTGTAATGACCTTAATTTTATTCGTCTATTTAGCTGAATATATATTTAAATAATATCCTTTTCATTTTACCATTAGGAAAGTCTTGGAAACAATTAAAAATGACAAAGCATAGATTTTGTTCTGATGTGCTTTTTTTTTCAGACATTGATGAATGTGTGGATGAGCACCCATGCAGCCAGCATTGCCGCAATACACAGGGCTCTTATAAGTGCTTCTGTGAGGTGGGCTACCTTTCTACAGATGGAGGAGTCACATGCAAAGCTAACAGCTGTAAATCGAATTTCTATTTTTTATTGCAGCTTAATAAAACCATTGAATATTTTATATTACATACATTTTCCTATTTATTATTGAGCTAATGATAAAGGATTTTATACATCAATAAAAAAGAATTAGAAACATTTAATGAACTTGAGTTGTAAATTAAACTTCAAATATGAAATACTTTGATTCTGAATGCTGTCCTGAAAAATATTGTTTTAATAATTTGAATTCAATTTACAGCTGTGAAACCAATGCTGATTTTCTCAAATCGGTATTACATTCGTCAAATTGATTTACATGGCCATGACACAGAATTGTTGGCACGAAATCTAACCAATTCTGTGGCTTTGGACTTTGATTGGTTGGAAAATTGCCTTTACTGGTCTGATGTGACAGCCCTGGGTAGCAGCATCAAAAGGATGTGCCTCAGCACTCCTGGTCATCAGGTGGGTTCTTGTTTTTGAATGTTTCTGTTTCTTATTATATTTGAATGTTTCTGTTGAAATTTTGGACCATTTATTACCTTAAAATCATTGATGTATATTTAAATAAACACTGTGCTTGAGTTGAAAGCTTTTGAGAAGATTATGTCTATAGCACAATATATTTATTAAAGTTTTGTGACAAACTTCTAGGGATGATCACAAATTTTTATGTAAAAGATTCAGATCTCCACTTCTGTTATATTTGCATTCATGCATTAAATGCTATGCATTTATTATACAACTTTCTTTTATATATCCATATAATCTGCATTATTTACTCTCATTAAAAAAATTTTAAACAAAAAAAAATGCTATAAATACAACAAAGGAATTTGTTAATTTTTTAATAAAACATTTTTTTTTTTTCCTTAAGAATCTTATTTTGTTTTTTAATTGAAGACATATGTAATTAATAGAAAATGTAATATTTTTATCTGTATGATTCAGAAACGATAAAATAAATTAAATTTCTTGCTTTCTTTGGTCTAGCTAAAAAAAGGAAAGTTGGGAGAAGAAAAGTATCTTAGAATTTAGATTAAGATTAAAAATGTGTATTATTTAATATAAGAATGCTTTTCTTATTTTGATTTGGTTTTAGAGATTTTTTGTACATGTATTAAGCAACTGAAATTGAATTTAAATATATTTACTTCACAGCTGCTTCATGCTGGATCTGTTCAAAGTCCAGATGGATTGGCTGTGGACTGGATTGGACGGAATTTATATTGGTGCGATAAAGGAAAGGATACTATTGAAGTTTCTACATTGGATGGAAGATTCCGCAGAGTACTTGTTAAGAAAGGTCTACAGGAACCTAGAGCAATCGTCTTGGATCCATTTAGAGGGTGAGAATGCCCGATAAAAAATCTTTTTGATTGGTTTCGAACAGCTAAATATGTCAATTACATTATAGACATTAGTTATTTATCTATAATTTTGACTTTAAAAAAGCTTTTTATTTCCATATTATTACGTTTGGCAATTTTAGTAGTCAAAGCCTCTGTAGTCCGCTTTTCCAAGAAGTATTTTTTTCATTATTAATATCCTAGTTTGTATTATTAAGCTTTGGAGATATAAAATTTTATATATCGCTAATTTGATATTGTTATTGCTAGTTTAAATATTGTTTTTGCTTCAAAATTTGTTATACTACTTAAAAATTCAAAATTAGAAATATAATTGGCCCTTATTAGACCACCATGTTTGGAACCTCACTTTAAATGTGGCAAAAGGTATGTGTGACTCTATGGCTCTATAAGGGGGTTTCAATGTATTTGATATTTTTAGCAGCTATCATGATTTTTTTATAGGAACTATTTTATTTTTAGATTTAAAAAAATGCAATTTTCAATAAAGAAAAATTTAACTTGTGTTTACATAATTTGAGTACATATTAGAGCCTGAGCTAGTAAAAATGTAATCAGTTAAAAAAACCAATTACTTTTACAGAACAATGCAATGTTCATTGTTTTTAGCACAACATGTATAAAAGTAATCGGAAAATTTTTCTTACAAAATGATACGAAGTAATAAAGATATCGCATATTAATATATATTTTAAGTGTAAAGATATCCCATCATTGTGTCTTGCTTGGGCTTGATGCTGTAAAATGTCTGACTTAAATTTTAAAAAAGGTAACTATTTTATTGCGTAGTAATATTATTATTTTATAAAGATGTAAATGTATTTTCTTTTCAATCTTTTTTAAATACTACTTAAAAAATGGTTAACATTTTTCATAGTTTTCCTTTTCACTGTCTTATGTAATACATGTCCATTTTTAAATAATAAAAATAAGAAGATATATATTTTTTACAACTTTTCATGCTCAGCTTAAACATATAAATAAAAATCAAAGAGTGTTGCATACTACAAAGTTAAAATAATTTTTTATGTAATTTGAGAATTTGTTTAAAAGTTCACTATAGCCCTCCTTTTATAATTGATTTAAAGGCAGTGAATGTCTAAAAAATTAGCAATGTCATCTGTCAGTTGTTCAAAAACTGATATGTCTTCAGTAACTATATCAATGATGGCATGCTGTTTCACATGACTGAAAGTATATATATATATATTATTTTTAAAAAGTCAGTATGTTTTATTAATTCTATGTGTTTCCAGCAACTTTTTGTATTCTCTAAATACACATAGTTGCATCTTCTTTATAATTAATTGTTTAGTTATCCCCAACTGTAAACCGACTTAAGATATTCCTTTGCAACTTTTTTATGCTGAAACTTCCCATATGCCATGGACACTCTTGATTCTATTTTTTTCTTTGATTAATCAGAGCTTTCTTATTGTTTTTTAAACTGTAAAATACTTTACCCCTCCTTTCTACACCTGGTTGGTTCAATATTTTTGGTACTTAATCTTCTGTAATAGCATTTTTCTTTTTCTTATTCTCTATATTACTGGATTCGATTTTTTGTAATGGGTTCGATTTTAAGCTGTTATTAAACAACTGTTTGTTGGGCAATGAGCAGTCAGGTGATACCGTTTTTTTTAAATTTTTCTAAACATTTAATCTTTTTTAAAATTTAAATGAGATTGAATGAAGATTGTTATATTAAATTTTGTTTATTTCCAATAAATGTGCTAAGAATCCCAGCATATATCTGGACATTTCCTCAAAACCTTTTATTTTAATATAAATCCTTAAAAAAAATTTTTTGCAATATTTTATGGAAAATAAACTAACTTGAATTTCATTCTCTAAGAAATTTTTTTTAATAAATGAATGCAGCAATCCAATGATCTTTTGACCAGTCAATCTTGATTAAATGACTTTGGAAGTATAGTACATTAAATCAATTGGTAAATAAAAATGTAATAAGGAATTACTTATATATTATTATAAAAAGTACTCCACGCATTGTCTGTGATGTACTATTGTAGATGAATTTTGTAAAGAGAATTTTTAATCTCTTGCATTCATTCAACTATATAATAAATTGTTTTTCCCTTTTCAGTGAATTTATTATTTAAAATAAAAACTTATTTTATACAACTAGAGGTTTTTTTCCATAAAATAAATTTCTATTTATATTATATAAAGCTTTGTTCAAAATATACTGTTTTGTTTTCCTAAAAAAATCCTTCGCATTTCTTTTTTAGATCTTTTATAAAAGTAAAGCAAAAATGCAACATAGCAGAAAGATTTATCACTTTATATTTACAAATCAGTTTTTTCATCTTCCACATCAATTATTGTTTTTTCTGATGTTACAAAAAAAAATATTTATCATTTTACTGAAAATCTTTTTAAATTATCTGTTCAAAATGAAAATTACTAGGATATATATTACAAATCATACGCTCTGGGTTCATTAATTATATTTCATCATGAATTATCAAATGTGTAGTGTTGCCTTGTAGATCTTTGACAACAATTCAGTTGCATATTATAAGACATATATTGCTGTCATCTACTTTTACAATCATAAAATAAAATATTTTTCTGTTTGTTTCCAAATCACAATAGCATGTCATTTGCTGTTTAATTTAAATAAAGTTTTATTATATTCTTTTATCATGAATAATACTTTTAATTACATTATTTAATAAATTATATACACTTAATTTTTTCAATAAGTTTTGTAAAACAGCTAAAGGGCCAAAATATATTGCAGTTTGTATTTTTATAGCAGTGCAAATGAATATTTTTTTTTTTTTTTTGTTAAATAATGTTGCATAATAATGTTGGGAGAGGAGAAAGTAGAATCTTATGGTGAAATATTAAATTTTTGGTACATGTATTAATCTTACTTTCAAAATATCAAAATGGGGATTTAACAAAAGATAAGAGTGTGCTTATGTGTCAGAGATAATTTTAAGTTAAAAGATAATTTTATGTGTCGTTTAGTATATTAGTACACTTATAAAAAATAACTATCTTTTTTTATTTATATGAAAAACTGTAAATCTACTAGATTTTTATAGATTAATACATGTACAATTTAGATCAATATTTTTCATATACAATTGTCAAATCTCTACAGTTACATGTATTGGACTGATTGGGGAGATAAGCCTTACATCGGAAAGGCTGGCATGGATGGGACTCAGTTCACTAAGCTGATAAATGAATCTCTGGGTTGGCCAAATGCCCTTACCATAGACTATGTGACCAGAGAAATCTTTTGGGCTGATGCCAAGGAGGATTACATCGCTGTGGCCGACCTGGATGGATTGAACAGAAGGACTGTCATTAAGAAAGGTAAAGGTTTTATTTAATATAAAAGCTTATTTATCTCCCCTTTGTAAAAAAAAAGAAGAAAAAAGAGTTCTTTATAGATTTGACAATGGCATTGAAATTTTCCAAGTATGTACCATTTTTAAAAGAAACATTTTATATTCATTAAAAATATTGTATCAACTAAAAGATTGTCATAATCAATTATAAAACTGCAATACTACCTTTGCTGTTCTATTTTCCTTTAAATTACATCCTGGATTTTCATGTTCGTCAGAAATTGATCCTATATTATCTGGGGAAAGTAAGAGCTTGAATGCAAAAATAGCAGTGCATCGCAATGCCCTAAATTAAAAAAATAGATTCTATTCAGTTTCTTCATAATTTTGAGAGTTTCTATTCTGTAAAAAGGTTTTTCACATATGTTTCCAAAAGCATCCAATTCATTTCTGAAAGTTGTAAAATTTTAAAAAAGAAGGAAAGAGATTAGAATTTAAAAGAGAAAACATTCACACCTTTCTGTAATAAATTCCCTATATTTAACAGACGTATTATAGAAACTATAACTGCATTTTATTTGATAACTGTATAACTCCTTTACGCAAAGAAATTCGGCAGTCTTGCCCGAGATTGTGCATATATGACTTTGAATCAGTAAGTTTCAGATCTTAGATTTTTGGAATTTTTTGTTATCTTTTGCCAATATTCTCTAAATTAATGTTTAGATGAACTGTTAATTTTAAAACACCCCTCCACCCAAAATAAATAAAAAGTGATGGAGTAATTTGATTTCCATTTTTTAAATTAATAACTTTATAAGAATCAACAATTATTTTCATAAGAGGAAATTTAATGCTATCCATTGTAAGGTATCAAATTATTTAATGTAAATTAATCAAAATTATATCTTTTGTCAATTTTTTACTCTTCTTCACTCACAGCTATATTGAATTGTTTTTGCCTGATCATTCAGGAGAGATATTTTAGTTCCTTCAGTTACATTGCTATGGGGAAATAAGTACTGCTTCACAACAAATACAAAAATGTAAAGATTTTTAAACCTGTTATATTTTTAAAATTCAGATAGATATGACCAACTTGATAATTTGAGTAAGAGAGCTCTTCTCTGGCATTCTTTGTTAATAGATCACTTAAGGGTCAGTAACCTAAATCTTGAATTTAAAAATTTTCATTAAAATAGAGATCAGGGATTGCCCCCCTCTCTGTATTAGCTACCATTAATGAAAAGTATCCATCTTTTGAAGGATTTCTGCAAAAGTTATGTTATTTCTACAAAATGCAGAAAGGTACTTTGGAATAGTTTTAATGATGACTGATGATTTCACTTCATACAATATATGGTTAACTTTTCAAAGTTCTTTAAATGGTTATTCTTTTTTTTTTTTTTTTTTATTCCTTAAATATAAAAAAAATGTTTTCTTTTATTTACTTTCACAGGTCAATTTGATGCTGTTCATCACATATTTGCCTTGACCGTCTTTGAAGATCAGTTGTACTGGACTGATTGGGTGACAAAAAGCATTGAAAGATGTCACAAATATCATTGTGGAAATTACTCAACAATTGCTACGACAACTCATCGCCCAATGGATATTCAAGTCTTTCATCCTTTCCGACAGACACCTTGTATGTACCAACATTGACTTACCAAATTATTTAACTGATTTATATGAATTTTTTTTTCTGTAAATTCATTCAAAACTTTAAAACCCTTCTTAGAATAGTTATTGTTGTTTATTTGGTTTTTTAAATACTTGAATAATAACTTTTAAAACATAGAATAATTCTACTTTTATTTTAATAAATGATTAACAAGGAATTTATTTATATAATGTTTCCCTTTAAATTAAGCTATCATTTAAAAATAAATAAAATCTTTAAAAAAAAATTTGCAAACCCAAATGTATATAATTGATTATTATTTATTGTTTTGCAGTAAAGACATCTAATCCCTGTGCCAATGCCGGTTGCACCACACTATGCCTGCTGAAACCAGGTGGAGGAGCTTTGTGTGCCTGCCCTGAAAATTATGTCTTAGAGGATGATAATATTTCTTGTCGCAACAACTGCACAAGGTTTTATACTTTTTTATTTAATTAAACTTTCATTGGATTAAATAATAAATTTGTCCAAATGATTTAAAATGATATTGATATTTATTATCAGTTATTTTCACAATCAGTAAATATCTATAAAAAAAATGTTTTTCATTATATTCTATTTACATTTTTTTTTTTATTAGCATGCATCACTTTATTTGATAATACATTTTGTTTCAATTTTAGAGTGCAAAAATTGTTCTTATTTACTATATATGTGCTTCTTACCTGTAATCTGTGAAAAACAATCTTGTAATAATAAGCAGTGTCATATAATTTACACCAGTTTCCCTTTTTTTCTTAGGCAAGTAACGTATCAATAAAATTCTATTTATGGTATTAGTATCTTTAAGTAACATAATTCATTTAAATTTTTAACAGCATTCCTTGTACCATATCTGTTAAGCCATAATTATAACATATTATATCTTTATTAAAAGGAGGAGAACTAAGTAGCAGAATTATGCTTATAAGAATGGTGGTAAAAACAGAAGAAAAAAAAAATTTACAAATTACATTCCAAGAAAAATAAATATAAGTTTTAATAAAAAAAAAAAACTTTATGCTAAGATTATTTCAGCAAAACTAGAGAATTTCGAAGAAACTTTAAATATCTGATTTTTAAAAAAAAAACAGATTTTTGAATACTTAATTTTAATATTTGCTATAGATATGTAATATTTTATAGTATAAGTCAGTTATTAATTTGCCTTTTGTAAAATATTTTTATTATTTATTACTACATTTTAATCTATACTTGTGCTCATTGATGCATGATGTGTGTTAGATCTTCTTGCTTGCTTCCTTCCTTTCATCGTCTGTATTTTTCTTAAGTTTCTCACTTTATTTTACTGTAAAGCTGTTTCTCTTTTCACTTTTTTGTGTCTAAAAGAAAAAGGGGGAAACTTTATTGTTAATCGATATGAAAAATTTTTAAAAAAATCTAGGGACAATAAACATGCTATTTTCGTAATTAAAATTTTAATGAAATAGTTCATTTTTATGGTAAAAATTATACCTAAATTAAATTTGTGGTTATTTTTTTGGAGCATAAATATTTGTTATTATGTGTGAAGATGATGTTGCTGTAACATAAGGATGTAATGTGTTGCATTAATTGTTCATCCAACAAAAAATATTTTTAAAAAACCTGTTAAGAGAAAATTATTACTACCAATTAATTATAATTATCATATGTGAACATGAAATTTTTTTATTTGAGGCTCCTGACTTACCCGAAAAATTGAAGAAATTATA
This sequence comes from Caerostris darwini, assembly GCA_021605075.1. Lineage (NCBI taxonomy): Eukaryota > Metazoa > Arthropoda > Arachnida > Araneae > Araneidae > Caerostris > Caerostris darwini. Next base: position 334,475 of record BPLQ01008209.1, read on the forward strand.
AACTAAGATATTTTTCTTTCTAATGCAGCTGGCAAACACAGACAGCTTGGTCTTTGGATGCCTTAAGGCAAGTGCTGCAAAGACGTACTCACTTTGCATTACCCAGGGGGTGCGTGTAACTTGAAGATAAGCCACGGACGCGGAGTAACAATGCCCCCGCAAAGCTCTACGATCCTATTAGGACCGGGACCTACTTTTTAAAGTGGATTCTGAACCACTACAAACAATCATGGCACCGCCGGGACTCGAATCCAAAACCTATAGTGCCGAGCGCCAGAGCGCTAGCCACTCGGCCATTCAGGCCCATAAACTAAGATATAGTTTGTAACACTTTGTGTAAAGCTGATATTTATAGTATCTATAAAAACAAATCACATATTTTCTGTTTCTCACTTTAAATAAAAAGGTTTAAAACTTTTTATTTATTTTTGAAAAATAAGGCTAGAAGAAAATATATATATATATATTTTAGAGAGTAAACTCATTCACAATAAAATTTATTATTATATTAAAGTTATAAATTGCTTCTTTGTATGCAAATCTATTTTTATTAGGAATGTATGAACAAAGTCCAAAAGCCCTCTGATGGAAAATATTTTAATTGCTAAAAACCTGTAAAAAGGACATCGTTCTGAGTTAAAAATTTCATAAAGAGTTTTTGATAAGGACTGAATCAGTCTCTTTTGAATACAAATATAATAAGCAAGTTTATAAAGAGATGTTTATAAAGTTGTAATTTATTTTTATTTAAGTTTGTACAAATCTAGTTGTAATGTATTTGATCATCACTATAGCTCTCAGTTTGTGTGCACTGCCACGTATAAGTGTATCCCCAGCTGGTGGTACTGTGATACACAAGATGATTGTGGTGATCGTTCCGATGAACCTGAAGATTGCCCTCCTTTCCACTGCAGTCCAGGTCAATTCCAGTGCAACAATTCCAACTGCATCCAGCCCAACCAAATATGTGATCGAGTCAGCCAGTGTAGGGACATGTCTGATGAAAAGGACTGTGGTCAGTAACAATGTTTCATAAATTTTATAATTAAGTTTAATTTTTTTTTTTTTTTTTTTCTTCCCTTCTTCTTTGGAAATACCACATCTCTTTAGAAGTAACGGAATAATTAGCTTTACTACCTGAAATATAAAAGTAGTCCCAATTTGTTACTTAATTAAATTCCGATTATGAAAATCTTTTTAATTAAATGTGGTATTTAAGGCAATGATTTTTTTTTTGTAATTTAGTATATGAATGCAATTTTTTTAATATTTCAATGGAATTTTTTATTTATTCAATGAAAAAAATTTCCATTTGTGGGGAGGTAAACTCTCAAATAATAATTAATGACCTTAACACATCTCTCTTAATATTAATTAATCCATTAAATAAGGTTTACTGTATGTTAATTGAATATTTTTTTAATAATTACATATTAGTGCTCATCTCCTTGATAATATCTCTTAATTTTGAGAAATGATAAATCACTCAAAAATGATGTACAACTTCAAAACAATAAATTATGAGAAATGAGCTGCTAAGGTATGCATAGTAATAAAAAAAATTTTAACAGAAAAGGATAGGGATGATATATACTGGATACTGCATACAAAAATTTAATATTTTACAGTAGCTGTTAAGATATTATCAAACAGTAACTTTCCAGTTGTCATAGTTGCATGAATTCTTAATAATTAAATAGCATTTTAAATTTTTCTTTCTCTTCCCTGCATAGAAGTAAATGAGAGATAATATGCAAGTATCAACTTTTAATAAAATTTTGCATATAATTATTTTTATTTTGAGCAACAGCATCACATATTTTTTAACTCTTTGGCTCCTGTTTTCTTTAAACAAAATATATCTGAAAATATACACTTTCATGAGTAATGCCTTATAGATATTGCCCTTGTAGTTATAATACCATTCAATAATTAATTGTAAACATTTTTTGTTTAACTTTCTAAATTAATTTTTATCCCTGTCTATGACTAATTTTATTATAGTTAGATTATAAATTATATATTTTAAAAATTATCTTTTTTGTTAGATTTCTTTGACTGTATATTATTGTAATGTAGCATTTATCTTTTTATTAAATTCATTTCTTATTTATAATTATTTGTGTGTGTGTGTATATATATATATATACTGAAACGGGGCCTGAATGGCTGAGTGGCTAGCGCTCTGGCGCTCGGTACCACAGGTTTCGGGTTCGAGTCCCGGCGGAGCCATGGATGTTTGTAGTAGTTCGGAATCCACTTTAAACCGTAGGTCCCGGTCTAATAGGATAGTAGAGCGTTGCGGGGGCATTGTTACTCCGCGTCCGTGGCTTATCTTCAAGTTACACGCGCCCCTGGGTGATGCAAAGTGAGTAACGTCTGTGCAGCGCTTGCTTAAGGCATCCAAGACCAAGCTGTCTAAGAGTTTGCCAGCTGCATTAGAAAGAAAAAATATATATATACTGCAATTATTTTCCTATGATTAATAAATAAATAATTTGGGAATTGTTCATACTTTGTTCTACAGATAAACACACATGCCTCCTGAGCCAATTTAAATGTCCTGGGAATGGAACCATCCAGGCATACTGCATCAGTCTTGCCAGCCATTGTGATGGCACTGTTGATTGCATTGGAGGGGAAGATGAAATTGACTGCAGTGAGTAATCATACATTGTTCGAGATTATTTGGTTAGGAAAGAAATACATAAATTAAATGTTACAAGAATGCATGAGTATAGATTCATTTTTTTTTTTTTTTTTTTTTTTTTTTTTTTAATGATTTTTCTATTGTTGCTTTTGCAAAATTAATTTTCTAAATGTTTCAAAATTGAATCACTAAGTGTTAACTTTTCATAACTCATTGTAAAAAATGCTTTGAACAGTAATTGAATTAATTTTTTTTTTCTTTATCATGTATAATCACGAAATTAGGTGTTCATAAAAATTTCAATTTCTATTGTCTAAGTAATAGGCTTATTTTATCAATATTTTTTTTAGTATTTAGAGTTCCATATTGTGATTAAACATTGCATGTGTCTAATCTCTTAATTATTAAACTAAAATTTGATGCTAGTAAGTTACTTGTTTTTAATTTATAATTAAATGAAAATAATTTAGTAGCTATTTATGAAATAATATTTATTATTGCATGTTTATTATTGGTATAATAAATTTATGTTAAAATTCAAATAACTTTATTATATTTAATTTTATATTTATGTACATTTTGACATAAAACTGAAATTATGAATCTTTTAATTCTCAAAATGTCATATTATCTAGATATTCTATATCAATGCTTACTAATTGACACTAATCTTGCTGAACTTTAATATTCAGTACAGATACATATTCATTTAAACCATTGTAAACTTTATAACTTAAATCCTTTTTGTTTTGAGTAATATTTTGACTATTTCAGTTATTGCGAGCTTAAATGTGTTTGTGTGCATGATAAAAAAATTACATGTTAACTTCTTAAAAATATTATAGATATGTTCCCAAAATTTAGACATGAAAATAATTTTTGTAAATTAATTATTGACTCCATTATCAATTTGTTTAGTTGAAATAAGAATGTAATTCCATAAAGAATTTTTTTAAATAACAAATTTTTTCCAATCTGAGACTATGGGTCAATCACACAAAAATAGATAAAAATTAAGTTTTTATGTTCAAGTTTCTGGTTAAATTTGCAAAAAAAAAAAAAAAAAAATGTTTAGATGAATTATAAAGGGAAAAAAAAAAAAAAGAATAAAAGCGATTAAATTAAAATGGGGTTAACTGTTTAAATGAAACATTAACAATTTAATGAACATTAAACTGTTAATGTTTAAATTAAAGGCTTAAATGAAAGTGGAAAAAAAAGAACAAAAACTTTTTTTAAGAATTTTGCAATTTCTTCTGTGCAATAGGAGTATGGGGAAGGATACTTTTCTATATTCATTCGTATCTGAATTGTTTTCTAAGATAGAGAGGCCCAAAATCACTTTAATAGATTCAAGATCAATTGGTTTTATAAATCCATTGCCATATGCATGTAGCTATAAAAGCTACATTAAGCATACAAAATTTTGATATTTATATATATATATATATATATCAAAATTTTAAACAGCTAGAACTGCATTTGCTGACTGTATATAATTTTATATTAAAATAATTATATTTTTATTAAAAGTACTAACCTTCGGTTTAAAAAGTATAGTAAATTCATTATTATATCCTTTAAGAAAACGTTGCTTATTGCCTATCTTTTGGTAGCTCCTCGCACTTGCATTCCCAATCAATTTCAGTGCGGAAATTCAAAGTGCATTCCAGCAGTATGGCAGTGCGATGGAGATGACGACTGTGGAGATAATTCTGATGAGCCAGACAGTTGTGGTAGGGATTTCCTTCATTAATACATTTCTCTAGTTGTATAAATATTTTCTGTAGCAGTTAAGCATAGATGTATTGTAATTCAATAATATATATTATTATTTTTCATCAAAAAATTGCAGTTCCTATTGATTTTATTAGTCTTATATATTTAACGTTTATAAAATGTTTTAATGTTTTAACAGGTTAATTTCTATAAAATGAAATGTCTTTTATGTCAATAATTGAAAGTTAGTCTTTTTTTTTAAATAATAGATTGAAGAAAAATTACCTCATATTTATTTTTTTATTTATTGTGATCAAATGGACATTTATAAATTTGTTACAATATATCCAATTTATTGAGTTCATTTTCTTTGAAATTTTTTGCTACTCATCATGTGAAATTTATTATTCTATTTAAAAAACTATTTATGAATAAATGAATGATTTTAAAATCAAATGAATTTTATTTTGAAATTTATTATTGTGTTTAATAGAATAAAATATTTTTATATTCTGGAAATATATTCTTTAAATTGGAAAAGCTACATTAAGCAATTATAAAATTATTATAAATTTTTTTTGGAAAAAAAAAAAGAAACCAATACGTCTCTTTTAAAAAGGTATAAATTCTTCTAGTAATTTTTGTTTTGGTTCATGTTAGGACTTATACAATCTTAATCTCTTAACTTTTCTTTTATACAAATCGAATGAAAAATTTCATTTTAAGAAGATCAGTTTTATTTTGCTACTTTAAAAAAAAATTGCATGACCTTTGTTTTTAAATTATGTATTTTCTACTTGAACATTTCTATTTTTCCATTTCAGCTGAGCGAGAATGTCCCGCAAATTACTTTCGCTGTAACTCAGGTCGTTGCATTCCATTCTCATGGAAATGTGATGGTGACAATGATTGCAATGATAAAGAAGATGAACCTGACTCATGTGATGATACAACCACTTGCCATCCCTCATACTTCAAATGTAATAATAATAGATGTATTCCTGAAAGATGGCGTTGTGACTATGATGATGATTGTGGCGATTTATCAGATGAAGAAAATTGTGGTAAGTTATTTAGATAGTTAACATTTATATGAAATATTCAATTTGAATTTTATTATTAATTATATACTATCATTTTTTAAACTAGAATCGAATAATTTTACCATTAGTTTATAGATTATATATTTTTTATTACATGTTTTTACATTACATATTTTAATATTGATTATTTAAATGAATTATATATATATATATATATATATATATATATTTTTTTTTTTTTTTTTTTGCTGTTTTAGATGATTAAATGCATGCAGCATTCAAAATGCTTTAGTTTAGTAATGATAATATTTTTTACAAAAGTTGCTTTCCTTTCTAAACATTCAAACTCGTAATACAAATATTATCTGTAATCTTGAATAGTAATTTCAATGTAATAATGTTATAACAGTAATTTCAATATAATTCACATCGGTTCTGCATACCATCAAATAATTCACTTGTTTTTAATATATGAGTCCTGGATTGGCTGCAAGTTATTTAACTTTCAATTAAAAGCATAATAAAATGTTATTTAAGATTTAAAAATAAGTAGTTCCTTTAAAGATTATAAGCTCATTGTCAATAAAAATAATCCACCATTATTTAGTTTCATAATATTACGAAAATTCATGTTACACAAGTTGTATATTTATTATCAAATTGTATTACCTTATGTTTTTGAATATAAACTGATCTGTGTGTAAGTCGACAATGTTGTTTTTATTTATCCAAAGTTCAAAATCCTTAAAAAATTCTGTATGAAGTTCCTCGCTGAACGTTCTTTTTGTTAAGCTTATATAGTTTTCTGTTTTCCCAGTCGTTCATTTAGTTCTCCCCAATTTCTGCCCCACACTTTAATATAAAATAAGAATTTTGGTACTCAATTTATTGTGATTTCTATTTCAAGAAAATACAAGTTTATTTATTTTTAAAGAAACTACACACATCTTTGATTATTCTTAAAGTCTCAGTAAATTTTTTTAAAAAATCTTTCAAGAAACTTCCTTTTTATTATCTATTTGCTTCCTTAACATTGTTAAAGCAACTTATTTGTCATTTTCAAAAATTTCATTTACTGAAATTATAGTTTTACCTCTCTATTGTTCTTTTTCAATAATATAGATTGTGACTCTGTGTAAATGAGATAATATAAAAAGCTTTGTTCAAAATTTTTAGTCATGCGAAATTGCTCTGAAAGTGAATTCCGCTGTGATAATGGCAAATGCATCAGTTCATCTTGGCGCTGTAATGGAGAATCCAATTGTGATGATGAAAGTGATGAAGCCAATTGCAGTGAGTTTTGGTTTTGACTTTGAATTATTTAAATTTATTGTTCTATTCATAAATAAATTCTTTAGTAGATTTTGTGTAAACATATATAATTATTTTGTTTGTTAATTTGTGTCTTTTTTTTATGATCTTTGCCAAATTAAATTTTGAATATTTTTAAAATTGATACACAAATCTACTGAACAGATATCAAAATTTAATTTTTTTATCAAGATAAAGCTATAATATTATTCCTGATTCTCTGTATTATAAGTATTATAACATATATATATATTATTATTCCAGATTAATTATTTTAAATAAATTGTCCCTGAAAAATTTACTTAGAAAATTATTTCATTATTTTGCTTCTTTAAGAAATTATTTCTGAATTTTTTCATTTGTTTTTAAGTAATTTTGTAATTTAAAATTTGAAGCATCTCAATGAAATCTATAAGCAATCAATAATTTTACTTTAAAATATTGATATTACAATAATAAAATATCAAAATTTAAAATAGCAATTTTTTTAATTTCAGCTATTACTTGCAAAACTAATGAATTTTTATGCAATTCAACAAATTTCTGCATTATGTTAGACTGGCATTGTGATGGCGACACTGATTGTGCTGATGGATCTGATGAAGAAGGATGTGGTAATATAAATTTTTTTAACTGAGAAACACCTTATTCATAAATGTTAATAGAACAAAAGACAATTAGAAAACAATTAATTTTGACTGTTCCATAAAGTTAATGAACAATAAAGTTTCTGTATAAAAACAAAAAAAAAGTTAATTTTCTAGTTTATTTCTGACTATGAAGAAGAAAAAGACTGATGAAATATCCAGTCTTATTGTTTATTTATTTAATGTGAATAAAAGTAAAAGAGTGTAAAATATTGCTTATACTATGCATTAATATGTTATTTAAATTAAAAATTCATCTGATATGTATTGTATTTTAATGAAAAAATTTTTTAATAAATATAATTTTTATTTTTCAATATTTTCATTATTAAACTATTTATAATCTGATAAAAATTATGTGAGAAAATGGCAAGTGGCCAAACTGATTCAAAAGAGTACCGTCAAGGGGAAAAAAATATCATTGAAGAATGATTTTAATTTTTAATGAGGAAAATTTTAGATGGCACACTATTAAAAGAAAAACTACATAAAAAAATGTCATACCAATTATTAGGCTTTTTATTTCCAAAGCAGGTTTGCACAATGTCTATCTGATTATCACCCCAATAAGTAATCCATTTGTTCTTTTCAGCTGTTAAGCTGTATGTTTACCATTTCTCACTATTCATGGTTGGGCTGTTTTATGTTTTGATTCTGTTTAGAAAATGACCTGTTATTCAATAAATTGCTGCGAAATTATTTTCTTTTATCTTTCAGTTTCCTGCATCATATAACATTTCATCACTCATGGTTAATCTATTTTTTATTGATGGAACAGCATTGTAATAATTATGCCAACATTGTTTTGTCTTCTATTAATATCTTGTAAAATCTTATTACTGTTTCATTAAATATTAATTTTTACTTTTACATAGATTCTTTATCATAGAAAAACAATTACATTGTATACAACCATATAATAATATTTTTATTGGTGGCCTTTAAAAGGTATAACCTGCCAGAGAGGCCAGTTTACTTGTCGTAATGGAGCCGAATGCATCTCTGTTGTATGGCAGTGCGATGGCGAAAAAGATTGCAGCGATGGATCTGACGAAGATCGTTCACTTTGCAGTAAGTCCCACAAAATTCTCTTAATGGATATCCATTAAATGCTTGTTATATAAATTGATATAAATATAAATAGATTTTTGTGGGTATTGAAAACAATATTAGGTGCATTTCATGAAACTTATTTCCAGGTAAACTAGCTTGCCCACCTGGAAGATTTCGGTGTGGAAACAATATCTGCATTCCTCAAGAAAAAATGTGTGATGGTAAAGATGACTGCTTTGACAAATCAGATGAACAAGTGTCACTTTGTTAGTAATTATTTCTTTCTTAAAATTTATATTGAAATTGAAATGTTTGAATAATGTTTTGTCATGTATAAAATTCAACGCATTCCTACAATATATTCCATGTAAATTTTCATTCCAATTTCATAATAATAACGATCCCTTTTAAGCAATAAAATATTATTTAAACTGTGTGGGTGGGTGTATATTTTATGGATCAATTTATTTCTTAAAAATGATTATTGTTATATAATGTAATTGAAATGGAAAAGATCTTTATAGGGAATATATAATATTGGGATGGATTCAATTTTATCCATGAAAAAAAAACATGTTTAAAAATTTCAATTCCAATATTTGTATAAGTACATACAGTAATCACTCTTTAATTTGGCACATTCAGAATCACCACAATGACAGATTAGTAGTTATCCAGCATCAATATAGTTTTAATAGGGATACCAAAGATAAATAATTAAAAAAAATGTATTGATTAAAACATGTAAGCATTTAATATGTGTATTCACATTTTGAACCTGTGTATACAATACTGTTATCCAAAAAGGTATTTTGTCTTTCTAGCAATTGCAAAATTAAATTCATGCAGTGAACAGTAATTTAATTGAATATTTTTGGATTGATAAAAAACACAACACAAAAGAAAAATTAATACAGTAAAATGATAGTTAAAACAGTTGTAACAAACTATTCTATGACAAGAAAAAATATGCATGAGCCTGCCTTATTGTTTTAAATAAAACATTAAAAGTGATTGCTTAAAATTATGTATATCACATTGTTTCCTTGATTAAAATCTCTTTAAAAAATCATTATGAATTAAACACAAGTTTTTGAATTCTGAAATTTTTTGTGTTTTATACTACATTGAAATGAAAATTGTCACTTACAATATACACTGAGCGTAATTGTTAGTAGTGTCTTGCCTTGCTGTTAAGATTAATAAACAACTTAATCCACTCGAAAAATTCTGAAGGCAAACTTCTCGATTGGTGCCAGATTATAAAAAGTGTCGAACTATCAAATACCACATTAAACAGTGCCAACTGTATAATATATCTATGTCTGACTTTTGATAATATATGTGTTTTTATTTTTTTTATTGAAGTAAAGATTTTATAAATTGATACTTATTTTTGAGTTGCAGGTGTACTTTTTTATTTTATAATACTTTAGTCATTCTTTTATAACAACTTTTTTTTAATGATTTCTCATCTACTTCATTTTATCTTTTCTTTTTATGGTTATTATGTTTTGATCATATAATTCACTTTTTCCATGATTTTTCTATATAAAATTAATAGTTTTGTGGTCATCCTAAATTGTGAAGAAAGATAGCTATCTAATTGTGTTAGAATTAAAGGTTTTTTTTTTTTTTATGTTTGTTACTTCTGATTTAACCAAATGTTCTCATATTTATAGATTTGTTTTAGTTTTGTAGAATAATAAATTGTTAAGTAATAGCTTTATTCTGATTTTTTTTTCTTCCAATGATGTTAAAAGTCATTATATGAATAATCAAATATTATTATGAATGATATTTTTGTCACTTATAGGCCAACATGAAAAACATTGCAAAGCACACGAATTCCAGTGTGAGAGCGGACATTGCATCAATGCAACGTTTCGCTGTGATCATTTCGAGGACTGTGGTGATAATTCTGATGAAGTGGATTGTGGTAAATAAAATCTCTTCACCCCAAAAAAATTTGTAAAGCCGTAGTTTCAAAATTTTGAATGTGTGACAATTAAAAGAAATGAGACTTTCATAAATAAATGTTTTAAAATTATGTACTTATTCAAAATTTATTTGCTAATATTAGTAATATTTGTATAGTTGATAAAATGTCTTGATAATTATGTTATTTATTGTCTTTTAAAAGTCTTGCTATTTATTATTTGCATCTGTACTGAATATTAATAATTATTTTGCAACATATTATCACTTATAAGCAATAGAAACTTGTGTTATAAGAGTTTTCCCAGGTAATTCAGCTCTAGAATAATGTTTTCTAAAAATTTGTATTGATATATAATAAATGGGATTACTGAAATTTGTTTTAAAACTCACGTATAAATTTAGTATTCACCATCACTAACTATTTATTGCAATCTTCATTATTTTTATAAGTCGATTTTTTAAAAACAAAAAAGTTTAATGTGTTTTATGAAAAGTTCTAATTACTTTTAATAAAAGTTTTTATCATAAAATAAACATTTAATAAATCGATATTTTAAAAATTATTATATTTTCATAGTTATGTTGCGTAAAATTCCAAAATATTGCAATAACTATAATAACTACTTAACAATTCTATTTATTATCCATAGTTTTAGGGCTATTCATTTATTTTTCTTATTGTAATAAGTCTTTTTTAAGTCTAATTTTTTTTTCTCATATTCTAATAGTTGGTTTTAACTTAAAAATTATGTAATTATTGCAATACATAATTGTACAAATAAAAACAGTAAAGCTGGTTACAAACAATAATTACAGAAATAAATGCACAAGTAAAAGTTAAAACAAAGTTATTTGAAAAGTATATGTAAAAAATATTGAAACAAAGATAAATTTTATCAAGTTAATAGAAATATATTTAATAAAAAGTTTATCTTAATTTTTTAAAATTAAAAATTATATTTATATTTTTATATTAAGTGTTTAAAACCTTTTATACAATAGCTCCCTTTATGTCAAAAAACCTAAATAAAGTTTCCATTTATATTGCAATACTTTGTTTTCTGATATGTGCATTATAGCAAGAAGCTACTGTATAAGTAAATGAATGGTGTTAAAATGTATATTAATTTTTTCTAAAACCTTGCAGACTATGGTCCTTGCAGCTTTGGGACTTGTTCCCAGCTGTGTGTTGCCAAGAAAAAAGATACTTATTTATGCAGTTGTGTTCCTGGATATCATCCAGTTCCAGGAGAAAAAGGTTCCTGCCATGCAGAAGGTGTGTGTGTTTGTTTGTTTTTATAAATAATAACATAAATTTAATATTTTGTTTTGCATTGTTTTACTTTTTTTCCTATGTTATACTAGTTTTGACATTTTGAAGGGAATTTTGATCTTTCTATTTAATTATTGAGCCTGTCTTTTTAATCATTATTGCAGCTGTGTCCTTCTAAAAAAAATAATGCGTGTATTGTTAATTTTTTCTTAGGCATATAAATTTTAAATAATCTTAATTTCATAATAATTTTTTATTTTTATCTTAGTTGTGTTCAATGAGAAAAAAAACTGCTAGAATTTTTAATTTGTCAATGTTTGAATTATATTCACATAATGCATTATATATATTTCAGGGGAAGAGGCAGTAATTTATTTAGCAAGTGAAAACGAACTGCGACAAATTAATCCTTACAAGCCCATGGCACAAGAACTTAATGATGTCCTTAATCCGGAGATCAACAAAAACCGAATTGACTCTATTGATATTTTATATCGGGATTCAGAGATCATTGTGTTCTGGGTAAATGTTCATCAGAAGGCCATTTATCGTTATCGATATAATCGAGCCAAAGGGAACAATTCAGCAAACCACCGAGTCAAAAGGGAGGAAAATCCTGTTATAGTGGTATGTGAATTTTTTTTCCATTCAAATAAAATGCATAAAATGATATTATTTCAGCAGATTTTATTCTGATTGTAAATTAATAAATCTTTTTAAGTCAGTTTAATAAATTTTTGTAGCAAAGGGATTTAAAAATAATATTCATCTGTCAAATAGCTTTTTTTTCTTTTTTTTTTTGTTACATGTATAAAATTAGTTCTTTTGTTATTAGAATAAAATTTGAGTTTTTGCTGTACATTAAATTTTTTTATAATTAACTTATTTGTAAATAATATGTGGGATTTAACATTTTTACATATACATAGTATCCACAGTAAAACATAAATTTCTAATTGTATTTCAGCAATGTAGTTTTAGAATTTTTTATCAAATAAATTTTTTTTCTCATGACTTGCTAATGTGTTGAGAGCTTTAAAATTAGAATTCAAGTTATTAATTATTTTCTATGTCCGAGATTATTGTACTGCACTTTTTTTTCAATTTCTTCTATTAGCTCACACTCTCCTCTCCCTATATATATCTTGTTCAAATTTTCAATCGCTAATAAAATACTTTTTATTCATCCACTCAAATTCAAATACATTTTTTTAAACTTGTAGTGGATGAAACTTGATCTTAACACAGTTTTTTCAAATATTAATTCATTAATTAAATTTAATTAATTAATTTTAGTTTTTTTTAGATTTATGTAGCATATATCTACCAATAGATGGCGCCAGATAAACTTAAAAAATGAATGAAAATTATTTATAAAGGACTTTCTGCAATGTAGTGAAAAAAAAGAAGGAATTGACTTTAAAAAAATTTTTTTTTTTATTACTTGTTTAAAAGAAGGTCAATAGGTTAAATATTGAATTAAGATTTTAAATACTTTTACTTTAGTTTATGTTTAAATGGGACAGTAATTTTTTATCCTCAAATAAAATTATAATTTTCTAATCATATAGTATTTTGCAATACAATTATAATATTACAATTAAATAGTTATTGTATTTTAAAATTGAATTGTGTATCTAATGATTTAATTTTTTTTATTATGATTCATTTTTTTTTTCTTCCTTTATAAATGTTTTTAAAAAATTTCTTTGTCAATCAATTATATTTATTAATTATTTAATAATTATCAGTATGTATTTTTATTTCTTAATAATTATCAGTATGATCTAATGATAGAATGATCTACACAAAATAGCATTTAATGATTATTTTTCATATATGAAAATGTATTCTGTATCAGTATATTCTGATCAAATGAGAAACTACTGATGCCATTGCTGTTCTTTTGATGTGAAAAAACTTTCTTTTATTTAGTTGTATCTGTTACAAATTTAAATTTTTTTTATTAATCATTTGTTTGATCCGTTAATTTTACTGTAAAAACCTTTTTCTTCAAAGTTATATTATATTCAAAATTAAGTTCTCTGCATATATTATAAAAAAGGAATGTGCTCTCTCCTTATTTTCAAATGTTTTTTGCAGGTACACAATCTTATAGAGCCAAAGAGCATTGCAGTGGATTGGGTGAACAACCACATCTATTGGGTCGATGCTGGGACAGACACTATTTCTCTTGCTACTCTAGATGGAACCTTGCACCAGACAATCATCTCCACTAGTTTAGATCAGCCCAATGACATTGCTGTGGATCCAGAAGCAGGGTAATGGCATTATGAAGTGGTTTTTCAAAAGTGAAATTAAATAAAATGTACTTAATTCTATATAGTTATAGCTTCTATAATGATGTTCATTTTACTTTTTATAATTTTGTTTCTTTAATAATAATTTAATGTAAACCTCTACTCTGTGTGATGGAGTCATGAGAGGTCATTTCTCTGCTTCATCCACATAATAAAAAAATAATCTAAAGTGACAGAATTCCTAATATATAATATTAAAATATTATGAAGGTTAAAATTCAGAAGAGTAAAGATGATGGGAAGTTGAAATTATAATTATCACATTTTAAGTTTCTCTAAAACACAAATGAAATTCATATTTTCTACAGTTATATTTATTGGACTGATTGTGGAGCTTATCCCAAGATTGAAAAGGCACAATTAGATGGAAGTGAACGGCAGATCATTGTGAGCAAGAATATTGTGTGGCCTACAGGCATTGCTGTGGATTATCCAGCCAAGCGAATCTATTGGTCAGATCCAAAGGCTCTTCGAGTGGAGTCAGCTAATGTGGATGGACGGCACCGGCATTTAGTGAAGGCATTTGCACCAGGTAAAAAGTCATAAACGATTCTTTTGGAGGAATGCTATAATGATTATTAAATAAAAAAAATTTAAGTTTGTTACAGAAATTGTTGACAAGTGTAAAAAATTGTAGTGAGAGATTCCAAAGGAAAATTTTTCAGTTAAAGTCAGTAATGTAGATATTAAAAAACAACTTTTCATTGAAATCAAGTCATTAAAATGTATGAAAAAAATATACTTTTAAATAATATAAAATAAAAGTATATATAAATTATATTTGAAATCTGTAATGAAATTGTAAGTAAATAAAAGTTTTTCAATCAGCAATATAATAAGCTTTTAAGAAAAAAATTCATTTCAAATTTTGTTTATTGTTAATGTATTTGAATAATGAACTTTTTAAAATAAATTAGTCATTATTTTTTCTATGATATTATAATGTTGCTTTTTATTATTATAAGGTAAATTTTTGAGTAATGGAGTCACAGTTCGTAGCAAATATATAATTTTTTATTAAAATTATGAAAAATTATTATTATGCTTAAGTTTTGATATTTTATTAACAAACATATGACTAAGAAATAAATTTGTTATTCATAGGAAATTTACTTTTTACTTACAATAAAAACTTTAATTTTTAACATTCGTACAAAGTTACAAAAATGATGTTAGTAATTTGTAGATTATTCATTTAGTGCTCTTCATTGGATATAGAATTGAAATTTGATTACCAAAATTATTTAGTATCTTCATATATTAATTTTATTTTAATATTTCAGAAGATGAAAAGCCCTATAAAATAGATGTTTTTGAGGATTTCTTATACATGACAACAACACCCAGTAATGCTGTTGTTCGCTTAGATAAATTTGGCCATGGTAATTTGACTTACCTTATATATGGTCTAAATAAAGCCAATGATATTGTACTTGTTCAAGAAAATAGACAAATGAATTGTAAGTGTTTCATGTTATTAATTTTCAAGTATATATTTTTATTTTAAATATTTTCTTTCATACATTTCTATATTTTTATTTTAAATATTTTCTTTGGGATACATTTCCTTTATTATTGATCAATTTACACAAAAATTAGAAATACAAAATAAAACTTATAAATATTTTCTTTACAATTTTTTTTATAAAATGTAGAGGTAGGTAAGACTAGTTTTTAGTTCTAGATTAGATATTTAGTTCCCTGATTTTTTTTTAGATATCTATGTCACGAAAATAATAATTGTAATTGTGACACTGTCCTTCTCAAAAATATTTTTGAAGGAATTATATGTATGTTACCTTAATTTCTTGCCTATAATTGCAGATTATATGTTAAAAATTTAGAAAATTTCTTTGTGCTTATTATAGGCTGTTGGATGTAATCTACAGTTTTTATTTTTTTTTTTTTAATATAAAATAATAACATTTAATTTATGAATGAAATATTTCCTAAATGGGCTTTTATCTAAAAATAATAGCTGAATAGATAAAAATTCAATGTAAAGAAAGGAATGATTCTCGTAAAATTCATATTTTTATAAAAAGATACAAGCTGGAATGGGCTTTATACCCTTGTGTAGGATAAATATGAGCTTTAACAAAGTAACAAATAATTAAAAGCTTAATTATTTAAATTAATTATTAGCTTCCTGGAAGATTATCTTATATTTTTATGAAAAATGTCCAATATGTATTATAATGTCCATTTTTTAGTTTTATTATTGTATCATTTCATGTATTTTCTTTTTTTATGGTTTCAATTTTTATTATTATAATTATTTCTTCATCAAAAAGGCTTTGAAATTTTTTTAAAAAAATTAAAATATAAAAAGTTCATGTAAAAGTTAGTTTATTTAAAAACTCAACAACAGATTTAAAATCAAAAATTTTTGGTACTAGATATGGCAAAGAAAATAAATGTTCAATAATAAATCATAAGAGAATATATGCTGCTACAAATTATACCTGATGGTGTTATTTTTGCAGCTCTAAAGGATTGTGGATTATAGGCTGCAAATTATAATTACAAATTTTTGAATATTTAATATATTCAAAGATAAAATTTAATTTTTATACAAAACGAATATGATTTTAGAATAATAAATAAATATGAAATAGCGAACTAATTATAAAACACATTTATTTTTGATGGTCAAAATATATGAATATGATTAACTATGTACAATAAATTCATTTTAAAACAGCATTCAGTTTTATTATGAAACAGAAAAAAAATTTGAAGCACTTCCCTGCTAATAGTGTTTTTAAATTTTGTATTTATTTTTATTTTATTTCGGTTTAAGTGCTTAAAGGGCTATTTATTAATTAGTAAATTGTGTATTTAATGTCTTTATTATGAAATTTAACATCAACCATGTAACATCCACATTTTGGCATGTAAAAAAAAAAAAAAGCTGCTTTTTTTTCCCAGTACAAATGTATCTTTTTATAAAAACTGAAAATATAAAATAAGGAAATTGGAAAAATAAAATAAAAAGTTAAATCATATCATGATAAAGGAGTTATTTCTTTATGCAAAACATGAAAATGAGTTCAATTCATATTTTTTATAAGAAATATTATTTATTATACCTTGTCATTTATTTTTTAACCTTTATTTAACAAATAAAAACTATATACAATAAATTCATCTTTAATTTTTTCCCCCTTAATTGTGTAAAATCTTACATTGCAGTTAGCACTCCGTGCTTATCGAACATTAACATGTGTGGAGCAGATTCACTATGTGTCGCAAAAAATCAATCCTATGCCATTTGCTTATGTTCAGAGACAGTAGATCATGAAACAAATGGCAATTCAGAGTGCATTGTTCCAGTTCCTAAGCACCCTATTCCTGCTGGTAAGTTTTCTTTTTAATGTAAGCATTATTAATTATTAGTTTATTACATTGTTATTTTATGAAATCCCCTCCATTCATAAAATATAAAAGATAATTTTATGATGATAATGATGCAAACAGCAGTTTCAAACAAAGTTTATTAATAAAAAATAGTCCTTTTTTTAGTAGTAATATTTCTTATATACAATGATTATGATGTATTGAAATATTTTTAATCCATAATTTATTTAATTTTTGTATTACTATTTATTATTAATATTTATTTATTTTTGTATTAATATATATTACAATTTTATTTAAAATAAAATTGTTTTTAAAAATTCTATGTTTGAAAACTAAAAAAAAAAATTATTTACTTCATTCTTAAATATTTTTGAATGTTGTTTAATATAAACAAAAAAAAATTTATCTTTCATTAAAAAAGGATTGATACTCATTTAAGTGGTTGCTTTCCTCATAAAAGAGTATTTTGCTTAATTATATTTTTGTTATCTGTAGATCTTATTAAATTGCAGTGAATTAGCAAAAAATCTTTGTAAAATTGGATCTAAAATTCAGTATATTTTATTCATTTGACTTGACTTTGAGATTTATACATGCCAATTGGCTGTTTATATAAAAATATCAAGTTGTGTCCAATAGAGAAAAAGAAAAATTAATTATGAAATATTGACTTATAGCTCATAGCAAAATCCAAAGAATATATAGGGGACAAAATTGTCTCTTATACTAAAAATTCTCAGAGCTTCTCATAGAAACTTCGATAAACAGCTTAAACAAATGAACACCATAAAATCTTCTCGATTACTATTAGCATATTGATTTGAAAAAATAAAAATGGCTAAAATGAGAAGAAAGAAAATTATTGCTTCAATGAATAGAACAATATCGAGCTCTTATTGGTTTTTAGAATGATAAAATAGAAAAAAAAAATTTACTGATCATGTTTAGGGCTGTAAAGAGAGTACGGAAAGTATAAAAGTGGACATTATACATTTGCTAGTATTATTGAGATGCAGATGTTGGCGATTATAAAAGATGGAAACTTATTAATAATACTTGGTTAATATCAGTTATGTTGCAGATTTTTTTTGCAGTTGTTTTACTATATTTTAGTGCTTTTAAAATGTATTGTTAATTAATAATAAAATTTTTTGCAATAAACATTTCTCTGTTTAAAAAGCTGATATTGCCTCGAGATATAAATAGCTTACGTAGTATTTAAAAATTCTAAAATTATTTAAAAATCTTAATTAAAAAAATAAAATGTATGATAAATTTTTTATTTCATTCAAGTAAAAATGGCTAATGTCCATGTGATGTTTTATTTATTTCAGAACCAATCTGTCCATTGACTTGTTTTAATGGGGGGACATGTTCCTTGGATGAGAATAATGAACCTTATTGCAAGTGAGTAGTTTTAATTTAGAAATTAACTTACCAACCTGGTAAGAAAATTTCAGTGTATATATTCATATTTTAATAGTAATTGTGTTTGGATTTTATTGATATGCTTCAAGATGCATTAAAAAAATTCAAAATTTTATAATTTAAATGTTATTGACATTGTAAATGAATAAACAGTTTACATGTTGAAATAAAAATTGATAAACTAAGATTAAGCAATTAGAAAAAAAATATAAATACTTGAATTAATACTAAAAATTCCCATTCCAATTTTTGTTTTAAAAAACAACATTCAATAATAATATTTAAAAATATATATGTTGACAAGAAATAAATAAAAAATTTTTTGGAAAACTGCCAATTTTTTTTAATGCATTAACTAAAGGCACTAATTAATTATATATACTGTCTTGTAAGCATTCTTTCTATTTTTTAAAAAATTTTATTAATATTATTATAAATGAATTTGGATAACTTGGTAAAATTTTGTCTTATAAAATTTATCTTAATTATGGAATATAATAAAATTTTTTGGAGATTCATAATTTTATGTGTAATTAATTTTTCTTAATATGAATGGTATTTAAGAAACATTAAAATTCACCATTTAGAAGAGAATACATGATATTCATGTATTATAATTAGGTACCTTAATTCCCTGCTTATAATCTGCAGTGCCATATAATCAACAGGCATAATTTTCAAACCCCCTCCAAAAAAAAATCTTATATAATCAGCAGCAATCTATTTATGAATCAAGTCATGTTTTACTAATGGCATAAAATTAATAAAAAAAATTTCAGTTTAAAAGGGAGGGGAGGGGGGTTGATGCTATTATGAAGAAAATTTTAAGGTAGTAGAACCAGTAGGAAGATATCATTTAAGAACTATGATAAAAACAAAAGAGACAAAATTTTTCTTACAATTTATTATGGTTGCATTTGCTAAAAATAAAAATCTTAATCAATATCACAGTTAATCAATAATTTGGCCTTCTGTAAAGTATTTTTTATTCACAAGCACATACTGATATATAATATGCATCACATTTTATTTAATTTTACCAAAGTCAAGCTCTCTTTCATCAGTTTTTTCTTTCCTATGTTTCGAATATCGTTTATTTAAAAAAAAATATTTGTTTTAAAAATGCATTTTTAAGTGGCAGCTTTATAGAATTGGTTCTTTTAAAACTTCACATAAAAAAATATCCAGATTGTAGGCAACGTCCTATAAACAGCAACCCGTAATTTTAAGGTAGAGCATATATTATCAATGGATTAGAAGCAAAAAATACTATTGTAAATATTGAATATTTTTACTTTATGAAACTTTTTCCATAGGCTTAATTTAAAATCCTTGAAATAAACACCGTGAATTTCTGTTATCAACATTTTTTACTTAAGATGTTTCTTTTTAATTTCAACAATTAACAAGAAACATCTCAATTTTACTTGTTCAGGAATTATTTAAAATTAAAGATGATTTCTTATCTTATTTACCTTAGGACTTTGGAGATAATATACTGCTGCATAACGAATGCCTTTTTTCTTTTTCAGAAATGTTGAAAAATGATGTTGCAGAAATGTTGTTGCCTAACAAAAATCAAAGAAAATCTTTGTATCTTGGCAAATTTGTTGATTATTTTGGATCGTTTTAATTTTTCTGCCAAAATATAGATCTGTAGAATAACAGTTTTTAAAAAGTAGCATTTATTTGTTTTCTTGCCTCAAGTAAAATTGCTGGAAATCATAGTTCTAACTATATGATAAAAATTAGAACTAAATAAAATTCTAATTTTTATCATATGTTAACATTACGTGTTTTTTCCTTGATTAAAATTTTTAACTTAATTTCTTTTCACATTTATTTGAAACTTAATATTTATAAGTGGTGAATTTCTCATAGTTGCAAGCCTGAATATGATGGTTCTGTCTGTGAAATTTACCGATGTGCAAATTATTGTAAAAATTCAGGAATATGTTATGCTGATGTGTCCAAAAACAGTGCCCACTACTTGAAACCTCCTCTCAAGTGCAAGTAAGCATTCTTTAAAAAAACTCTGACAGCATTCAACATATGCTTTAATTGTTATATCATTTTCCTGAGTTACTTGTTAAACTCATTTGGTTATTCTCTACCTCTTTTTTATTATTGTGTTTCTAAATTCAAAAAATATTTTGATCTCTTCCTTATCTTTCAATATATTTGTAATTTTATTTATTTCATATTTTTATACAATGCTAATCTGTCAAATAAATTTTCAACATAATTTATGATTCGTTTAAAACTAATTCAATATCCTTATTTTGTTTTTCTATAACAGTATGTAGGTATGGTTACACATTTGTTTAATTTAAAATTTATTTTGTAACACTTTCATTGATTAAAATGTAAAATAGAAAAAGAATAAAATGTTGATGATTGCCTTAATTTTATGTTATCCATATGCCTTTATCTAATATTTGTTTCAACTTTATCATATCAGATAAAGGCATAGTAACATATGGCACAATAGTATTCTTTTATCCAGAAATTTTTATGTATTTCACTTTAATGTTTTTCATTGGCAACTTTTTTTTCCTTATTTGGAATATATTTGAAACCAGTTATAACCAACATATTTGAAACCGACAATTTGCAGTTTGTTGTTATTTGCTTTATTCATTTTTAATTTAATCAAATTATATAATAAATGTTTTGTTAATGACTGTCACTCTTAATCTATGTAAATTACTATAAATCCATAAAACAATTAACATCAGCCATTTACTATCAATAATTGATCCTAGTTTTCACTACCCTTCTCATTATTAAAAATTTTTTGATTAAAATTGCAGAAACATATCTTTCTAACCATCAAATACAAAAAAAAGCATTAAAATACAAAATTATACTCTATTTATATTTTCGGCAATAAATGTTAAATATCTGCTAGGTCACCAAAAAAATCTGGTTTTAGTAAATACTGTAGTATAATTTACCTTGATAAATTTTGCAAAATTATCAAGAATTATTTTTTAGAATTCATAAAAAATGTTCAATTTATTTCATATTTTTCCCCATTCAATCATTTCAGTTAGAGTTTGGTTCCAGTCTATCTATTTGGACTCAGAATGAACAAATTAAAGTAACAATGTATTTCAGAGTCCATTAAGCCATTTACCAAATCTAGTCAATAATCCTGAGATTACTTACACTATACCAGATATGCAATCGGCCTCTGAATAAATATACTCCTTGGTAGGTTGAATTGCAGATTTTTTTTATCTTTATTTGTTATTGCAGCTGCACTTCTCTGTGGACTGGCATGCAGTGTGAGAAGGCATCCCAGTCATGTGATGACTACTGCTACAACAGAGCTACATGCTATAATGAGAATGGTCTACGTTTTTGTACTTGCCCACAGAATTTCTTTGGGGCAAGGTGTGAGAAATGCAAGGTCCTGGAGTAAGTTTTATTTTGTAAATTTTATAATTCAAATAAATGTACTAAACCTTTTAATTTCTAAGTGAAAAAATTGTGAAAAATTAAGAGAAAAACATCTGTTTGTGATTGCCAATCTTCAAAAGTTTTAATGCAATATTGAAATGGGAGTAAAAGTTTGAGCTATTATGTTGTTGACAAATATTTCTTCATAGTGTGGAAAAAGTAGAGTTTATCTAAAACCATTCTTTATCTTATGTGACTGCATACTTTTATATACATTAGAAGTGTGTAATATTAACATTATTATTGAAAAATGTGTAACATTTTTATTTTAAAAATGATTATTTAGAAACAGATTTAATAAAAAAGACTTATTTAAAAAAAGTTTCATTTTTAACTGTAATTCTCTGGGGTTTTTTTCTATTTGAAGTAATTATGCACTAGCGAAAATCGCTTTCTTTGTATTTTTTACAATTATCAAACCATTTCTTTTAATCATTATCATAATAAATAATTGCTTAATTTGTACTGTTGTAAAAAATATATATATACTCATTTTTCAGAACTCCTTCTGGAAAAAAAACTTTATATATTATTTATAACAAAAATAATTATTTAAATGAGATTTATTCTTATGACAAGTCCTCTAGCAGTTTATGAAACTTCCACCTCTTTTTATTGTATCATGTGTGACATTTTCTGAGAAAAAATAAAACATTGCAGAAAAGCATTGATGTCATAAAACTGATCTCAATAATTAAAGAGTCTAAACAATTCCTTTTACAGTTGTAAGAATGAAGGCATCTGCAAGATAGATTCTCTGGGCAAATACTATTGTGAGTGTGCACCTGGTACTCATGGCCTCCTGTGTGAACTGACCAAGTGCAATGGCTACTGCCAGCATGGCAATTGTACCATGGTGAATGGCAGTCCTGTGTGCCAGTGTCTGCCAGGATACTCAGGCAAGCAGTGTGAGCAAGACATGTGTGACCTTCTCTGTCTAAATGGAGGTAAGTTGGGATTCATTGAAAAAAAAAAGTTATGAACAATTAGTAAATTTTTATAACCCTTTTTTTCCCTCTTTAGGTACATGTAAGCGAGGATCCAAAAAACCTTATTGCCAATGTCCCCAAAACTATCGTGGAAGACGTTGTGAACTTGACCATTGTGGCTGCCTGCATGGTGCTACCTGTGTCACCAGAAAATCTGAAGACGGAAACAACTATTCATGTCGCTGTCCTCCACAATACTCTGGCACCCATTGCGAGACATATAACCCCATGTCTTGTAGAGATGTCATTTGTAAGAATGGTGGTACATGCCTTATGTCTAAGGGCATACCAATTTGCAAGTTAGTTTAACATTTTACCTAAAAGCTTTTAAAATATTCTTGATTGGTATTTTACATTAGTTACGTATTAATTTCTGCTGCAGTAGGTTTTGATAAATAGCAAATATGATTCAGTGTTGCGTAAAATATATTTTTGTTTATATTTTAAATTATGTTCATTAAGCATTTCATTTTAATATGGGAAAAATATAAAAAATTAAAATGCTAGAAAAAGTTTGGTATTGAAATAAAAACAAATAAATTAAATCTAAAAAAAAAATTATTTTTCTTTATACCAGAGGGCTTTATGAGAAATTTCTTTTTACAATGCAGTTAATTTAAAATTTCTACAATACAAAAAATTAATAACTTTTTAAAATAAATATTAGTACATAATTTTACATAAATATTATATTTTGTAGTATCTTTTTTAAAATACACATTATTAAGTAAGATAATGTTATATTTTAAGAAAAAAATTTTTTATATTTGTTTATAAAATTTCCTAGCTTGCCCAAGATCATTATTAAATACTCAAACAAGTTTTTCAATTATTGTGACTTTTAATCCTTAACCTATTAGAATCATTTCAAACTAAATTAATGGGGTAGAGTGCATTATTTATAATTAGGTTTTATTGGAATAAAAATGTAAAAAACAACTTTTATAAATAATTATGTTTATATATTTCTGAAATACAATTTATTTAAAGATACTGATTTCTTTCATATAACTATTAAAGAATGTTTTTCCTGTATGTATTCCATTGCAACTTTTTTTTAAATCAAGAAGTTTTTTTAATTGAAAAATTATTTTCTTGTGTAGTTGCCTTCCACAATGGGTGGGACCTGTCTGTGAAATGCAGTCAGATAACTGGAACCAATGCCTTGGCTATTGTTTGCATGGTGGTGTGTGTACCTTGCCTCTAAATGGAGTTGGACCTCCTATGTGCACGTATGTATGCAAATTCTCCAAGGGATATATTTTGAATGATTGTATACAAAGTTAATGCTGTGAAATTGCTCATATATTTTGTGAAAAAAATCTGAATTGTTTCATTTGGAAGCTAGAGATAACATGAAGCAGCTAATTGCAGGCAGATTCAATATATTGTATATTTTTATAAAATGTACAAAGAGTGTTGATACATGCAAACTATGTAGATCAGGAACACTACAATAAAATATGGCATATATGCATCACATTATTTTTCAGTATAATCACTCAGTGGCCAGAACCCTTTCTTGGGAGGTTGATCTAGTCATTTTATACTGTAAGAATATTCTGGATCTTAGTTAGAATCAGCCTAGAATAACTAAACTTAGTCTATTCTGGTATTTTAACATCTATATGAATGTTCCTTCAATTTCAAAATATGTACATTTTAAGGGTGAAAAAAATGGGTGTATCTCAACCTTTGCGTCTAACGGACAGCCTTCAATTGAATATTTTCTGCACTGCAAGCTGAAAAAAACTAAATTTGTTACTATGCAACTTCATCATTCTGTTCAGTTTTGATCACAATGGAACCTTAACTCATAGCATCTTATTGTTTCATTTTTATTACTGAGATGATCTGTATAATTTCATTTATTTGTATATTGTTCGTAAACATTAATTTTTCCTAATTAAATGTTATGTAGAACCTGAATTTCACTGTACAATCTTTCTTCACAAATGGTGTAACTCATCTACTATAGGTGCATCCTTATGCTCCAAAAATGAAAACATAATCAATAGTATGGAGACACATTTTGGAAAAGGCTAATTCAGACTAATTGCTAAATATTAACAAACCTTTCATCCAAACAAATCTCTTTCTTTGTATCCAGTTATTAAGTCCTTAATATTTTCAGTATAGTAACACTCCTTTACCATTGAAGGCATTGAAAAGGCAACTTTGAACTTCTTTTTCACAAATATGTGTTTCAATGCCCTGTTGAGGCTTTAATCTGTAGGTGAAATCATCCACCTGTTTTTACTCTTAAAATTGTTGCCTGCAGCATAATGCTCAGAATATAGAAGGGAAAATTGTCAAAATCAAGCAGATAAGAGAGCCACAAACTTTGCTTCTTTAAAAGTAAACAAGAAATCCATTTTAAATACATTAAAAGATGAATATTAGAGTTGGCAAAGCCAACTCTAATATTCATCTTTTTGCATAATGAAATTATCTCTGCCTAGGAAAATTACTAACTTGTCTTCACTTTTCGATTGCAATTTGTGTGTATTGTTCCTGTCTCTTGGAATGAATGGATAGGACATTTTCACAATGTTTTTTTGTACATTTGTGACATCTTTGGCATAAGAATTTTATGATAAAGAAGTCATATTTAGATACATAGTGGAACACTAGACAAGCTTTGAAATAAAATATGATTATTTTTTGTTGAGTTCACAGCATTGCATTTAAATCTATTGAAATTAATGTGCTTTTGGTAATGTAAAGTAATCATACTAGTGATGTATATCATATTTGTTGTGTAGGTTTTGTAATTTTAAATTATTTAAATGAGTGAAAAAGGCAGATAAATTTTGCTATTATCATGTATAATTTAATATTAGCTATGGGGTTGATTAATATTCTGATTTCAAATCATTTTGATGTTTCGTGCTGTCTAACTTATTCTAGTTTTCTAGGGATCAAAAAATCCCTTATAAAATTTGGAATAAATGAGTAGTTTAATCCGACTTATATGAAAAGTAAATATTTAAAAATTATATCAATTTATGTATATGTTTATAAATACAAATTAAAAATTAATTTATTGTTATTGAATAATTATTATCAAATGAAGACAATAAAATATTATTATAAACCTTTTTTAAATGTTTATTTTAAATTTAATACCATGCTTATTTTTTGGATCATTCATTAATGAATGAATAAAATTAAAATGAACTAATTACAAAAATACAGTAATTTTATCATTAATGAATATTTTGGTATGTTCATGTAGCCTGATATTTTTTTTCAATATATTCCTAATCCTTGTTTGCTTCAGTTCCATTAAACTGATTGTTGATTCGAGTGCATTCTGCACTTTCTAATTTACAGCTGTATTTTAGTTTTTCTTGTTACACACCATGATGATATATTTTTTTTATTGAAATTCTTGCATATATTTTACATATTATTCTTAATCTTCAAAAGAACACTGTACAACCACTACTTATTGTAGGTGCCCTCGAGGTCGTGCAGGCAAGCGCTGTGAAATCAGCACATCTTGCAACAATTACTGCTTCAACTCTGCTACATGTGTCCCTGCAGTAAATGATGATGAGAAGCCGACCTGTCTGTAAGTGCTTTTTCTTTTATGTGTTGAATATTTGAACGAAATATCTATGATTAAGTAGTATAATTCATTGCTCATTATTCATGTTCTGACCAAATCACTCTTAGAGGTCAGCACTTAGACAGTCAAATATTGTTAGTCATGCTACTTTTAATATTTTGTATTTTAAACAATTTTTTGTAATTGTACTTAATAAAAATAATATTTGCTAACCTTCAAAAAAGAAAAGTTATATATTTTTCAGAAATTTATTTATTTATATTTTTTTTAATTAAGAATAAAAATAATATTTCTGCATTCAGTAATATTAGTAGAATGCATCATAGTTCATTGATAAAGGAGACTTCATCAATTCAAAGTGCACAATGTATGTTGCTCGTATAATATATCTAAGTAAATTTTTCTTCCTGATGACTTAACTTCATTCAATGAATATCATTGAAATATTAACTTAGTGAAGTTGTCAAATACTTTTTTTATTTGCTGATATTTCCAGAGAATAAACACCTATGCATATCAGATGATGAGACATACACATACATTAAGTATTGCAATGAATCTGTAGTCTTGTGGTTGCTATGCATAAACATTTTTTTTTTCCCCATAGATGTCCTGATGGTTTTGTAGGGTCTCGGTGTGAAACTAGTAAACCTCAATCTTTACCCAAATCTAATGGAAGTTCATTTGCCACAGAATGTGAGTTAACTTACTTTTTTTATGAAGATTTAATTTAGACAATTTTATTTCTTACATTTCTGAGGTACTGGGTCCAAAAATTATTATCATTATTTAAATAAAATATTTACATTTATAGTGATAGCTGCCATTGGAATACCTGTGTGTGCAACTTTGCTGCTAGGGATCTTGGTGGCATTTGCAGTTGTCATTTATTGCAAAAGAAAAAGGTAAGTTCCCTACCTCATCTGAGTAGATTAAAAAGAATATAAACTTCACAGTTCTAAGAGAATATAAATTCAATAATGAAAAAAAAAAGATTTTCCTAATTATTTAAATTAGAAAAAAAATTATTTTTCCCCTTAATATTGCATGTTTTTAAATAAAAAAGAAAAAACAATTATAATTTTCTATTTACCGGTTGCAAAAGCTATGTAAATTTATATTTTATCCATTTTATTTTGTAGACATTAAAATGGATGTCATATTCTTAATGTACTGCTTATTTTCTAAACTTTTATTTATTAGTCAAAGTTAAATTTTGAGCTAACTTTGACCTGGATATCCTATTGACTTGAAACTATAATAGTTTCAATGTCTCCAACTTGATGTAAAGCAACACAGTTTAATTACTGAACTGATTAAAATCATTAAAAGCAATTACAAAGATACAAGTTTGAAATCAATGTCCTTTTTATTTCTTAAGTTACATTTATTATAAATAATGTAACAGAATTAAATAAATGAACAATATCTTCTAAAAGAATTTTTTTGTATATATTTCCTTGCGAAAGACTAAATTTTATTTTAAAACTGTCTGAAAGACTGTTTTTCAAACATTTTATTTATTATTGTCAAATGTTTCTTAGAAATTATGTTTTCCAATATGTTTGTGTTTTTGGAAAATTATTTATGATTGTAGCTGTTGGAACAAAATACTTAATCACAGCAGAAAACCTTTTTTCAAAATCAGTGCAAAGAATTCTATTCAGATAGGAAAATTTATTGGCTTAAAAGATCTGTAAAGTCTAAAGAGATTGCATTCAGAAATAAACAAAGCAAATAACATAGCAGCAAGTATACTAGTGAAGAACATAACGAAAGAATGTTTTTGAACTAATAAAAAAGTAGAAAACTGCGTAAATGTTAACAAAATTTATTTCCCAATTGATGTGCTCAAAAAATCTCAATACTTTAAAAAACTTGCCTTTCATAAGGTCTTTTAGATGTTAGGATGCATACCACTTCTTTTTTATGGTGAATATTCACCCTGGCTCTTGTGATATTTTTCTCACAAACAAGGAAATTCGATGGCGATTGTGACAATATGTGTAAAATTCTTGCATCTACAGTTAAACTGTGTGATGGGGATTTCTGAGGTTTTCTCCCATACAATGTTCATTTTTTTTCCCTCAACACTCATCGGTGGACTATTCATGGAATACATGAGGGGAACATGATGCCCTCTCTTGTTCCATACTTCGGTCAGATGATGAATATCAATCAGTCAATCTCAAAAATATATTTCATTTGCTCTTGTAAATAATTTAGTTTAGTAGAAACAAAATTTTCCCAAAATGTATGTATTTGAGAAAATTAATTCTTGATGACTATAAAAAAGTGATACTTTAAATACAAAGTATGCTTTTTTACATGAAAGATATATTATAATATATTTCTGGAAAGCAAATAGTTATTAATTTTAAGTTAGCTGTAATGTATGGAATAAAACAATGGACAAACTAATTCTGTTGATTTCTAGCTCTCTCCTTAAACTTCTCAGTCACTCGATGGCAAAGTTCATTTAACTGTATAAAAATTATGTGTTGGATAGCTAACATTCTAGTTGGGACCTCTCTTTGTAAAATTAAAAACATTAGATACAATTCATTCATTCTCATTATTTCTCATACAAGTGTTTATACCTTTGTTTTCACATTTTGATCAAGAGTCACTGTTGCACAAATTTTATTCTACTGTTGTCAAATTTCTTATTTTCCTTAATTAGATTAAAAGTGGATGAAATCATGCCATAGTACTCAATATTTATTGTTCTTGAGTTTATATAAATATATTTGGATAATTTTCTAAACTTACAATTTAGAACCAAATTTAAAATAATTTTTATTGCATTTTAATAAAATAGTGCTCATTAAATTTTTAATTATTTAATTGTAAATAAAACTCACTTTAATTAATTAAGATGATTAAAAAACCATAACATTTTTCCTTTACAATTATGTTTTAAAATAAGAATTATTGTTTAGAAAAGTAGTGATTAGCGATGGGTAATACTTTTAAAAATAATAATGTACACAATTTTTCATAATAAACTTGATTTTACAAAAAAAAAAAAAAAAAAAAAAAAAAAATCCCTCAAAATTAATTCATATTCCTAGTGTATTTATATTAAATTTCTCACTATTATTTAAAAAATTTCTTTTAAAATTACAAATATTTGAATAATGAATGATTGTTTTCATATCGCTGTCCATCCTAGAATATTGTATTTCTCAAAACTCCTTTTATGTTGGTATTTCAAATGTGTGGCCAATGTTTCTGCATTATTATTATTATTATTATTTGCTATTTGTTATGTCTTTATTTTAATATGATTAACAATCCTTTCTATCTGATAAATATATTAAATTTACTAATGTTTATTATAAAAAATATATATAATATAACAAATGTCTAATAACCCATTGAAAAGGCTGTTAAGTGAAAAACTGTCCATTTAATTTCCCTAGGGGCCTGCCCTTCATGCATGTTCGCATGCAGGATTCTGCTAATGTGGAGATCAACAATCCCATGTACCTCAAAGAAGATTATGACTACGAAGCTAGTGAAGCTCTCAATGCTTCTATATCACAAGAAGTAGATGAAGTTTGTCTTTTTTTTTTTTTAAGATTTCTATCAATAACTATTTTTCTAATTTTTGATTTAAAGGCATAAATTCAAAACTTAAAAAGTATTAAAAAAATTCATAATAAAGTTCTGCATTATTATTATTATTATTATTTTTTTTTTCATGAATTTCTCCTGTTTTGTAGCTCATGAAATGTACAACTGTTTTAGCCTTATTGTTGTATTGAAAATCAAAGTACTAGAAAATATAACAAAATTAAAGTTAAAATTCTTTATTAAAACATAAATTTTTCTGTTAAAACTAACAATGCCTTTTTTTTAATTACTCAAATGTCATACTTTTTGAGAATACTTTTGATATAAATGTCATACTTTTTATTGAAATAATAACATTATTTTTGATTATTGTATGCATTGTACGAAAACTATATGATTGACTTATAGGTCATTAGATTGTCTTTCCATTATTTTTCAAAAACTAAAACTCTGCTTTTGTATATATATCTATATCTAAAAGCTATTAATGATTATCAAGAACATAAAATGTAAGCTGGAGAAATTGCCTTTCAAGTTGAGTGATGTAGTTATATTTGCTTCTCTACAAATGCCTTTTTTTTTTTTTTTTTTTTTAATCTAACTTTATATGTATTATAACAAATTAGTTTTATATTACTTAGATAGCGTAAAATAGTAAAATAGCAACCTATGCCAGTTATCTTTAAACTTTTTTGTATGTGTGTTCAAAAGATAAGCCTCCTAGTAAAGAATGCAATTGAATCAATTATCATCGCACAGAGATCGCTATTTGGTGCCAAAACATGAATAAAGCCTGAGAGCTCAATATCACAAATGCATTGGCTTTAAAGTGCATGCTCACAAAGAGAGCAGTTTCATCTTGAACAATGAGAGGTTTCCTCCCTCCTAAGGCAAAGTACTTCCAAATAAGTATTCGCTTTAAAGCTGATGCATTTATGATGTTGAGCTCCCCATGTGCTTCTGAAACTGGACACAGTCCCATGAGAGAAACTCACATTGACATGATACACGATGAAACCTTCACAAGTGATTGTGTGAGCCTACATCTTTGGTGTACCTCAAATATCACTTGGCATAACCCCTCGGGTAAGCATATCCACTTTAGAGACTGCTAGCCTATGCATTTTATTAATTTCTTTTATTGGGGAAGGGAGGCGAATTTATCTTTATCAAACACATTAAGTAGATTTTCATATGGTGTTTTTAAAAATGTAAGATCAAATTTTTAAGTTTAAAGAAAAAAAAAGAAAGAATTTCAAATAAAATTATATGACGGAAAATATTTGTTACATTTCAGGCTACCAATTTTACAAATCCAGTGTATGACTCCTTGTACCCTGTGGGATCTACAAACAGTGAAGAAAAAAAGGGACTTTTGCAGGGAGACAGTGTAAATGTTGACTTCAGGGATGGGTCGTCTCATCTAGGACAAACCTCTTCCAACGATCACCCACTTGCATGAGTAACCTCCATCCAACTTGAGGCAGCTGTTTTTGGAACCCCTCCCTTGACGAGTGGAACTGATTTTTATGTTTTAGTACCTGCTTGTTGTTGTTTTTATTTTATAGATTATTAATACTTTTATGTGGTTGTTTGCCAAATTCTCATTTGCTCAAGGACAATGCTGTCTCGTCATTTAAGTTTGTGGATCTCGATGCTACTTGAACAGTACTCATGTGAGCTATGCATTTGAGATGAATAAACATTGTCCAATAAGTTCTGTAAGCATTGGAGCAGGCAAATATGAGCAGCAAAGACTATGTTTTTTTATCAAGTTCATCTTTTGTTGACTGGCATGTAGCTCATGAAATTCTTCCATACATTTTTAAATCATAAAAACTTGTTAAAAATGTCAGTTTTAAAGTATCTCTCTACAAGTCAAGCAAAAAAGTAACCTTGTATTTTTTGTATATGTATTACATAGAAGTTTTGAAATGTGATAATTGTAATTGTAGTAATCCTTTTAAAGTATTTCTTAAATTATTACATCGTATTTGTTGCATAATAATAATAGATAAAGTAAAAAATTTTATTAACTTAATAATATTCAATTCAATGTAAGTAATAGGAAAAATAATTTTATTAATGTGTGCAAGAGATTTCTAAAATACATAATTTTAGTTTGTTAGAATTATATTTTCAAAAATTTTAGAAGTTAAGAGTTTCATGAGACACAAGTCAATGGAATATATATAATCGACACTATGACGATGAATCTCATTTTGAACTAAACTTTCAAGCAGGCCTTAGTCTGCATATCACCTATATAAAAGAAGAAATTGTGCTTTTATTTTTGCCAAATATTATTTTTTTGTTGTGAGCCATGTTTTAGCTTATTTTTCTTTGTTGCTATTTTTATGTACAGTATTCTATTGTCCTTAAATTTCAATTAAAAATTACATGAAGTGTTTTCAAATAAGGACAGCTATTCTCAAGCTGATATTTTGTAAAATAATTTGAAAGTTTAAAACAAACTTAATAATATCTTTATATAAATAATGTATTTTATTATTCAGAATATTAATAATAGCTGCTAATTTGTGCAATGTGCAGATTTAGAGCACATTTAAGGTTGTGTTAAGTTTGAGTTTTGATTGGCATAAAGTCGGCCATTCTTGGAAAAATTATTACACTTAATTGTTCATTGAAGGATAATTAACTTTATTGGATTAACTTAATTTATTAATTATTGTGTTTTAATTTTATTGTGTGCGTTTTTTGTATTCCTTATGGCAATGTTAAATGTGAGCGAAGTTTCAGCAATGTATAAGTATTGATGTACAAGCTTCTCTTTGAATGAAAAACTCAAAAATATTTTAATTCCTAAAATCTTGTATAAAAGAATTGCTTTAAACAAGTATTTAATAGAGTCCAAATTGACCACTTCAAAAAAAAAAAAAAAAAAAAAAAAAAGCTGAACAATGGACAACTCCAATATGTAATTTTTTTATTTTAAATATATTTATTAAGTATTTCATTTAAGTGGAATCGTTAAATTTTATTTTAAATTTTAACACTTTCAAAATTGGCATTTTGACTAATATGCTAATAGTAATTATTATACTTCTTTGTGATTATAAATGTATAGTATTTTGTTATTCTTAAACAGTTAAATGTATATAAAACTTTACTACTTATCAAAGAATGCAGAATATTGACTGCTCTTTGTTATGTATTGCTTATATATTTAAATTCATCTTTAGTTGTGATTTTTTTAAAAATATAGATGAGGTTGAATTGGTTGTGTTACTAAGATATTCAAGAAAAAACTTGAAATTATATATATACAACTTTGTTATTTGTTTTTGAGCATGTAATGAACTATATATATTTTGATAATATATATTGCAAGTAATCCTGAAAGATTACAGGTAACAGCGTTTGGTTCCGACATTTCCATTATAGGTCAAGAGGACCTCTTTTATTTATCATTTTGTATTTTTCTTTTAATATTCTCAAAAGCTGTATTTCTATTTAAATTAAACCATTTGAAATTGTATAACTCTTCTCAAGTGTGTAAGCAATTTAGTATAGATGTATAAAATTAAGAAGGGCAATTTCATAGAGACTGTGCACTGATTATTTTAGCCACTCATGTGTTTGAAGAAATTCACCCTCTATCAGATTTAAAGGAAGCGGATTAAGAAAGAAAGAAACATAAATTACAAATTCATTGATTTATTTTTCCTTTAAATGAATCTAGTTTAATAGAGGTCTATGATAATTAAGCTAAGATAGATGTAGCATCAATTTTTGTTACCAATTACGGCTGTCATATTGAGAATTGGTTGGTTTTTATTGTTAATAACATTCAGAGATTATTAGATTGTATATTCTGTATTTAAACCTATTTCCAATAATATATAATATTTATCGATAATTTAATATAGTATTCAAGTATTATTCAACAGAATTCAGGACAATTTTTAGATGAAAAACTATGTATATCCCGACCACCAATCATGAGGAAAATTGGCAAGTGGCCAAGTCGGGCAGATTCAAAAAGAGGGGCGTTGTAGGGGAGAAAATGTCATTGAGGAGGGATTTTAATTGCATTAAAATTTTAGATTACCAAATATTAAAAGAAAAACTAAAAAGCTCATATTTACTATTCCATGGTATCTGTAGTCAAATTATACTTTAACCATTCAAGTTTTGGATACTAAAACTTTATATTGAATTCTATAGTTGCTAAAAATCTTTGTTTCTATTGTTATCAAGTTTATTTCAACGTCTAAAGGTTAAAAAAATATAGTATTTTCCAATTCCTCAAATTTTTATTACATTGATATCCATTCTGGCAAAAGAATGAATTTTTCTTCAAAACTTAATAAAAATAAATTCATATTAAAAATGCCACATAATTCAATCTTAAATTTCTTTAAGTATATCAGCTAGCATGAACATAAACAGAAAAATTAATAAATACTGTTTCTAATTAAACAGTTATGTCACTCATCTAAGTAATTAAATCATACTTAATTTATCTTTCTTTGGATATACTGATTATCTTATATTGATAACATTTATTGATGTACTGAATTTCTGTAGAATTCTATAATATATTCATTAATTTATTCTAGCAAAAAAAAAAAATTACAGAAAATTTAATAATTTTTTTCGGCCATTATAAATGCAATTGGTCATAGGTTAAGAATTTCCAGAAATATATTTCCAGTTTGAGAACTACTAATAAATTTCAAAAAGTTCTATCTGCTATTAAACGATGTAACATAACACTGTTTTTGTTACTTTGTATAGTCCGCCCAACTATTGTGTGGAAAATTGACAAGTAGCCAAATTGGACAAATTCAAAAAGAATGGTATCATAGGAGAAGGAATGTCATTTAGGGAGGTTTTTAATTTTTATTAACATTTTTGATTACATGATATTAAAAGAAAAAACTATATTGAAAATATTCCCCATCAACTGTTATATTCTTTTCCTTTAAAAGCAGTTTTGAGCATCAATATGATTATCACTCCTAATATGTAAGCAATTCAACCGGATGTTTACTATTCCACGCTTTCCATGGTTGAACATTAATTTTATCATTCATTTTAATAACCGAGCCAAAAGCTGTGTCGACTTTAAAAGTGCCAAATTCAGGGGCATGTATAAGTTTTCTTTTGGGGACTGCAATTGAATGACACATAATAAAGAATGTTGAATTTCTTAAATAGACTGAATTGAAGTATTTGGCTTGAACCCAAAACTTATGACATTTTGAGGGCCCTACTGGCTACCCCTTAAATATGCCCCTGGCCAAATTATTCACTATCACACTTGTTGTATGCACAGATATTGATTTTAAGGAACACTGAAAACAAAACTTGTTTCAGTTGTGTAGTATTTATTAATGTGAATATGAGAATAGTTTTTTAGATTTTTGTAACTAAATCCTAATTGCTATACTGTTTTATGAAGTATTAAGAAATTTGCGTTTTAGATTTGAAACAATTTATTTTAGTAAAACTAATTGTTAAATTAAAGAAAAATTACACAAATTAATTTAAATTAATAGTGCATGTATATATAAACGTAAATTTTTAATTATTTATTTATGAATTTATTAATATTGAGAAATTTAGATAATTATTACTAGTAGTAGGAATGTTTTTGTGTGTATGATGGAGAAACTTGGTATTTTGATCTGAAATTTTTTTACGAGTTTTTCCAGCACAGGAAAAAGGGGATGCAATTCTAAAGCGATTAATTGAGATAATTGATTATTTCTTGACTAATCTTTGTAAATGAACTATAATTATAAAATTTTATAAGTGTGGGAGCATGTTCTCTTTGAGAGCTTATTTGGTTTTATTGTTATTTTTATACCGTATGTGTTTTCTATGTTCATTACTTGATTTGTTCAAAGGGAAAACTTTTAAACTAATGATTTTGTAAATAATTTTAGTTTTTGGAGTAAAACTACTTAATTTTTTTCTTTTACTTATTGATTGGTGCTTTATATATAAACACACACCATTCTATTCTTAATGATCTTGCCTCTCATCATTTAAAGTGATTTCATTTTGTAGTTTATCTGATTTTTTTTTTTTATATAAACAATAACTGAAAGGGAATCTGTGAACTGTACTTGTTAATGTGAGTAACAAGTTTGAATAACATTAAAACAAAATTTTCTGAATATTGTTAGTATTAATGTGTATAGATTAAGATACAAAATTTATATGCAAACGGACAAACAATTCAGAAGTTGTGAAAAAGATCTGAGAACTTTTTGTTATTTGTATATGTATCATTTATAAGAACCTTGCAGTGTTTTGTTTTTTCTCCCTTGATGATTTGATAGCATATGAAAGCAGAAAATGCCAAATAATTTCTACTTCCATGTACAGTCCACGCCCACAAAAAATGTGGTTATTGTCATAGCTTGTGGTGTATATATATGAATGTGTTTCTGTGATCTGCAGCTATTCCTAGTCTTCCACCTGATTAGTTGCTGTCCATTCAGGAAGATGAGACGCAGCCTCGTCACTGGCACTTCTTAACCCTGGAGTGCAATAAAGTTATATTTATAGTGCATTAAAATTAAATTTTAATTTGTAAAAGTATGTTTTAGAATTACATTTATCTTATGGTGTTTACATATACTTGCCCATTAGCAATGATTTAGCCACATTTGGTTCATTGAGATGGTGCTTATGTCAAATGCCCTAAAAAAAAAAAAGAAGAAAGAAATGATATAAGCTGCTAATTTATGTGCAAAAATGAAAAGATATCTGATTAGGTAGAAAATTTTAAATCTCTAAAATTGTTTTATTTATTAGTATTTATTAATTGCCCAATGATAATAGCTGTGCTACTATCTCAGTTTTATTGCCTTGCTATTATAAAGATTGTGAAGGGAATGTGTAACACCAAATTTATATAAATATATCTGTAAACTTAAAAAAATAATAATAATAATATATAAGTGTAAAGAAAACAAGGTTCTTCCCTAAAAGTTGTAGATTATTTTATGAAGGTATGAAACCGAAATAGCCATTCAAGATTTTTTTTCCTGTGGAACTTTATGCTTGCTTTGGCTTTTCTTCACTATGTGAGGTGTCAAACGAATCACAGGGTCATTTCTTCCATTTTTAAATCAATCCCTTCCAAGCGTGGTTCTCTCAATCACAATCCTTCCTTTGGTGTAACACTGAACAATGAATGTGTAACTTCTCTTCCTGAATAACACACAAGTGAGTGGAGTGATGATGCTTTTTGATTTCCTGTGACTTGATTTGTTGTACATGTATAGAAATTAAAAGCAAAAAATGCATTAGTTGTGAACATGTGTACATTACTCGAAACATTTGTCAGTGATATATAAAGATCCTTTCTGCTTGTCATTGTGTTGTATACTTTATTTCTTAATTAATCATACCATAATTTTTATCTTTGCATTACCATTTCTTAATATGCTATAATATTATGCAAACACTTTTCAGGTAACCTTTTAGTTAACTTTTCTGAAATAGCATCATTTTTTCTTCAATTACAGAGAGTTCACTGATTCGACTGAAACTTGCGATATATATAGGTCTTCAATAAGATGTTATTGGCTCGACGTTGTAGGACTTATCTCTTAATAATTTTTAGAGAAAATCAAGTTTGAAAACATTAAAATGTTATGTACTAAAATACTAGCAGTTGCCGAGTAGCTTAGTAAGGAAACGCGTTCTAAGAGTACCTGGAAGTGGCGAGTTCTATTTCCAAGCAGAGTTTTATTATTAATATTAAAAAATTAGGTGAATTAATTAGCATTCAGAGTTCGTGTTGACCGAGAGACAAGCTCTCGATACCACAGGTTTCAGATTAGGGTCCCGGCGGTGCCATGGATGTTTGTAATGGTTCGGAATCCACTTTAAACCGTAGGTCCCGGTCTAATTACCCCTCGTGAACAGCAATTGACCGTAGAGCGACTAACCATGCAGTTGAGCGTAGAGTTAACAATACTACCCTGTAGAAAGATCTCATCTTGGATACTAGCATCAGGATAACCCTGGTTGGGCGCAAAGCTGACCGAGATAGCCTAAGGCGGGAACCAGCTGTAGTACTTGAGAAGAAATATTCACTTAACTTTTTTATATTACTTAGAAATGAGTAATAATTATTATATTACTTTATCTTTCGTAAGAAATCAAATTTCTTATTGGCGTCAATTAAAAAAATTTTATTTTTGAAATACATTTAACAAGTTAAGATTGTTTTCTAAAAAAAGTTGTTCACAACATACCAACAGCTTTTTTGAAACATTGTTATAAATGGATGTTAAGTCCGTCACTTTAATTAAAGATCCAGGCTTGTCAAATTTTTTATTCGACAATTAAGTATTTAGGCATTAATATTTTTTTTTAACTGACAAAATTATAGAAATAGCATTAATTAACCCTTAAAAATTAGATTAAATAGGCATGTTATTTAAGAAAACGAAAGATCCAAAGAAAAATAGTCTTTAGAAAATAAATCTCAAAAGTAAAAAAAATAAATGGGTCGTGGCAATAATCGAAAAGTCTGACCTATCCACTATCCCTTCGCAGTCCTCTAGATCAGTGGTCTCCAAACTACGGCCCGTGGGCCAAATCCGGCCCGCCAGTGTTATCAATCCGGCCCGCGACAGCGAATAGCTTAATGCTGCTGTAATAAATCGGATAAAAATACACAGAATGATAATAACTCGGTTTTATTGACTTACTAGGTAAAGCTTAATGGCAAGCATAATACGCAGAAAATTTAACTTAAGCATAATAAATAACTGAAATGAATCCCACTAACATTATAAAGTAGTGAACATTCCGCGGTTACCCTCGGTAGTTATGTTGGGGTAAAGAGTATCGCAAAAGTATGTATAACGATGTTTTGGAATGTATATATCCTGAATCAAACATATGATTTTTATCCTGAAAATCCTTCAGGAACGGAAAAGCTAAATTAATGCCAATGAAACCGTGGGGTATCCACTTGCAAAAAAATACTAATGGCATTTATGTAATTGTGATTTTTCACTAGCAGTAGTTTATAGTTAGCAAGCGTACTACAAACTACTGTCAGTGCATCGCCCAGAGCGCATACTCGGCGACTGGTCTAGAAATTATAGATAATGGCAGAAAAATTAAAACGATTTTGGCCCTTGGTACTTACTGGAGTAAACAGTAGGGCCCTAAGGCTGGAAAGTTTGGAGACCCCTGCTCTAGATCAGTGATTTACAGTGTTTCGCAAAACATTTTTGGTTCAAAATTTTGTCTCCACATTGAAATGCAAATAATAATAAAAACAGCACGTATAAAGTCTATATTTTATTAAACAAATGCTAAAAACTATCTTTGAGAAATATGCGCTACACGAACTAATAAACTTTGAATAAAAGTGATTAAGCTAAACATTTAATCATATCATTATACAACAAATTTAAAAAAAAGAAAAAATTAACAATAGTAGCAAAAAAATTTTTAATTTCATTGAAGTGAATGAAAGAAAAAAGCAATTTTTCTCGCGAGATGGTGTCAGAATATTCATTTTACGAACCGCTGCACTAGAAGAACACGGATTCCAGTTTGGGAACCACTGGGCATTATATGGCAACGATCAGAGGTACTTTATTGACAGCTATTTTGAAATGGTGACAATCCCATAAAATAGGTATTAAACTTTGTAACGAAGATGAATTGCTGATATATAGATAGCTTTGGCGCTCAGTACCACAGGTTTCGGGTTCGTATCCCGGCGGTGTCATTGATGCTTGTAGTGCTTCGGAATCGATTTTAAGCCGTAGGTCCCGATCTCATATGATCGTAGTGGTCACAGAGCCCAATCAGACATCTCACCCACATCATTCCCAAACTGTAATGGGGCAACTCAACTCTAGGCACGGTGATGTGGTGTAGTAGTAGATATATATATATATATATATATAACAGGTAGGCTGAGAAGTTCGTAAGCTTACGCATAGATGGCGCTACTAGTATTAAATCCATATGATTTTTAGTTAGCCCAAATCTTCAAAAGACACGTCTATAAATTTGACAGCTGTTGCACTATTAGTATGTGAGTTACAGCATTTTTTGTGTTCATCACGTGCAGTCCACTCGGCTGACAGTCGATTGGACTCTGGTGTGAAATGATGGAGCCATGTTTCATTCGTTGTCACATATCGACGCAAAAATTCGGGTTTATTACGATTGAACAGTTTCAAACACTGCTTAGAATCATCAATTCGTTGTTGTTTTGGTCGATTGTGAGCTCACGTGGCACCCACTTTGAACAGAGCTTTCGCATATCCAAATATTCATTCACGATATGTCCAACACGTTCCTTTGATATCTTTAGGGTCTCAGCTATCTCAATCCACTTCACTTTACGGTTATCAGAAATTATTTTGTGGACTTTTTTTATGTTTTCGTCGGTAACAGCCTCTTTGGGGCGTCCGCTGCGTGCATCGTCCTCTTTGCTCATTTCGCCTCGTTTAAATTTAGCAAACCACTTCTCTACGGTTGATTTTCCTGGTGCAAAGTCCGAATAATGTTTATCAAGCCAAGCCTTGGCCCCAATAGTATTTTTTTTCGCCAAAAAGCAATGCTTTATTAACACGCGAAATCCCTTTTTATCCATTTTTTCAAACTAACAAAAGTTGCTTCACTAAAAATGCTATAACTCACATACTAACAGTGCAACAGCTGTCAAATTTATACACGTGTCTTTTGAAGGTTAGGGCTAACTAAAAATCATATGGATTTAATACTAGTAGCGCCGTCTACGTGTCAGCCTATGAACCTTTCAGCCCACTTGTTATGTAACAGAATTGAAACTCTTGTGTGACAGTAAGTAACAAAGAAAAAATAGATCTTGTATTCAAGTTGACACGTTACTGAGTTACTACTGCCTGTGCAACTCCATAATTTTCAAGATTATTTTTTTTTAAAAGTATTACGTGCATTCTTTTTAATTTTTAAATGTGTATCTTTGCTCTAATGTTTTCAGTATCTTGATTCTTTTCTCCACGCCTTCTTTAAAAGAGTCACCTTTTTACACGACATAGTGAGTTCCAAATAGTTGAGTTTGCGGAGAGCACTATCCCAGTGGGGCCTCATTTCCAATAATAGCAACTTATGCAAGTTAATACCCAGAGTGTTTTTTTGGAAGACAAAAAAATAAATAAATAAACATAAAAGTAAATCAATGTGATAAAAAATCCTAAGTGAATAAAAATTCAATGGCATTGATGAAATATAAAATAGATTCAGAGTAAAATTATAATAAAGAAAAATAAAACTAAAATAATTTGTAAATGTTGAAAGAAAATTATTAAAATCAGTGAGAATAAGTTAAATAAGGACTTACATGGTCTCTCGATACGTAATTTCCTGGAATGCACTATTTTTATACAGTTCAAGAGTATTCCCGAACTATATTTACGAAAATCTCTTTTAAGTGGAGAAATTTTGATCGCATTCCAAATTTCTCATGAAGTAAATATAAATACATATAGTAGATATATTAGGGGCGGTCAAAAAATTCCCGGGATTTCATTGTAACTCTTTATTACCATAATATAATAAATTTATATTTTTTTCTACTGGAATTCATAGCAGACAGTGTCAGTGCTGCCGAATGTTTTGAAAAAAGCATAGAGGATTCAATGTTTCATCAGAGAACACGGGTAACTGGTTACGAAACCTGGATGTGAATCTTCGGCCCGGAGAGAAATATGCTGTGATTAGAATGCA
The DNA here is from genome assembly GCA_021605075.1 of Caerostris darwini. Classification (NCBI taxonomy): domain Eukaryota; kingdom Metazoa; phylum Arthropoda; class Arachnida; order Araneae; family Araneidae; genus Caerostris; species Caerostris darwini. The sequence continues at coordinate 376,561 of BPLQ01008209.1, forward strand.
CACAACGTCCTCTCCTTGACCAAAGAAAGCGTCGTGGCAAATCCAACACAAAAGTGACGCCCATTGCGTTTTTCAACATCGAAGGTGTGGTACACCATGGATTTGTACAACCCGGATAAACTGTTAACGGCCATTTGTACATGCACGTTTCGAAAAGACTGAGGGAGGCAATTCAAAGAAAACGTCCTGCCAAATGGCAAAGGAGGATGATCACTGCATCAGACAGTGCTTCTTCCCACATATCAATTGTTGTGCAGACATGGCTCTCGGTACCACAGATATCGGGTTCGATTTCCGGTGGTGCCATGGATGTTTGTAGTGGTTCGGAATCCACTTTAAGCCGTAGGTCCCGGTCTCATATGAGTGTAGAATGTCACAGAGCCCCATCAGACTTCTCACTCATATCATTCCCAAACTGTAAAGGGGCAACTCAGCTCTAGGCACAGTGATGTGGTGTGGTATAGTAGTAAAAAAGGCAGGCTCGCAAAAAAAAAGAGCATTCCACTCTTCTATCAGCCTCCCAACTCACCGGATTTAGCACCATCGGATTCCTGGCTCTTCCTCTAGATCAAAATGGGCCTCAAAGGTAACTTTTGAAGACATTAAAACCAACGCGACGGCTGAACTTCGAAAGATACCACAAAACTACTTTCACCGTTGTTTCCAGCAATGGTAGGAGGTGTGGAGCAAGTGTATGTGTTCCAATAGAGCCTACTTTGAAGGGTATTAAGTAAATGTAGTAATACCTATATTGCGGCAATAAAAAGTTACTACGAAATTCTGGGAACCTTTTTTGACTGCCCGTCGTATTTCTCTTTATATAGTAAAATCACTGGCATTGCTTAAAATGAGTTAGATAAAAAAATAATAAAAGATTGAAATAAATATAAATAATAATAATAATAAAAATAAAATAACAGGGGCCTGAATGGCCGAGTGGCTAGCGCTTTGGCACTCGGTACCACAGGTTTCGGGTTCGAGTCCCGACGGTGTCGTGGATGTTTGTAGTGGTTCGGAATCCACTTTAAACCGTAGGTCCCGGTCTAACGTGATGGTAGAGCGTTGCGGGGTGTTGTTATTCCTCTTCCGTAGCTTATCTTCAAGCTACACGCACCTCTTGGTCTAAGTGAGTAACGTCAGTGCAGCGCTTGCCTTAAGGCAGCCAAAACAACTGTCTAAGTGTTTGCCAGCTGCATTAAAACAAAAAAATAATAAAGAGTGAAAAAATCTATCTCCAGCTTTATGCAGCTGCAAAATTAAACGGAAAAAATATGTGAGGCAAGATTCCAAACACGCAGATGTTTACAATTTTAATCGATTGCACGTTGCTCTGTTGCTGACTAAGTAGAAATTTAATAGACAAAACAACATCTGGGTGAAAAAGTAATGGGTCTTTTTAAAAAGAGTGGCTCAGATATGTCAGTTGTTTTCGATTTTAAATTGCGACACATCTTCTTATAAACAGTTCGTAGGAAATAGTAATGATCATTTTGTATACTACTGTGCCCAAAAGTAAGGCCAATTATTATAATTTTTTTTTTTTTTTCAAAAGCTCTTTATTTATTCTTCCAACTTTATTTCATCGCCTTCAAGGTAATCCCCTCCAGACACAATGCACTTATGCCGACTTTTTTTTTTCCAATCCTCAATGCATGCTAAAAAGTCATCGGCAGGGATGGCCTTCAAAGTATGCGGCGATTCACGTTGAATCTCTTCAATCGACTCAAAACGGTCAAGTTGTCTTTTGAGTTTAGGGAATAGCCAGAAATCGCACTGTGTGAATACGGTGGTTGTGGAACGATATGAGTCTCATTTTTGGCTAGAAAGTCAGGCAAAATCAATGCTGTGTGAGCTGGCGCATTCAGTGTTTTCAGTACCGATCGAGATTTGACTCGTTTGTGACCCAAAATGGAATTGACTGATCCTTTTGAAATTCCAACATCATCAACAAGGTCTTTAATCGACGGTTTGCAAGCACCAAATCTTTAATTTTTTGTACGTGAGCTTCGTCGGTTGAGGTTGATAGTCGACCAGGGGTCTCTTCGTCTTTAACGCGTTCTCTGCCTTCTTTGAACTGCTTATACCACTTCTAAACATTTCTTTCCGATGTAGGAATGCTCACAGAATGCCTTCTGCAACATTCTATACGTTTCCGCAAACAAAATTGAATTCAAGTTCTTTGCTCAATTCATTCAGACATTTCAAAAATTCGCCGGAATCAATTTTAGCGTCTCAGAAAGCCAAGCGTAACTCAAACACTAATGAATACGTTGACGTCAAATTTCCCATAGATGTCAAGGACAGTGCCAACAACCTAAAAAAGAAAAAAGAAAAAAATTCAAATTCCATAACCCCGGGAATTTTAAATTGGAAATTGGTTTTTACTTTTTAGACACAGTAGTAGTATACATAAAGACTAAAGAGATAAAAATTTAAAGACTTAACCTTAGAAAAATTATTATTATTCGGTGTTTTCTTATTGAAATTAGGAGGTAAAAACTTTTGTGAATAGCTAGGATGCATACTATTTATTTTTTAACAAACAGAAAAATCTTAACTCAGCTGGTTATTTAGACATTAAATACGGTGAATGCTTGTTTCAGGAATAATAAACCAAAAACATTATCCGTTTTAGAAATGCACTAAATGAAGTACCAGTGGTTGTTAATAAAAAAAAAAATTCAAACATAATTGGATCACTAATATATATGCATGGATATAATAATGATATAACTGTATATATACAAAGTGCAGTCACATTAATGTGACCCCCACCTACTTTCGATGTCAACGTGAAATAACCAATCACAAAAGGCAGGTGACAGCACATTACAGTGCAGTATATATAAAGAATTCCACTTAAATACCACATTCCACACAAAACCAGTATATACAAGGGGGGTTGTTTGTCTGCTGAGCAGCAGGCGGCGACACAAAAGGCAGGTGACAGCACATTACAGTGCAGTATATATAAAGAATTCCACTTAAATACCACATTCCACACAAAACCAGTATATACAAGGGGGGTTGTTTGTCTGCTGAGCAGCAGGCGGCGACACAAAAGGCAGGTGACAGCACATTACAGTGCAGTATATATAAAGAATTCCACTTAAATACCACATTCCACACAAAACCAGTATATACAAGGGGGGTTGTTTGTCTGCTGAGCAGCAGGCGGCGACACAAAAGGCAGGTGACAGCACATTACAGTGCAGTATATATAAAGAATTCCACTTAAATACCACATTCCACACAAAACCAGTATATACAAGGGGGTTGTTTGTCTGCTGAGCAGCAGGCGGCGACACAAAAGGCAGGTGACAGCACATTACAGTGCAGTATATATAAAGAATTCCACTTAAATACCACATTCCACACAAAACCAGTATATACCAGGGGGGTTGTTTGTCTGCTGAGCAGCAGGCTGCGACACATAATGGTTTTGCGTTGATGACAAAGACTTTTCACCATGTGGGGAGTGTTGACCTAAGACCTATGACCTCAGGGGTGGGGACAGATCCCCGTAGATGAGAAGAGGATGGCAAGGCTGGATGACAACGAGAGCGGAGCTGCGGGACACAGCGAGACTGAGAAAGACGAATATGTTTGTAACGAATTAATAACCAATGTAAATAATAGTGGGCTTCATTAAATGGCTGTTGTCCTTAAAAGAAACATCCTGTTTCTTCATTTTGTTCTGAAATTAACACCACAGCCCCACCCTATAAAAAGTGGGAGCTACAGCAGTGTACACATTTGGAAAATGCATCCTATATACAGTGGGTAAAAAAAGTATTGGCAATTGCCTTAATTTATTCATAGTGACAAATAAATAAAATGTTATGCAATTTTAGTTGTCGTGATTAAATACAAGACATCTTAGATCCATAAAAAGAGTAAAAAATTTATTTTAATTTGCATTTTCTACGATTTTTTCTTTCAAAAACGAAAATTTGCATGCCAAAAAAGTATCGGCAAAGTTTTAACTGCTATGCAAATTTTGTTACATTGAAGTCACGTGTTTCGACTGCTAAGAAACTCTACCGGTATAAAGTCTGCAAAACTACTCCAAAAGTGTCTATGCATTATTTTGCGATTACTGCAGTAAAATGACTTCGAAATCGAAGGAGTTGGACATTAGTGTATAAAACACGATTATTATGCTCAGAAATGAAGGTTTAACTTATCGTGCTATAGGAGTGCAGCTCAATATAAGTTTATTTACTGTCAGAAGTGTTGTAAAAAAGTTCAAGGAAACAGGATCAACGGAAAATAAGACTAGAAATGGACGACCTCGAATATTTTCTACAAGAGAAGAACGTGTCATTATTAACAAGGTTAAGAAAAACCCTAAAATAAGTGCACCCCAGATAGCTAGAGATGTTGCTTTCACTTCGCAAAAGACTTTCAGCGTACAGACTGTACGGAATGTTTTACACGAGAGAAGTTATTATGGAAGGACAGCTAGAAAGAAACCATTCATCTCGGAAATAAATAGGAGAAAGAGGTTAGATTTCGCAAAATCCCACGTTGATTTATCTGAAGAGTTTTGGAACACAGTTATTTTTTCCGACGAATCAAAGTATAACATTTTCGGCAGTGATGGACGACGATATGTGTGGAGGAGGCCAAATACTGAATTGGAAAAGCAACATTTAACTGCTACTGTAAAACATGGTGGAGGCAGCGTCTTAGTTTGGGGCTGTATGGCAGCTAATGGAATTGGTAACCTGCATTTTATTGATGGTATTATGACAGCACGCACATACATTGACATTTTGCGCCTTAACTTAAAAATCTGTGACCAAAATCTTGGCTTGGGAACATCATTCGTTTTTCAACAAGACAATGACCCCAAGCATATAGCGAATCTCACCCGTGAATGGCTACTCTACAATGCTCCTCGCCAATTAAAAACACTACCTCAATCGCCTGACATCAATCCAATTGAAAATTTATGGCACCTGCTGGATCTAGAAATCAAGAAACATAAAATTTCAAGTAAAGACGACCTCAAACGTTTACTCTTTCAAGAGTGGCACAAAATTCCCAACAGTACAACAAAGACCTTAGTTTCTTCTATGAGAAATAGATTACAAGCTGCTATAGATGCAGAAGGTATGCATACAAAGTACTAAACATATACTGATTTTGTTTTCGCTCATAATTTCGTCAATTTCATAATTTTGCCAATACTTTTTTTATCATGTAAATTTTGGATTTGCTCGTAGATTTTGACAAAAAAAAATATTTAAATGAAAATTTCGTTATAGTTGTTTGTCTTTTCTCCTTCTGTAATTGCTATGTTAAAATAAAATTTGTAAACATACTTTGTTAGCAAATATGATCATTTATAGGCAATTGCCAATACTTTTTTTATCCACTGTATATATATATATATATATATATATATATTCTAATGCAGCTGGCAAACACTTAGACTGCGTGGTCTTGGATGCCTTAAGGCGAGCGCTGCACAGACGTTACTCACTTTGCATTACCCAGGAGGCGTGTGTAACTTGAAGATAAGCCACGGATGCGGAGAAACAATGCCACCGCAACGCTCTACGATCCTATTAGACCGGGACCTACGGTTTAAAGTGGATTCCGAACCACTACAAACATCCATGGCACCGCCGGGATTCGAACCCGAAACCTGTGGTACCAAGCGCCAGAGCTCTAGCCACTCGGCCATTCAGGCCGTTATTTATTTATATGCAGGAGTGGAAAATCCAAATATGATCTTCGTAGCAGTTTCGCGACAGCTTATTTTTACATTTAAATTTTATCTTCAGATTTCAAGGCATATACTAACTAATTTGTATCAAAATTAAGTTGAACTCCATCTTTTCGTATGGTATCAGAAATTTAATACGAAATGAATTGATTGATACATATATTAATTTTAGGAAGAAAATTATAATTTGAATAAAATGATAAAAATTATTTTTTATTTAGATAATAAAATATTTTTTTTATTTAATGTGTATTGATAAAAACATCTATTACTGAATTGGAAACATTTCAGTAATGGATATATTTATTATTACCTTTTGTATTTTTTGAAGGCTAACAATATTTCTTCATCCTTCTTGAAGCTTCGAATATTTTGGAATTCTTAGCAATGAATATTTTTAAAGGAATTATTGTACCAATTTTTAATGGATTTCTTATAAAAAATATGATTATTAAATTATTTAATAAGAAAATATTTTTCTGAATTTGGTTTTGGCACGTTATTGTTACGTTAAATATGTAATTTTATTGAAATACGAATTATTTTAAATACATTGTAGTAAGAAATAAAAGATTCATTTAAAATTTAAAACTATCAAATGATATACGAATTTCGATTGAGTAAGAAAAAGAAAATGCTTATATGTTTACTGTAAGTTATTCCTATTTGTGTAAGCAAAAGTAGTGTATTTTTAGTTCTAAAATAAAATCTAAAATCCAATTTTTGAAAAAAATAGAAAATATAGCACAAAAAAAATGTCATGCATGAGGAGAATGAACAATTACGTAAAAGAAAATAATAAATAGATATCACACATATGTTTTTAAATATTAATTATAAATCTTGTTTTTGAGCATTTCATTATTTCTAGATATAACATAGTGGTAGATTTTCTGTGGAAAAAGAATGTGCTTACGAAATTCAGTTCAAATAATAAATGAGAAATAAAGAATTGCTTCGAACTTTCAAATGACAGATTACAGCTAATTTGTAAAGTTTAATTAGAAATCTTGTTTTTGAGAATTTCATTATTTCTAGATATAACATAGTGGCATATTTTCAGTGGAAAAAGAATGTGCTTACGAAATTCAATTCAAGTAATAAATGGGAAATCAAGAATTGCTACAATCCTTCAAATGACAGATTACAGCTAATTTGTAAAGTTTTATTAGAAATCGTGTTTTTGAGAATTTCATTATTTCTAGATATAACATAGTGGCATATTTTCAGTGGAAAAAGAATGTGCTTACGAAATTCAATTCAAGTAATAAATGGGAAATCAAGAATTGCTACAATCCTTCAAATGACAGATTACAGCTAATTTGTAAAGTTTTATTAGAAATCGTGTTTTTGAGAATTTCATTATTTCTAGATATAACATAGTGGCATATTTTCAGTGGAAAAAGAATGTGCTTACGAAATTCAATTCAAGTAATAAATGGGAAATCAAGAATTGCTACAATCCTTCAAATGACAGATTACAGCTAATTTGTAAAGTTTTATTAGAAATCGTGTTTTTGAGAATTTCATTATTTCTAGATATAACATAGTGGCATATTTTCAGTGGAAAAAGAATGTGCTTACGAAATTCAATTCAAGTAATAAATGGGAAATCAAGAATTGCTACAATCCTTCAAATGACAGATTACAGCTAATTTGTAAAGTTTTATTAGAAATAAAAAAAATTATTTTTCGATATTTAACGACATAATAAATAAAAAAGGGTCAAATAAAATATATTAATTGTAGAGAAAAATTCAACAATTTTTAGAAATTAAAAAAATTAAAGGGAGGAAGTAGAAAAATTATGCATGATGGTGAAGAATTTACAAATATAAAATATTTATAAAATTTGAAATTAATTTAATTTAGTTATTTCGACCTGTGAAGGTCGCACAGACATTCGCTAACTTCCTCATTACACATGATACCAAATATCTGCTATCAGATTTAAGTGAGAGGGTTGTTCTCATGAGTACAAAACACTAATTGCATGTAATATAACTGCCCACAATACTGCTTGTCTGCTATCACATTTGAGTGATGGGTTGTTATAGTATACTTGTCAAATGACATACATTCCTTTTTCCTGGGCATAAAATGACAAAACTCTTTTAGTGAGAAACAATTGCTACAACTATATTATCATCTGGGGGCCTGAATGGCCGAGTGGCTAACGCTCTGGCGCTCGGTACCACAGGTTTCGGGTTCGAGTCCCGGCGGTGCCGTAGATGTTTGTAGTGGTTCGGAATCCACTTTAAACCGTAGGTCCCGGTCCCAATAGGATCGTTGAGCGTTGCGGGGGCATTGTGACTCCGCGTCCGTGGCTTATTTTTAAGTTACCCCCCGGGTAATGCAAAGTGAGTAACGTCTGCGCAGCGCTTGCCTTAAGGCATCCAAGACGTCCATGTCTGTTTGCCAGCTGCATTGGAAAGAAAAAATATTATCATCTGTCTCTTTGTATTTAATTTATATTTTGGGAACATTCGAAAAATTGTTAGGCTATAATAATTGCCTGCTTACTTTTGTTTTCCTCACAGTAGAGGGAAATCAATTCGGAATTTCGCTAAATTTATCATCTTTTACAGTTAAAGTATACGATAAAAAAAAAATTTTAAAAATCGGTTCGAAAAACAAGGAAAGAAAAGGTCCGGCAAAGTTCACTCAACGTGTTCAAAGATATATAGCAGGGCCGAATTTTCCTATTGGGTAACTAGGCTTCAGCCTAGGGCCTCAAGATCAAGTAGGACCTACAATTAATTTAAAATTCATAATAATTGATACTTAAACTTTAAATGCGAATTATTATGAAATAAATTTATCTGAATTGCATTTGCTTTAATCTTGAATGCATTGAATATATTTAATTTAATTTGATAGAAAATATGATATTTTTTATTGCATATTTTATTTTCGTAGTCAAAGATTTTTATTATTTGAATTTTGTTTCTTTGTAAACGTTGTGTGTTATGTTTGATGAGTTATTGTGACAAGTACTATATAGGGTGCCGAGAATAAATGTCCAAATAAGTGTTCTCGCTTTTTTTTTTATTTATTATCCTTACAACATTTTTTATAACGATTAGTACCAATCACAACATGTTTCATTTAACATATTGATATATATCACAGTAATGAAGGTGTTTCATTATCTCTCATGTAATTTACAAACTTAAAAATGGGAGGTGAAAGGGCCTCATATGTGGAATAGCCTAGGGCTTCTTTTCATCTAAATCCGGCCCTGATATATAGTTACAAAATTTGTGAAAAATTCCCGTTTCAGAGTTGTAAAAATATCTACAGTATTTACTGAAATAATTTCATCTGAAACCGAGCACCGACGAATGCTCAGATCAGCAGGAATTACACGGCATTCAGCCAAATGAAAATTTTTTGTTAAGTGCGAAAAGTAGAAGGTTTCCGACTTCTTTGCGACATCAAAAATGTCTATGAAGAAAAGTTATTAATAAATTATATCTTTGATAAATAAACCCGAAATATCTTATACGTAGATTAAAACAAATTTAGCAAATCTAGTTCCGATGGACGCATTATTGTATATAGAAGAAAAAATTAACATAATTGGAACTTAATCTGAAGAACATAATTGGACCAATAAGCATGGGTATGTGAGGAAGGTGTGCACTACTGCCCTCCCCCCAAAAAAACCCCCCAATTATTTTGTTTTTTCAAAAACTCTTTATTTATTCTGCCAAATTTATTTCATTGTCTTCAAAATAATCCCCTCCGGACACAATGCACTTATACCAACTTTTTTTCCTCTCCTCAATGCATGCTAAAAAGTCATTGGCAGGGATGGCCTTCAAAGCGCACTCCGATTCACGTTGAATCTCTTCGGTCGACTCAAAACGGTGTCCCCGGAGTGGTCTTTTGAGTTTAGGGAATAACCAGAAGTAGTACGATGCTAAATCAGGTGAATACGGTGATTGTGGAACGATATGGGCTTAATTTTTGGCGAAAAAATCACGAAGAATCAATGCAGTGTGAGCTGGCGCATTCAGTGTTTTCGGTACCAATCGAGATTTGACGCGTTTGAGGCCCAAAATGGAATTGGCCGATCCTTTTGAAATTCCAACATTCATCAGCAAGGTCTCTCATTGTAAATCGATAGTTTGCAAGCACCAATTCTTTAATTTTTTTGGACATGAGCTTCGTTGATTGAGGTGGATGATCGCCCAGAGGTCTCTTTGTCTTCAACGCGTTCTCTGCCTTCTTTGAACTGTCTATACCACTTCTAAACTTTTCTTTCCAATATAGAAATGCTCACCGAATGCCTTCTGAAACATTCTATACGTTTCCGCAAACAAAATTCAATGCAAGTTCTTTGCTTAATTAATTCAGACATTTCAAAAATCGCCGGAATCAGTTTTAGCGTTTCACAAAGCCAAGCGTAACTCTAACACTAATGAATCTTTTGACATAAAATTTCACATAGATGTCAAAGACAGTGCCAGCAATCTAAAAAGGAAAAGAAAAATTGAAATTCCCTAAGCCCCGGGAATTTGAAATTGAAAATTGGTCTTACCTTTTGGACACAGTAGTACTTGCATAGAGGTGCATATTAGCCTCAAGAAACTTGGTAATTTGGTATTTATTGGTGGCATAATAATTTAAGCTCTTTACTTAAATATTTTAATTGCAAATTCAAATCAAACAATCACAATTTATTTATTTTTTATAAATTAAAATTGTAAGACTCAATATTTAGAAATTGGAAACAATTATGAATTTTTGAAGACCATTTAACAAGTTCGAATTGTGGTCGTTCGAATTTTTAACTTGTTCGTATTGGAACAATAATTTTATCAGAGGTGTCTCTGTAATTTTCTGCAAGGTTCTGAAAACATCACGTCAATCGTCGGATTCAACACAATAGAAACACATTTGAGGAGAATTGGAGGTTAGAGTACAAAGACGCGATATTAAAACGAAAACAGAACTAAAAAGATCGAATAATCAAGGAACACAGATACAGAAATAACAAAGCAAAAAAAGAAGAAAGAAAAAAGAAGAAGAAAAAAAAAAAAAAAAAAAAGAATTCTATATTTAGATGCTTAAAATCTGCCGTCAGGATATCCTACTAAGTATTAATTGATCAAAGTATTTAATATTTACTTTTAAAAAAGTTTTACTATGTTCTTAAAAAAATTTTTTCACTAGATAAAATGCTATTTTACAACAAAAAGCTATTGTTATAATCAAATAATCCTCATTCTGAAATATTAATTTTTATTTATTTTTTATCCCACTTGGTAGCCAGCAACATCTAGACCAAGTCCAAGAAACCGTGTGGTCTCATGGAAGGAGGGAAAGGTTGGGGGCAGCTTCTGTTGGGATGGAGCACCCGTAGGTAGAAGTCTGACTTGACTCCATGACGCTGAAGAAGGAAGGCAGTACTTTTAGGGCGAACTATCCCGCATGTGAGTATCGTATAGGAGAAACCGGAAAACTCCCACCAGGTAGTCCGATTAACGAGGCAAGATGCTGAACATCACTAACACCATCGAGATTCCTCGTTTTTTGAAACAGTGCTTACAACAAAGCCGTCAGAGGATTGAACCTCAGCCCTAATGGTCACCAGCGGCGTGCGTTGCCACTGAACCACAAGTCAGACATTAGTTTTTATTAATGGATAAAGCGATATTTATTTGAAATTTGTAAATGTAGGAACATTTTCAAGAGAGCCACGTAATAAATTAATAATTAATTATTAATTTATTGATATATAAATTAATAATTAATTAATTTAATTTAATAATTAATTTGCGAATGTCGAACGATGTATGCTTGCTTGTTCTTGCCATAAAATTAATATAATTATATAATAAATACTAAATAAAAAAATAACTAAATAAACCAAATAAATAATTTTATTTGTATTCCAAGTTGTGTTTGAAAAAATACTTTTTAATAACAATCGAAAACTAATGAAAAATATACAAATTTAATATAAATAAAAACCTTATGCAAAATAATGTATGACATTTATTTAGGCGTTAAAATTTAAAAAGGCACCCAAAATTTAAAAAAAAAATATTATATCTAACAAACCATTCCGTATTAAATAATATGAATTGATGTTTTTTTCCTGTTGAAATCTTTTGAAATTTTTCATTATTTCTACTTTTTTTTTGCTTGAAATTATAACGTATAGTTACATAAATGCGAAAAATGTTACGAGACACTCATTACATAAAAAAAAGTTCTTTTTTTTTAATCGGAAAAAATTAATAAATTAAATTGTTTATTTGATTAACACATAATAACTTATAAAACAATCAAGTTCAAACATATTTTAATTGAAAAAGTTAGAATTTAAATCAAACTTACTTATAAGTGATAGACAGTAATGGGATGAAATCGTGACGTTTTTCAAAAATTTTCAGGCACAAGTAAATAAGAATATAATAAACAATTATTAATAATATATTATACGATTAAATAAACCGTTACGTTTACGATTAAATAAATGAATGAAATGAAATAAAAATAAAATAAAAAGATTACATAATATGTACAAAAAATTTACAAATTGAAAGATATTTATATTAGAAATTGCAAAAAGAGGCTTAAAAAAATTAGCGCGAATAATTAAGTAATGGCGGTTTTAGAATTTTATTATCGTCAATTGAATTTGAAAGCAGATGACTGCGACGCTTTGATTGGTTCATGCTAAAGTAAGCAATTTTTGTTGTCCAATCGTAGGTCACGAAACGATCAGCAGTTCTTTAAATGTTTTGACCACAAGAACTTCTTGGAATGGGCAGGTGTTTGTTTATTTATTTATTTATTGTAAATATCCAGAGTTTGTTTTAATCATCCAATCAATTAGGAACTCTCTTTCAATGCGAATTTTGTTTTCTTTAACGATACCCATCCAGAAGTAAAGCAAAACTTGAATTGGCTCAAGTTTAATAAAAAAAAAAAAAAAAAAAAAAAAATACAAATTTAAGCATTAAAAAATATTTAATGAATGTTTCTTTTCATTTATTTCACACTAGAAGATAAGAATTTTCATCACTAATGCTCTAGCGTTGATCTAATATCCTCAACTATGTAATGTTTATTATTAATTTATTTTTTAATGCATTTCTTACTTTAACACAAAAGTCCCAACTGCGTTGACGATCAAGACATTAGCCAACATCGAATTTTGTTTCTATATTTATTACTATTTTATAAGACTGTCTGAAACAAAAACAAAAAAAAAATTCCAAATAAAATATTCCATTTTAAAATTGCCATGTGGTAGTAGCTATGGCTTTTATTAGTTAAAGCATTAAAGTTCGCTGAGCCCTGGCAACCTACGCAGCTGGTGTGTAGGAGGGTTTAGTTTCGAATCCGTTGGCCGCATTGCTGCAATCACTGCTTTCAAAAACGAGGAGACTCGATGGTGATTGTGACAATATGTGTAAAAAGCGTCTCGCATTAATTGTAGGGCAGATTGGTCCTTATTGAAAACGAATTTAATAAGCAGGTTTTTAAGAACTGTGATAGTAATTTTATCTTCCACTGGAAATTTTTCTTTTTTTATTTTTTTTTTAAGAGTTAAGAGCACAAAATTTCCTTTCATATATACACAAGCAAAAATTGTTTTTTTAGTAATTTGTTTTACAAAACAATTTATGCTTGTGTATGTATCAAAAGAAATTTTGTATTATAATGCGTATAATTTAAGCGGATTCATGAGCATATTCTAGGGCACACTAAATTTGAAACAATTCGTTTTCTTCTTCATTTAAACTCCAAATTGCACAATCAAAAATTTTTATGTGAATACCATGTTTCTAGATATATACCTAGCATATTTATCTCTTATGTAATATCTCCTGCCTTTCTTATTAACCCTGTCCATAATTTTGCAGCAACTGCTTCTGCCGTCTATTTATTTATTAGCTATTAAGATTTTCTAAATTCTGTAATAATTGATTTGATGAATATTCCCTCAGCTCGCTAATTTGCATAATCTCATATGTAGTGTTTATCGTATTATATTGCTTTTAATTTTTTTTTTTTTTCCTCTAATATCTTACCTACCGTTTTTATATTTTTCACATTTCATATTTCATCCTTCTTCAATTTTTTTTTTTTTAATTTTTGATATTTAGTTCTGTTCTTGTTCAGCCCATTTTCCCCATTGTTCAGCTTCTGTACCTCCAAAAGGGAATTATGCAAAACTTTTCCGCATCCATCGTACGTCCATTCATTTCACCCACATCATTCCCAAACTGTAAAGGGGCAACTCAGCTCTAGGCGCAGTGATGTGGTGTGGTGTAGTAGTAGTAGTAGTAGTAGAGTTAAGAGTGTGAATAAAAATAGTGCCATTTCTGACAGAAATCGGGTTGATGTAATTAGAATAAGGTTTGGTTTGTCTCTCTACGGTCATCTTGTGCACACTTTAGGCTAATTAGACCAGGACCTACAATTTAACGTGGATTCCGAACCCCTCACAAACATCCATGCCACTGCCAGGATTCAAATCTGAAGCCTATGGAAGCAAAGACCTGAGCGCCAGTCAATTGGCCATTAGGCTGCTGTTAGAATCAGGAGTGTTTAAATAAATAAGTATTTTTGATTTGTTGACCTTTTTTGTGAAATCCTGGATGGCTGAGATTCGAATTGAAGTTTCCAAAAACTCGGCAGCCTTTTCTTCTGGCATAACTGAGAACTCGCATGGTGAGTTTTCAAGGAAGAAGGGAGGAAGGGGGGGAGTTGAAAGTAATTAGTAGAATAACGAAAAACGACGATTAACGATGACGAAATTAGCTTTTCTATAGAATGAGGAAGAGGAGGAACTTTCAACGGATTTTCTAGAGAAAAACACACGCTTAGCAATCAAAAAGAAATTATGGATCAGTTAATATAAAATGATTTAAATTTTGATAGGAGTTCAAGAAGCAAAACGACGTGTTATTTGACGCTATATGTTGCATGTTCTATACTATTGTTGAAAATACATATTAATTGAACCGTCAAAAAGTTAGCACATTTTGTAAAGTTCATTTTTTTTTAAATTCCATCACATGTAGTATATATACAATAAATTATCCTTCTTCCCAATCGGGATCTTCATTCCTATTGTCTCTTGACAAAACATGGAGATTGTTTTTATGCTATCCGCTTTGTTGGAAGTTGCTACCAGATGGTGCTCTAGTATATCGACTTCTATACCGTTCAACCCATCGCTATGAAAATTGGTAATAATATGTATTCGAGTATGGAAAATATGCTCGCGCTATCCACTTTATTGTTACTTGTCCCCATATGGTGCTGCAGCATTTCATCTTATGTACCGTTCAAACGATATCCATGAAAATGAGTATGTACATATATATTGGAGCATGGAGAATGTATTCGCAATATGTAATTTTCTAGAACGCATTTTTTAGGGGCAGGACCGGATTCTGTTAGTTTAATAATAAATTTTAAATAAAGATGCAATATATCATACTAGCACATACAACCTGTCATTGTCAAACGTCTGAAAATAAAATTTATCAACTCTTTTATATCAAAAAGGCAATTTGTTACGTTTTATATCAAAAAGATACGATTCTTTTTTTCATTCCTAGTAGGGATGTTAACATCATTATTTACAAATCCATAAATGCGAAGTTATTAGTTTGAAAAAGCTCTATTTAACACATTCGCTATTGGTCACGTGAGAATGTGTCCCGCCGTAGAAATAGGTTTTTTTCCAGGAGAAGACATTTTTTTTTGTAACAAATAGGATTAAAAGTGACAATAATGACTATGTGAATTGTACTGATTACTATAGAGAATATATTGACTTTGCTATTTAGAATATATTGACTTTGCTATTTAGAATATATTGACTTTGCTATTAAGAATATATGGACTTTGTTATTTAGAATATATTGACTTTATAGAATATATTGTAGATATTAAGAATATATTGAATTTCCTGATAGAATATAATGATTATGCACCACTGCGTGATAGGCACTAGAGGTAAAATTATTTCCTGAATGTCACATTAAGCCCTGGAACTTGACGCGTAAAATGGAATCAAAATAACGCGTCAAATGTATTATTTTTGTATGATACTTTATCACTAACAGATATTTAATATAAATGGATTATTATATGTTGGTTATAAGAATATACAACCCGAAATAAAAGGTGGACTGAAAGGTTCGTAGGCTAACACCTAGATGGCGCTACTAGTATTAAATCCATATGATTTTTAGTTAGCCCTAACCATCAAAAGACACGCGTATAATTTTGACAGCTGTTGCACTATTAGTATGCGAGTTATAGCATTTTTAGCGACGCAACTTTTGTTAGTTTGAGAAAATGGATAAAAAGGAATTTCGTGTGTTAATAAAGCATTGCTTTTTGGGACAAAAACAATACTATTGAAGCCTAGGCTTGGCTTGATAAACATTATTCGGACTTTGAACCAGGAAAATCAACCGTAGAGAAGTGGTTTGCTAAATTTTAACTAGGCGAAATGAGCACTGAGGAAGATGCACGGCCCAAAGAGGCTGTTACCGACGAAAACATCAAAAAAGTCCACAAAATAATTTCTGATAACCGTAAAGTGAAGTTGGTTGAGATAGCTGAGACCCTAAAGATATCAAAGGAACGCGTTGGACATATCGTGAATGAATATTTGGATATGCGAAATCTCTGGCACCGCGCGAGCTCACAATCGACCAAAAACAACAACGAATTGATGATTCTAAGCAGTGTTTGGAGCTGTTCAATCGTAATAAACCCGAATTTTTGCGTCGATATGTGACAATGGATGAAACAGGGCTCCATCATTTCACACCGGAATCCAATCGACAGTCAGCCGAGTGGACTGCACGTGATGAACACGTGTCTTTTGAAGGTTAGGGCTAACTAAAAATCATACGGATTTAATATTAGTAGCGCCATCTATATGTCCGCCGGCGAACATTTCAGCCCGCCTGTTATCCTGGGCACCTTGGGGAAAATTGAATACTTCACCATTATCATAACTCATATCACTCGGTTACTCATCAGAAATCTCTGCCAACACATTTTTAATTTCAATATTTGTTAAACACTTATTAGATTCATTCTCCTTTTTAGAACTGTATAGTCGTTTGGCAAAATAAAAATATTTGTTATACGGAGCACTTCATCTCAAAAGATTAGCAATTTATAAAATTCCAAACATAATTATTTTGTTTATT
The DNA here is from genome assembly GCA_021605075.1 of Caerostris darwini. Lineage (NCBI taxonomy): Eukaryota > Metazoa > Arthropoda > Arachnida > Araneae > Araneidae > Caerostris > Caerostris darwini. Next base: position 393,505 of record BPLQ01008209.1, read on the forward strand.
AACAAAAAAACATCAATTTTCGAGAAATAATGTAGAATAATAATTTTCTCCATATATTAAAGCTAAAATTACTTGGATATTAAAATTATTAACTTGGAAAATAACTTTAAAATTTCAGATGAAAGCAAATGCACGATAGTTAAATTCGATTTTTTTTTTTTTTTTTTTTTTTTTTTTTTTTTTTTTAAGTAAAAAGCATGTTTATCTTTTTCAGAATAAAATATTTGTCTTTCTTCTTGCTCTAGCAAGAAAAAAAGTTTCATTATTTGTTGGTTTGTAAAGCTTATACATATCATTTAAACCGCTTTTTTTTTCTCCACAATTCTTAATAATGTCCTAAATTTTATTAACTGTATAGGATTAATCAAAATATTGAAGACTGAACATAAAGAATTCTGGTTTGTTCTTTATATTTCCCCTACCTCCTATCTGCCTAGAACCAAAAAAAAAAATCTCAAAATTGCTATTTAGGAAATGGGGGTTTAGTATTTATCATAATGTTTTCTGTTCCTCTTCTCAAATTCAGGGGTAGGTAATTGTCCTTCCCAAAAGGTTAACTTTTTTTTTGGGGGGTTAAGGAAGCAACCACATTATTTCAAAAATGCTTGTTCCAAGGGTCACTAGCGTTATTTTCCACTGTAGGTAAGCCCAAACAATGCTGCCTCCGAAAATTTAAACTTTAAAAAAAAAATCTTAATTTACAAATTAAAACTAGTACCTATTACTTTTAGAGATAGTGTAAGTATTTTAAAATAATAAACAGAACTAGTACGATAATATACAATGCCTTAAGCTAAATTAAAACTATCTCTTTCGAAGTGTTGCTTTTCTGCAAAATGGCGAATAACTTCTGTCAGTTCGTTCTTCCGTCTAAACTTCCCGTTCGTTCTTCCCGTCTGAACTTTCATACAAAATATTTCGCTTTGTAGTCCGAACAAGGTGATATCATATAGTTAATTTCAAGTGTTTTTTTCTACATTGATTTCGTTGGCTAAATTTTCAGCTTAAATGATAATATACACTCATGTCCATAAATTAAGGATAATGAAGTTCAGGCAAAGAAAGAGACACAAGCAAAACAAATTTGACATTTGTAAAGTCTATTTATTAAACAAAAGGTAAAGAGCAAAAAAGATGCTATATGTTTGGCATAATTAATAAAAATTGCGATTTTTACTCCCTGGAGCAAATTTCAAAAAAGAACCTATTTACAAAAAACAGTATTATATGGGTAGTATGATGGTTAATATGGAGTATGTCTCCCGGACGATGCAATACAGGCCTTACAACGCCTAGGCATGCTGAGTGTCAAATTATCAATCTGATCTTGGGGAATATTACACCACTCATCAAGCAATGCCCTCCGAAGTTCCGGTTGACAGGTGGGAGGGGGTTGACGGGCTGCAATTCGTCGGCCAAGCATATCCCACACATGCTCTATTGGATTCAAGTCCGGTGAGTATGCTGGCCAATCCATACGGGTGATATCCTCCAATTGAAGGCATTCGTCTACAATGTTTGCACGGTGAGGACGGACGTTGTCATCCATAAACAGAAATTCAGCACCCATGGCGCCCCGAAACAAACGTACATGTTGTTCCAGAATGACATCCCGATAGATGTGGCCTGTCATCGTTACACTCTGAACATGCAGGTCAGTTCTGGAACCAAGAATAATTCCTCCCCAAACGAGCCATCCTGCACCACCGTAACGGTGTCGTTCAATGGTGTTCTCTTGGTGGTAACGGGTACCTGGCGCTCTCCATATGAAAGTCCGGCGAGAATCAGACTGCAAACTAAACCTGGACTCGTCGAAAAACATCACACAAGACCACTGTTGCGGTGTCCACAATGCATGCTCTCTACACCAGGTTAATCGCAGGCGACAGTGAGTTGCGGTAAGTGGAACACATCTGACAGGCTTACGAGCATATAGACCAATGTGCCCTAAGCGTCTGCCTTGAAACTGTCGTACCTTTAGCTGAAGAGAGCTGACGAGACAGGTCTGATGCTGTGTTTCGTCTGTTTCTTTTGGCAGTAACTGCTAAATACCGGTCCTCATTCGGCGTTGTAACACGGGGGCGACCTGTGCTGTAATATCTACTCACATTACCATCATCTTGGAATCGTTACCAAAGCCTGGAGATGACACTCTGGGCGATTCCAAGTTCCTCGGATACTTCCAGCTGGGTACGTCCACATTCCAGTCGTCCGATAATTCTTCCACGTAAAAAATCATTCAAATGCTTCCTTTGTGCCATAACTATTCGGTTATTGCACTGAAAGGCTTTTAAAGCGCTTGTGAACAATTTTACTTCTTTGCCACCATTCCTTATATACCACTCTCTTACACTCACGTCATTGTGACGTACTATCCGTGCCATCTGGTGGTTTCCTGTAATTTGCATATTCTTCTTCAAGATGTGTGTGATAATTCTACAGGTGAAATTTTTATTTTAGAGTTCAATTTCTGTGTGATTCTGAATTATCCTTAATTTATGGACATGGGTGTATTTTTGTGGGTTGTATTTAATTTTAATTTTTATTTATATATTTTTGTGAGCTCTAGTTCAGGCGGTTTTGCAAATTTTTACCTCTGTAGACAGTCGCCTATTTTGCCTAGGGCCTGCCCAACCTGTTCTTTTAGTGTGTTTACTATCGTAAAACAAATCCACTTTACACGATTATCCCTTAAATTTCATTTTTAATGTTTGCGTTAAAAATAATATCTGTACCCCAGAGAAATAAAATGACATGTCAAAACTGGGGAAAATGTACAATATTATTTTCTTAAGAATGAAATAAGTGCTTAACTGAAAAAAAATCTTAAGGATTCCAACTTATTCTCATTCAGACTTGATACATTTTTCTCTTCTTTTTGTGATATCTAAGCCAATATTTTAAATATTATTAATCCAATAACTAAAATTAATACATCTTCGGTACTAGAATTTAGTATAGTACTTTTAAGAATTATAGTATACATATAAGACTGCTAAGATATCAGGCCCATTGTCTTTTAATGGAACCTCGTATTCCGCATAATTATAGATGGAAAACACTATCAGACTCGGTAATGCTTTGTTGTTACTATGTTTGAGTACATATAGTATGAATTAAAGGAATACGACTGAAGCTCTACATCAATTCATTAATTCAATTGAAATCATATGAATTGAATTATGTGATAATTTTTTGTTTTTGATATGCAAATTTTTTTTCTTTTTCTTTAACTTGTTAAATTATTTTCCTGCCCATAGGAATCCATTTTTGTTGTATGTCGTTCATTAACATTTTGTATTCAATATCTTAGGACAAAAAGCTTTTGCGAAATAATGTGCACACATACCAACATTGGCTTTTATTCATAGTAGATAGTAGATAGTTTACAGACCGGCAGTTTTATTGTTAAAAAAAATCTAGAAAATAATTCTAATTATCAAGTCTACAAATACTTGCATCATACGCTGTATAGTTATTTAATATTTATTTAAATTTTTTATCTGTAAATGCAATAAATGGTCGATGCATGGCATATCTGTAGTATGTGCCACAAGTATGTGGAAAGGCTCAGATTTGAATCTGTTGTTACCATCTCTGTTTTTAGAAAAGGAAAGACTCGATGGTATTTGTGGCAGAGTGCATAAACGCTAAATAAAAGCTTCCTCACTAAATTTTGTTTAGTGAAAAAAGAAATATGTGTTTTATTTAAATTTTTTTTTTATTTTATAAGTTTAACAATTTATAGTCATAAGATCAAAAAAAGGAGAACAGTGTTAATATGGAGATATAAATATGATCCACTATCACAATGAACAATTATTTTGGTAAATGAGATATTCCTAATTTCTATCAGTTGAATAAAAATTCTAGATTTAAATAAATTACTGATATTTATAAAAAAATAGCAGAATATTTATAACTCTTAATAATGAAAAAATATCATAGAATAAGCATGAAAAACATAATTGAAACAAATTAAACAAAAATGTGAAAAAATTGTGATCAATATTACAAAATAAAAATGCTTACTTTGGATAACAAGATATTTAGTCCATATATAACAAATACATTGAATGAATTTGCTAAATTATTTTGTACAACATTTTTGAGACTACAAATTACATATAGAAATGGTAAAAAAATAATTTAAAAAAAAATGAAATCCCAAAATTAGGAAAAAGAATTTTTTTTTTCAAAATAGAAAAACATTCAGCACATCTTCAACAGCCTCCTTCGAAGAACTATTTTTTTAAGCAGAAATACATTACCACAGAAATATTAGACAGTCAAGCATCTATGTCATCTAAGGAACTTTTTTTTTGCACTTTGAAACATCTAGCCGAAGCGCACATTAACAGTCAAACTTGACAACCCAAACAAAATTTGGTTCGCATGAGGGTAATGAGCAACGGCGATCTGTTATCTTTTCAAAGAAATCGCCAACGGTCAAATCCCCCCTAATTTTGATTAATAAAAGATCGTCTTTAGAAACCATCGTATTTTCTACATCAAAAAATTGTGAAAGTAAAAGTAATGAAAATTAATCAATTATCGTAAACAGTACGAAATATTTGTGATCAATAGAAATTCTCCACAAGTGTTAAAAAACTTGATCCGAAAAATTTACCAAATTTTATGTTAAACGTGAATGTAAGAATGTGGGAAAGCAAGCATGAAAACAGGCTTCTGATTTGCTGATATTTTGTTTTGTTTTGAAAAGGCTGATTCCTGAAGTTGTATTATTGTGGAGGGAAATTATTAAATTATGGAGAACAAATATAGGCGAAGTGCTGCTGGTCCACGGAGTACGTCATGGCTCTCTGAATTTACTACATACTTTCTTTGGCAAATGACTTTAGATCACAGTATCTAGTATTTATACCGTTTCTTTCGGAACTCTGTTCTAGTCCAAAATGAAATCAGAATAAAGAAGTAAAGTAATTTTTCGAGATGTAATTATAGTCTCGTTGGGTTAATTTTTACATTTGAATGAAATAAAAATTGATATGTCTTAATTTGATTAAATTTTTACTGGGAGAAAGAAATGAAAAATTTTGAAGTTATTTTTGAATTACTATTTAGTTCTGTCCATCTGGCAACAGGGTTCCAACGCCATTTTCTGCATAATGTCTGGTACTCTGTATTCGTCCAAATGCCGGAAGATTCATAATTGTTAACGAATTTAAATTCAAACATCAGGGGAATCGAATTTCCCCATAATGGCAGGTAAGGTTATTATGATTCTCTAAGAATTTCGATTATAGTTTTCTTGTAATCTTTATGAATCAGATGTTTGAACGACTTACCTGTTATGTCAGTATATACCGTTCAAAGTTTGCACATTAATATCAGCTAATTATTTTCAAAAACTTTGTGAATATTTTGCTTGTAATTACAATTTACATTAACTATTGCAGGAAATGGAGACATTCAGTGGAGTTTTTCGCAGGTGAAAGGAACTCTAGATGATGAGATAACAGAGGGTGAGCTATTATCATTTCAATCACCTACTCATTTGTCGTAAATTTTCTCTTAGTTATGATACTGACATTTGTGGCATGAGCTAAAATAGCTTCATTTTAATACGCCCGATGACATCTTAAGTAAGATGTGAATTGACGTCTTTTGTTGATATAGCGGCAAAAGGAATGTCTACAAGCTCATTATCAGTGAATCATTATATACATACCCGTTACATTAAATAATATTTACAAAAGTCATGCTTGTTTTTGAGTTCATAGAATAAATAAAAAATTTCTATGTTTAAAATTGCCTTATTTTAATCTTAAAAAAAGATTTTGTAATCTTTTAAAACTCTTTTATTGATTTTTCTTTTTTTTCATTCAAATATCCTGATAGTTGTCATACAAAGAAATGTTTTTTGAAATTCTTCATTTAAAATCAAAATTAAATATTTTTACTGCTCTAATTAAATATATTTTATGTTCACAGAGAGAGAGAGAGTGGTTGTTAAGCTGTAACTTGAATTTTACCTTCTTATAATAGTAAAATATAAAGGGAAAAAATTACAATAATAGCTCAAAAATCTGTGTTAGCAGCAGTATTTAAAAATGTTGACCATTTGATGAATATTCCCATCTAAATCTTTCTTAAAATGTTATGCATTTTTTTTTTATATAGAAATTGCAACCTAAACTTTGAAATTTGCAATATCTTCTTTGTGGGGAAAATTAAGCCCATGATAAAACCAAATTGTTACAGAGAAATAATTGAATTGTGTTTGTTGTCTATGAATGTTTTTAATTTAATATTCTTACTATTCAGGAATCTTGGTAGGAAAACTGTTTTAAAAAGTTTTACAATTAATGGAATACAATTTAATCTTCTCATTTCACATTTATGGTATAAATATAGAGAGATCTTATTATTATAGAAAATGAAATGTAATGCATGTAAAACAAATTTGAATGAGACAAAACGTACTGTGCATTTAAAGTTTCTTGCAGAGGTGCTGAAGGTTTAAGAGATGGGCAATGATTATAGTCCTTTTTGGTGCACATTGATGTTCAGTCCAGCAATTAATTTGACCAAAAATATGACACAAATACAGTTGTTAAGCAATGCTATGGTTTAAGAAGATTTATCTATCTTTTTAATCTTTACAGCACTTTTCCCCTCATATAATTTATATATTAAATAAATGTTAAACATACTGCTTAATTAAAATGAAATGAAAATTATACTTCCCCAAAGATTGGGATTAATTTTTATGTACTTCATGGTGTCATTTTTATATTTAAAAAATATATATAAAATAATGCAAAAGCTTTAATTTAGAATCCTTAATGAAATGTTTATTTTTTTCTCACAAATAATTAATGTATCAAATATAACAAATTTCTTATTGGTGCTTTAAAGTCATTTCTAATTCTATATTTTCAATGACATGTCCATAACGCACATAATTTATTTTAAAAAATGATGCAAATGCATTTCAGTGCAGAAATTTACACATAATCTGAAAAGTTTTATGTGTAGCACCATTATTAAAAATATATCGCAAAACTGAGACATTTTTTTTATATACAAAAGATATTGTAAATGATATTATATCAACAATATTCATGATACTATAGAATTCCCTATTTGTAACACTCTTGATTGTCTTTATTATAATGCTTTTTTTTTTTTCATTGTTATATATGGTGGTTCAGTTAAAAATAAACTTATAGAAATAAGGAAAGAGCAAAACAAGCATCAATTTATTTTGTTCAATATGATTAGATGATTAAAAACTTAAAATAATATTGACCTATGCAAACCAGCTGTGTACAGCTTGGCATAAAAAGTATAAATCCTATACAGCCTTAGAACTATTTATTGGCCTTTGTAGTTGGCAATTTGGTGTGGGATTGTTTTTGGGAATATCTTATGAAATTAATAGTTTTGAAGGACTAATAAAATATATTAGCAATTCTTCTCTATTCATTTTATCTTGTGTCTCTAGTAAATAACAAATTTTTTATTTAAAAAAATATATATAACAGACCCTCTGCTACCAGAAAAAAATGCGATCAACTTTATACATGTGGATAAATTTGAATTATATCAGTTTTATAATTTACAGGGGGAAAAAAACATCTTCCATAAGTTATCTTTATTTTAAGTAGCATATAAGTGTACATTTTATAGATTAAAGTAAAATTTGTTTTATGTTTATTCTTCTAATGCAAGAATAATTGACATTTATATTAATAAAATTATAAGAAATACTTGATTTTTTTCTTTTTAAAAATAGAACTCCATTATGCTTTTGTTATATCTTAAGTTAAAAAAAAAATTGTTAATTAAGTTAAAAAATAATTTAAAATAGAATTCTTGAATAAATTTATATTTATGTCTTAAAAGAGCATACCTATGATTAAAACATAAACCAACAGAAGGAAATTTTTTCCCTGTATAAAATATCCATACTTTAAAAGGCAAATATAAATTCACTGGCAGTCAAAAATATGGAATTCTTTTGGAATATATACATTTGTGAAATTAATAATAAAATATATTGTTCAATTTTCATTTAAAGCTACTGAAAGTCTGTTGAGTGTAATTATTACAGATTCTATAATATTCTATGATTGTATAATTTTTATTTTGTACTTGTTTGTGGTTAATTCTGATTAATAAGCTTTATTAATCTGATCTGTTTTTTATATTGTAGTCTTTCTGGCAACTTAATATTATTTAGGCAATATTATAAATTTTTTTTGAAATTCTTACATTTGACGGGAAAACAGAATGAGCAGAATGTTACCGAAATATAAAAGATGTATGCATAATTTTTATGTCATTAAGAGCATGTGGTGAATTTGTCCTGCCTTTAATAATTCAGTTTATTTGATTTAACTTTTTAAACATTTCTAATTTTATATAGTCAAAAATTGGGAAATGAACTATCAAGTATATGCCAAGGGTTTTTATATCTTGTTCTAAAAGGTGTTGTTTTTTTTTGAGGGGAAATACCCTCTCAGCTTATACATGTTAGGATTGGACCCTGATGAAGTTTCTAAAATCAATGTATTGTTCATTTCTTATTGTGATGTATTGATTTTAAGCAGATTTAAAGTGCCATACTTTACACTTAATCTTATAATTTAAAGAGTATTGCAGAATATGAAACTTGTTCTTAAATTGTAAGCAAACAAAAGGAGAGTATCCGAGTTCTATGACTACCAATTTTTTATAATTATTTTCTTGTATGAATTATGTTTGTTTATGTTACTTGAACTATCTAACTACTTCATTGTCTTCAACATAAAATTATTTCATTTTTCAAAAAGAAATTCTTATTGGATTATGTATTAAATATCTCATTTAGACTTCATTTAGTTGTAAATAACTTTGAAGTAGAGTGCCACTTTTTCCTTGCACAATAAATAAACAACATATATATCAATCATATTATTAATTTTGGCCATAAGAAAGAAAAGAGTTGTGGCGAATTAAGTTTATCTATATTTAAAGAATTGCAACTATTGTGAAGTATGTTTCTTCAATGAAAAAACATGCAAGATTAAATCATTATATAACATTAAGAAAATAAATGTTCAGTTGTATATTTCAACTTATCAAGTAGAAAGATAATTATGATTGTGATGGCAATATACAAATTTTTATAACATAAATTTATTTCTGTAAAACAAGGAGATAATTTTTATTCAGAAACAGCAGTGGAAGTAAAATCATGACTTGTACTTAGGCTTAATATGGTAAAACATGAAATCCCTTTTAGTTATTTAACTAAAAAAAATTATGAAGTTGATTAAGAATGCTGTGTTGGTCCTGATAAATTCTTAGTTTCAATTTTTTTCCTTTTTAGACAAATCAAAAATTATCTTTTAAATAAAATCAGCCCAAGAACGTTTCATTTTATCCACAATATGTTTGTACATTATGAATTATATATGTGAGAAAGTCGAAGCATAATTAAATAATTATAAAATACATAAATACTACAAAATTTATTTTCATAGAAATATCAGATATTTAAATAAATTTATATTATAATTCTTAATAATTAAAATATCACACCAAATAATATTTCTAATTGCAATCTTTCAATAAATTGCATTAAAATTCTCAAAATAATAAGCTCTGACAAACGAATATAGGAATTCGCCAGATAATCTAACAATTGGACTGTCTGGTTGATTATTCTTACCTTAATAAAATTTTAGTTTAAGATACCAATGCTTTGCAACCTTTATGTGAACACAATTTCAATGTCCAATGTTAAAATAGTTGATGTTTGAAAGTGGTATAACCACATCAGAGGTGTCCGGTGATTTCTGATATTTGTTCGTCTGTGGTTTTTGCATATCTTGTGAATTTTAATGCAACTTCATCTTTTTTTTTACTTATCAAACAATATCTCTTTACCACTGAATAAATTATTTTAATTCTGACATGAAATAAAACATATTAACAAAAACAATAATTTTATTTAAAATTTCACTTTTTGAATATTCTGAAATTATTTTATTCCATCGTTTGATCTAAATTTAATCTATATTTATTTGATGATGCTTTTACCTTCTCATGTATATAATATATATACATGAGAACAAAATGAATATATATTATATATCACATAGATTGATTGTTAACAAAATGAGAAGTTTGTGGATTAATTTCATTTCAAAAGTGATTTGTAATTTAAGTCAAAAAATTTAAACAAAACTTGTGTAGAAGGCCTTTTAGCAAAAGGCCTTCTACACAACATACTAATCAATTAAAAAGAATTTTCTATTTTATTGTATTAGGCCCTAAGTAAAGGTCGCTAAAAAGCTAATTAAATTATACTAAAGCTCTTTTATCTGAATAAAAAATATCTGCATTATTATCTTATCTATATTGAAAAATTATTGCAAAATTATAAATTTGTTATAGAAAATTTGTACTTATATATTACTATCTCAAATATAGTGATCTTTCTATTTAGTAAGTTTTAAATATATAGCTAAACATTTAAAGTTATGATTTATTATCAAAAATCAAACATAATTGCAATAATTTTTCTATAATAAAAATATTTTTATTATAGAAAAAGCATATATCACAATGTTTTCGGTTTTTGTTCTAAAAGTATAAGGGAAAAGAGGCTTTAGATACAGGTGACTATAATTTGTCTGCCTTTTTGCTTTCTAATAAGCTCAGAAGTAATTATTTCCCCATTCCTAATATTTTATATTGATTGATATATGTTTGATTTTTATTTTGGTCAAGAAAATGGTGGTACTCCACTTTGAAGTTGTGCAAGAAAAACTAGATGAATGCACACAATTATTTAGCACTAAATTAAGTCTAAATGAAATATGCATAATCAGTTGGGGATAAAATGTGTAAAAAAATGAAAATTTTGTGTTGATGTAGATAAAATAAAAGATCTAATAAATTTAAATGAACATAATTCATACTACAACATCAAAAACTATATTTTAAAAAACTTGGTGGTCACTAATAGTCTCCCATTTCATTGTTTTCTATTCAAAAACAAGTTCCATATTCCAAGTTAAAAATTGTTATCAAATCAATGTATTGCGATATGAAATGGATAACATTTTCAACATCATTCAATCCTGTCTGATCATATCCTTAGCAATTATTTAGATCTTTAACATTGAAATCGCTTTTCTCCCTCACGGAGCAGGCAGCCCGATAGTCAATTGGCTAGCGCTCTGGTCATTTGGTATCACAGTCTTGATGTTTGAATCCTGGCAGTGGCATGGATGTTTGTTAGTGGCTCAAAATCTGCATTAAACTGTCAACGTTAGGTCCCGGTCTAATTAGCCTAAAGATATTAATATGGCAAAATATTACCGTAAATCGACAAACCAACTCGCAGATCAAATCTGAAGTGGTTATATCTGTTTTGAAAATCAGTATTTTAATATATATGGATTTATCGTCCACGCCTAACAGGGATCTGCTTATATCAGAAAATGCTATAAAAACTATGCTGCATGTTTGGTTAAAATAGGTATTTATATTATAATTGAAGGGTCTCCCCCCTCCCTCTTAACCTGTAAATTTTTTCTTTTACTGGAACTCTGGCAAATTATGTTGATTAATGTTAATTTTTAAAGAAGGATTAGAATTGTCATTTTGTATCAATATCATTTGAATGTTTAAGAAGTATGATGTATGAAGACATGTTTTAGTAAGTTATAAAAGAGTGCAAAATTGTCCTTTTTTTTTTTTTTTTTCTGTTGCTGTCATTAATATATTTGTCAATTCTTTAAAAACATAATAAATATTTTTTTAACAGCGGATATCATATCATGTGTTGAATTCAATCACGATGGAAATCTCTTAGCAACAGGTGATAAAGGTGGGCGAGTGGTGATTTTTCAAAGAGATCCCTTGGTAAGAATCATTTCATGAATTTCTTGTATGTTATTTTGATTATGAAATGCGCTTCTTACTTATTTTATTCATTTTCAGTCCAAGTTATCTGTTCCAAGACGAGGAGAATACAATGTATACAGTACTTTCCAGAGTCATGAACCAGAGTTTGATTATCTTAAAAGCTTAGAAATTGAAGAAAAAATTAATAAAATTAGGTGGTTAAAACGAAAAAATCCTGCTCATTTTCTACTATCAACTAATGGTAGGTTATGAAAGTATCTTTTTCTTATTGACACATTTAATAAAATAGACTACAGAAATCTTTTAACTTTTTTATGATTCTCCTAGTGAATATATTTGTAAATTAAAAAATGTTAAATAATTATTCATTCTCTTAATTTTCAAATTTAATTTTGACTACTCAATGCACCATTGAAAGTTAAAATTGTTGAAATTGCTTATAATTTATGTATTGAGTGTTTAGGAAATTTACAATTTACTCAAGCAAATAATTATACATGTTGAAAGAGCGTTATAGAGTTTTTCTTTAAATTTATAAAGTGTGAAAATTATATATATATCTGCTGTGCTTATATACAGATTGCGCATAAGATTCGCAATTTAATGTAAAAACGCTAACAGCAATCTGAAAAAATAAAATATTACAGAATTCCAAATGATTTTATTTTCCATGAAAAATCTCATTTTCACTTTGAAATAAAATTATCTTTATTTTTACCAGATAATCTAAACTATTTAATTAATTGTATAATTATTGGCATGTGAAAAAAATTTTAAAATAATAAGAAATGTTGACAGTGATCAAGGAAACCAAAACCCAAATTAATTAAAACAATACCCATAATTTTAAGGGTAAAAAACAGGCTTTAAAACTCAAATAATCAAGATTGTTCATATTCAAAAGACAATAGTATAAGTAGCATTAACAGTGTCAATAAGATGCATTTGAAAAAATGTACAATACCTTCATCATTAAAATATATTGTATGAAATGTATATCTTTTTCACACAAGCATGCATGTATTCATTCGTTTAAATATAAATACAGATTCATTTTTATTCAACTTAAGATTGTTTTGATTAATGATGTTGTTAAGATTGTTTTGAATAGATGTTTAACATTGAAATCACTTTTCTCCCTCATGGAGCACACAACCTGATAGTCAATTGGCTAGCGCTCTGGTCATTTGGTATCGCATGCTTGAGGTTCGAATCCTGGCAATGGCATGGATATTTGTTAGTGGCTCAAAATCCACATTAAACTGTCAACGTTAGATCCCGGGTCTAATTAGCCTAAAGATATTAATAGAGCAAAATATTACCATATTGATGTTAAGGTTGTTTTGATTAGATGTTTAACATTGAGATCTTTTTAATATTACAAATGTTGCAATTTATTATTTATCAAACCATAAAATTTTTTTAAAAATTATTTCCTGTTCATAATCTGTAGATGATTTGTATAATTTTACTTACTTTATTAAGTCTTTTATTATTTAGACATAATCTTCTTAGTAATTGGTTTATAAATAATCAAAATAAAATGTTAGTGTTAAACGTTTTACTAGAATTCATTACTAAAAAGGATTGATAATAAATAACCAAGATAATGTGTGAACTTCATAAATAATTAGAAAATACTAAATAAAATTGGTTATAAAATAAAAATAGTATTGATACTCCTAAACTAAAATTGTGTAAAAAAAACTTAAGGAGCAAGACAATTATAAGTTTATTAAATTATATCTCGTGTTTATCTTACTTTTCAGATAAAACAATTAAGCTATGGAAAGTATCAGAGCGAGACAAGCGTATTGATGGGTACAACTTAAAGGATGAGTCTGGGCATCCCAAAGATCCCCTCTCTATAACTAGCTTACGAGTGCCTACAGTCCGCCCTATGGAACTCATGGTGGAGGCCAGCCCGCGTCGCATTTTTGCTAATGCTCATACCTACCACATTAATTCTATCTCTGTCAATAGCGACCAAGAAACCTACTTGTCTGCTGACGATCTGCGCATCAACCTCTGGCACCTTGAGATTACAGACCAAAGTTTTAGTATCCTTTTAGAAATATGTTGTATAACTTATATTGATATGAGAAATATTTATGAGTTGAAAAAGGTGATCAATTAGTAAAATTTGTTGAGGAAGAAAAGGAATATAATTTTATATTCAGCTTTGAAATCTTTTTTTTTAATTTCGCCCAATTTAAATTATATTTAGCTTACATTTTAAATGTTAAATATATTAAATTTGACTTGTTTAGTCCATCATCTATAAAAATAGAATTGAATCTTAATTTTAAGCAACTTGTCTGATATTTTTAAAAAGCAAAGAAATATTTGTATTTCTTTTTTTAAAAAACATGAATGATTCTGGTATGACATATAATGAAATGTGTTTTTCCCATTTTAAATCTGCTTGAAATATTCCTCCTGCATGTTTTGTCTTCTTTTTATTTTATGTTGAATGAAATGAAATTGATTGTTTTAAGTAAATGCTTATTTTTAGAAAAATTATAAAATTTGTTTTGCTAATTCTTTAAAATGTAAGAAAGACTGTTCTAATTCTTAAACTATGTAGTTAGGGATTTTTATAAAGTAGCACCTTAACACTCTCCCAGACATTGTGGACATCAAGCCCACCAACATGGAGGAATTGACAGAGGTGATCACTGCTGCGGAGTTCCACCCCTCACAGTGTAACACTTTTGTATACAGCAGTAGCAAGGGCACTATCCGACTGTGTGATATGCGAGCAGCCGCTCTCTGCGACCAGCATGCCAAATGTCAGTGCTTCTTTTATTGTATACTGAAATAGGATTAACATTGGTACTTCCATATTAAAGTGACCTGAATAAATTAGTAATGCAAGAGAGACATATTGCTGTGTTTTATCATCTCAACATTTTCGCGCATATTTAAATTTGTTTGGTCTTATATTAAAATTTATTTACTTCTGTGTGAAAGCTGTAGGTTTCTTGCCTTTCGGTAGCTATTAAAAGTTACTAATAATAATATTGAGAATATATGATTTACTTATGAGGGAAATAGATGTGACATTTTCTTTAAAGCTTTTTGTCATTATGAGGAAGTACAATTGTAGAATCTTTGAACTATATATATATATATATTTAATTATATTATGCTAATAGATCAAAGGGGAAAATTTTTTTAATATTTTATTATTCTCCCCTTGTGACTTATGTAATCATCTATTGTTAATTATTTCCTTAGCATTTTGTCTAAAAGTATTTCTTTTTCTCTTTTTTTTTGCAGTATTTGAAGAACCAGAAGATCCAACCAATAGGAGTTTCTTTTCTGAAATTATCTCTAGTATATCTGATGTTAAATTTAGCAACAATGGACGTTATATAATTTCTAGGGACTATTTATCTGTGAAAGTTTGGGACCTTAACATGGATACCAAGCCAATCGAGTGCTTCCATGTACATGAATATCTTCGATCAAAACTTTGTAGTTTATACGAAAATGACTGTATTTTCGATAAGTTTGAATGCTGCTGGAACGGTACTGATGGGTGAGTTGTTTGCTTTTCCATTTTTTACTTCATCAGGCAGTGAAAGTTGTGTATAGATTTCATTCTTATAAAATATATCTCCAGTGTGATAAGAGTTTAGTTGCTAATTTTTATCGGTGAACTTATGAAAATTGAAACTTATGAAAATTGATGATTTTACTGCAGATCTTCAAAATGATGTTAAACAAATAGAAGTGCTGACTATATCATTTTAAGTTAAGTAACCTTGAATAATATAGCAACAAGGAATACCAAAATACATGAATAATAAATATTTTATTTAATTAGAATCAAGTTATTTTTGTTTGTATTGAAAATTAAGTCTTACAGAAAATATATGTTAGCGGCAGATGCAGAACTACTCAAGTTAAAAATATGTACCCAAATTCAAAACTATTATTTTTAGTTTTGAATTTAAATATTTTTATTTTTACCTTTTTAATGATATTTCTATTTATTTCAAATTTTTATTAGATATTAACGAAGGAAATTTTTCATTCATTTATCAGTAATTATGCAAGTTCTAATATGTCTGGAATAATTATATCTTATGCAAATACAACAATGTTTATGATAAATTCAATTAATAGAGGTAATAGGTTTTTTTTACCCCACTTTCTAAAATTGGTTCTAAAATTCTTTATTACTTTTTGTACTCAAACAAGCCATCACAATAATGAAACCAACAGCCATCTCTTAAACAAATGAAGAAACAAAATGCTCATTTACAATTTAGTATTATAAAAAGAAAAATACAGTAACAAGATTTTAACGAGGATTTATTCTTTAAAAGTTCGTGAAAGAAAATTTTGCTATTCTAATCTTATTTATAGTTGAATGTTAAATAATAAAAAGAAAATTGTATGTGCATGCTGCTTTTTCCGAAATACTACAAACTCATCCACTCAATATTTTCTATTTTTTTTATACCGTAATTGGTGGTAATAAAATAAAATATCTTTAACTTTAAAAAAAAAGTTTGTATTGTCATTTTACTTTATGCCATTAATCTTTCAATAATACGTTATTTATTTTTTTGTTCTGTAATTTCAATTTGGAGTATAAATTTCAAATAAAAAAATTAATAGTAATTTGCTTTATCTGAATGTATGTAGCTGAAAATATCCTTGTTACCCAATGAATGTTCCTTAGCTGTAATATTGTAAAATATATATGCCTGTATGTATCTGTGAAAACAAACCAGAAAATTTTTTAAACTTTAATCTCCTATGATTTTAAAAATGTTTTTTGTGATATTTTATTCAAGATCTTTATCATTATATTTTAAATCTTATTTTGCATTGGCTCTTATTTGTGTGTACTCTTTTTATTAAATGTTTTGATTCTTTTAATCAACATATGGATATATTATTGAGAATTGTCTTTTTTTTTTTTTTTTTTTTTATAAATATATAATGACATGCAATAATTTATGTGTAAAGATTTTGTGAATCTACAGTGTATTCATTAATCAATAGATGTTTTAAATCAAATTTTCTGTTAAAAATTTTATTTTATTAACAGGCATCTATTTCTAAAAGAAATATTTAAATAAAAAAAGGGAGATACATAAAGTTTATGCATGTAATTGGTGTTGGGTTCTTGTTAATTTTAGTGTTCTCCGTTAAGATTCAAATTTTTTAAAAAGTTCTGTCTGTTTCATCATCTTGTTAATATTTTGTGTCAGGATCGTAGATATTTGTAAAAGATAACACTTGATAGTATTCAATATTTTTTTCTGTAGCCATGATGAAAATGCAGGGGTACTGAAGGATTCTTTCATGTGAATCCATTAGTTGCATACAAGAACTGTGCGTGCAAGGTGTACCCTTTTTTTGTATGTTTCTATGATACTGCAATCTCTGAGTTACATGTAAGAAATGTAAGCATTGAATGATAATCTTGCATTTCTTGAGAAATGTTTTTAGCTAAGTCAATATTTTTAGGATGTGGTTTAATTTATTAATAATGGATAAAAGCTTGACTTATAATTTGTATATTCGGATATTTTTTGATTAGTTGAAATTTACATGTTTTACTAAATTCAAAAATTTCAAACAACTCTTAAAATCAAAGATGTACAAAAATGAAAATATTTTATTTATTCTTATTTGTTTGGTTTTAAAAAGTTAATATGTTATGATTAAGAATTATCAATAAATTGTAACCTTAAATGTACTAGGCTGGTTCGATCTACAAATTCTTTGTTCGTGTTATGGCTTCACATTTGTTTAAATAGTTATGTTTGATATATAGATACTGAAAATCTTTTCTTATTTTGTGCTTATCAATCCTGGTGGTCTGCTCAAAATCTTATGTAACAAAATTGTGCATTTATAACATAATGTGCTAGACATTTTAACTATATGTTATATTTAAATATTTTATATTGAATATAAAAGTATTTATTTTGTATTTAATATATAAATGATAAATTTTAGTTTTAATATAAGTTTGTAAAAGATAACACTTCATAGTATTTAATATTTTTTTCTGTAGCCATGATGAAAATGCAGGGGTACTGAAGGATTCTTTTATGTGAATCCAATAGTTGCATACAAGATCTGTGCGTACAAGGTGTACCCCTTTTTTGTATGTTGCTATGATACTGCAATCTCTGAGTTACATGCAAGAAAGCATTCGATGATAAAAGAAACAAAAAAACTGAAGAAAGAAAAAAATTCTTAGACAAAATCTTAGATTACTATTACAGATCTGGATAATTTAAAAGGTTGATTCCCCCTCCCCCCATCTTTTATAAAATCATTCAAGAAAACTCTACCCCTATGAATGTTGAAATTTTCTTATAAAAATAAAATTATTTCAGAAAGTAACGGTACTATGTGAATTGATTTATTAAATGTGTTTGACTTTCAATAAAATAGGATCCACTATTATAGTATAATTGTTGTACAATTTTGTACTAACAGAAAATCTTTTGTGTAACTTTGTAAGAAAAATTGTTCTCTTTTTGTATAGGTACATTATGACTGGCTCATACAACAATTTCTTCCGGGTCTTTGATCGTCATACAAAAAGGGACGTCACTCTAGAAGCTTCTAAAGAAATAGCTAAACCTAAAACTGTTCTCAAACCTAGGAAAGTAAGTAAAATTTATTATTCAAGTATTTCTTATATCAAATTGTACTTGCAGACATTTTTTAGTTTTAATCAATTTTAAGAGTGATTATGAAATTTATTTTTAAATAAAGATGGTTAAAGCTTTGAAGTTTAAATTTTCAATTGGGCTTTTTTTTTCTCTATAAAATATAATTTTATCTTTTTGCAGTTGTCAAATATAAATAAAATTGTATAAATTTAAACAAATAAGGAATTGTAGATGTAAATCTTAAAATAAAAATGTTTATTATTACATATTATAAGTTTCTTGTATAAAAGTAAATTCAATTTTATGGTTATATTAATCCTAGAGCTGCAGTTGTTTTTAATATTGAAATGTAAACATACAAGGTTATAGTATTCAGTTATGTTGGAAAAAAACTAACTGTAGGAAGACAGGACAATATTAATTTTCTACAAACTTAAATTTGCAGTCCTTTCTTTCCTTTCCTCAATTTTAAATATGCTAAAATAAGCATAACTGATTGAATAAAATAAACTTCATTTTTAATATCTTGGATGTAAAGTCTTGTGCGTTCAGCAATTTTTCTATAAACAGTTATTTGTCACATAATCGGAATGTGTAAAGCAAAAAAAATTTTAATTCTCAAAGTAAGGATAATTTTAAACAAAATTGTTAAGCATTTTGTATTTTAATTATAAAATAACATTGTGTATTATATTTTAGTAAGCAGAGGTTAGCTAGTTGGGATAAAAGTGCTGTTGAAATATTCTTAAAATATTAAATTAGTAAAAATTAAAATAGTAAAAAAAAAAATAATAATAAAGTTATTTTTTACTGTATTCCTGATATATTTTTTTATGTAGTTATTATGAAAATGCTCATTTAATATTAATAAAATATTACGTATTTGGAAATTGCCATACAAACATAAGAATATCAATGTAATATCATTATTTATATTATGCCAACTATACTTCTTAAAAAATTATTAAAATAAACCTTTTGTGTACAAAATACTATTTTAGTAATATAATAAATTCACTGTTAGCAGTATAATTCAACTCTCACTCTCTATCTATATATATATATATATATAGAAAGATAGAGAGAATCACAAAGAGAAAGATTTGTTCTTTTCTAATAAAACTCTTAGCAAGTTTTTGTGCTCAAAATCTTTTGTTCCATGCAGGTTTGCACTGGCGGCAAAAGAAAAAAGGACGAAATTAGTGTTGACTGCCTGGATTTCGGCAGGAAGATCCTACACACAGCGTGGCATCCTCAGGAGAATATCATAGCTGTAGCAGCAACAAATAATTTATACTTATTCCAAGAAAAGTTGTAGTACAGGTATGTGAGTATTATATTACTTTCTATGGATACTGTATCAACAAAGCATTTGATTTTGGGAATCTATTAAATAATTAACTTAAATTGAAAAAGGATAGTTAATCTTGAATCTATCGTATAATAAGCTATGTTTATATGCCATTATGTAATATTTAAAATAACAATGTAAATTATTTAATTAAGACTTTATTATTATGCTATTTTGCATCTTTTAGTTTAGTTACCAGGTCTGTATAAATTATGATGAACTGTATAGAACCTTTTTGAATTGTCACCATCTAGAATGTTTCTGAATCTTTATTTATAACCAAATTTTGTTCTCTTGTATTTGAAATTTAAATCTTAGCGATGTTACTGACATTTTTTCATAAATATCAAGACAGTATTTGATTGGCCAGTATATATTAATGTATTTTAAAAAATGCTCTTGGTATAATTATTTAGTTCAGCACTTAATAACTTTAGAGCAATAATGCTACAATTTAAATGTTTCAACCTTGGCAATTATTTCCCATAGATCAGCTAAAAAAATTGGAACTTTTAAAAAATTAAAGTACGAGATACGGCTGATCCACTAATTTCACAAAAAATGTAGGTACTTTTTTTGTTAGGCCAGGTGCAAGTGATAAATCGCTTTAAAAAGCTAATTTTAAATGAAATATTCATTTTTGAAAATTATTCTTTTACATTGTTTCATTAGCAACAAAATAAAAAAAATCTGTCAGAATTTGCACTTGTCTAACAGAAAAGTACCTAAATGTACAACAGAAATAATAGAATACTGTAAATAAGGAATATTTCAAGATTCCTGTGCCCTCTCCCCACTGCTTATATAGAAGTATTGTAAACAAAAACAAAAAAAAGCAATCATAACTTGCATACTGTATGTATATTATACATGTTCAAAAAAATATTTATTTTCATAGTTTTCATTTTAGTTCTTGCCACCACTGATCAGCGATCAGCCTTGCGGTGTACTGGAGACATGTGCGAGTGCCATTTCAAAAAGTGCCACAGATGCAAAACCTCCTTTTTTCCATCTTGCAGTTCCATGACTTCGTCGTTCAGTGGGAGGCGTAGGGCATTGGAGCAGGCTTCAAGGACACCAAACAAACTTGTACATAAGATGAGTAGGCAGCATTATGCTGTATATTTTTGCTGCAATCTTCAAAGGAAAACAAAACCATTTCTGTTATATGCTTGTCATAAAACCCCATTTTATAAAGAAGGAAAAAAAAAAAGTTAACTGAAATGCATTATTCATGAATGTTGACAGAAAAAACAGCTGCCTTTTTTTCATCATTTTTTTTTATTCCGAAGCATAGTCCTTTTGTGTCCTGCTGTGCCTACAAATAAATTTATTTATAAGAATTTCACCTAGTGTTTTTAAAATTGGAATGAGTTTCCAAATAAACCTCTGTTCAAAATGCATTAGCGCTGTTTATCAAAAAAACCTGCGGCATTGAACGAAATAACTTGTTTTTACAAATGCTAAGAAATGAATTTCAAAACAAATTATAATTTTTTTGTCTGAAACTAGTTTTGAGGATAAGTTAAATTTTTTTAGAGAGCTTTTAAGCAGATTATTTTATTTTTAGCAAAGATCTGATTATCGGGTTTCAATATTGTTTTGTAACATGTTTCCTTTTTTCTTTTGGTTGTGTTCTTTTTTTAAATTTTTTTGAGAACTTAATCATGTAATTATTCATTATAATTAAAATACTATTTTTTTTACTGTTGTTAATTTCATTTTGAAATAATAACACAAACTACTATTAATTTTCTGTTTGTGAGATGTATTTCTGCATTTAGTTCAGTTAAAGAGGGAATTTTTTTTGTAATTAATGTCATTCAAGTTACTAAAAAGAGATATTTATATGTATTCATTTCGGTATAGATGATGGGTCGAGATATCAGGAATTTAAAAAAAAATAAATATAAAATATCTCTGAAACTTGTGCTCACAAAATACATGGCCATGTTTTGGGGAAAATAAGAGTAATTTCACTTGCTTATAAATGTATTTGCTTGTGATCATGACCTTTTAAAATTCATTAACTAATAATAGTTTTTTAAAACTAAAATGCTATGAGGCAAATATATTTTCAAATGATAATTCTATTTCAGACTGTTTTGCTTCCACTTGGAAATCAAGTAGAATTACTATACCATTTTTATGTTAAATTATTTCTAAGATTGAAATTAAAATCAAATTTTATTTTTTTTTAATATAAATCTATTTTGTAAACACAATTTATGTATGGATAAATTATGAAATATTTTCTCTTTGAATACATTTTTTTCATAAATTATGTAAATAATTTTTCATTAAACATCTTCATTTCATATACAAGTATTGCGATTCATATGGATAAATGAATTTTTATTGCCCAATGGTGCAATATTGGCAAGTGTTTTTGTTCAATGCTGTGTGTTTTAAATGCCTCATACTGTTTGTTTTATTTATTGAAAAAAAAATAATAACAGAAGGCTCTCATTTGCTAAGAAAATAAAGTTGAAGTTGTATGGACAATCAAGTCAAGACTTTTCCCTTCCTTTTTCATCTTGTTTTATAAGCATTCAATGGAGCATACAAAATGGCAACTTTTAATAAAGGAAATATTCTTTTGGCGTTCTTTTTTTAAAAACTTTGTTTTGTCCAAATTTTATTTCAACTAATCACAAAAACCTCTTGTAGTGTTTTTTTTATTATTATTATTATTATTATTATTATTTTACTACTCTTAATAAAAGTATGAGGGTTTATTAATAAGGGCAATAAATTTCCTGTTCATATTTGTTAATTTTTAAAATATTTTGCTTGTTTTTTTTCCCTTGAGTGAAATTTTACGTTAAGCTGTGAAATATATACTGTTTTTAAAGTTATGTTCTGTACTCTTTGCAAAAAATATGAAGCACACCAAAAAAGTAATTAGAGCCTGACCTTGGAATAGTAAATATCCAGTTTAGCAGCAGGAAACTTTTTCACGACTTGGGATTCTAGTCAGATACACGAGATAAAAAGTGCTTTGAAAGAAAACAGTGTAATAGTTAATGTGGAATTTTTTTAAATCATGTAATCTAAAATTTTAATTATTAAAAATGCAATTACAATCAATTTATTGCAATTAAAATCCCTCCTAGATGACATTTCCTTCCCTTTGACATCGCCGGTCTGATTTGGCCACTTACCAGTTTTCCATATGATTAGTGGTTGAACTGTAGATCATATTGAGATTTCATATCCAAATCTATCTTGTGATGCAAATATATATATATATATTTTTTGTAAATGCAATCTTGTACATCATCAGCTTGTACCTTATAAAACAGTTGTAGGTTGTTATAATTTTTCTCATTTTTGCTAAGATGGTTTCCTCAAAGCACTGTTAGTGGTCAGAGATTATGCTTGAATAGTTCAGATGCATAAAGGTGAACTGGCCATATCAAACGGTAGGGTGTTGCTTAAGCCATATAGATGTGGACATGCAAAGTTCTGTTGTGCAATTTTACAAAATGAGAGTTCTGAATCAAATGAAATGGATACTTTCCTTTTCACACCATCACTGGTCGAATCCCTCGGACAAAATTGGAATATCAAATCAATGGTTATATAAGATGTTATTATTTATGTTAAATATTAAAATTGTTTCACATTTGAAGATGGAGAAATTGGACTAACATTCTCATGTATAGAGAAATATTCATTATTTCTGAATGTGGGATGCTCATATTTCGTACAATTTTAACATCTCAATGATAAGTTAATGGCATTGTGAAGTGTTGTCATACTTCATAGCACACAAACTGGGGCAGTTTTTCAGTATAACTGTGCCAGGTTCCATATATTAACCTTGGCCAGCAAGGACCTTTAAGAATATTTAGATTCAAAGCAAATACAGTTTCTTTATGGGCCTTTTTTCTGTCTTTCAAAGCAATATAATTGTTTTTTCGCCCTACTTTATTAAAATATCTAAAAGAACTAAATTATTTTTCAACTTTTTTTATGGTGATTTTTCTATTGCAAAATAACAGGTGATTTAAATATTGGGTATAATTTCAAAAATGGTTTGCAATCATAATGACAACGAAAATGATTATTTCTCTCTATACATTTGTAACATAAGCCAGACATATTATTGTCTCAAGATATGCACTTTGAGATGCATTCAGCGTTTCATTGTCATTTATTCTCTGATTTTTATTAGTTCTCATCACACAGATTCTTTAAGATCGAAGTAGTCCTCTGGAATAGTGAGATGATTTAAGCCGTCTGATTTAGATAATTTGGTGGAATGTTTCTACTTGGATCAGAAGACATAATCTCTCTGCTGTCTCTTATAGAATTTGAAAAAGAGTGAATAATCTAATTGCACTGAACATCAGACGAATGATAGTGGAAAAGGCTTCAATTGAGAATAATCTTATAATTGGCGTACCTCATTTGTTTGGTGTAGTTGGCTGTAATTAGAAATGGGATTATTTAATAATAAATTAAATAGTACATAGATTATACTGATAAATCTTACTTGTTTTAACAAAAAAAATACTATTACGAAATGTTTCACACTAAAATATATTAAGATTGAAGAAATGGGGTCTTAAAAAACAACCTGAGTAATGGACCAGGTTGAATTATCACTGCTTGATGCCAAAATCAATTTGGTGCAAAACACACAATATGTGGCTGCTATAGGAGAATCTTCCTTTAGTTAATGAACAGAATTACTACATAGAATTTTTGCTTTAAGAAATTATAGTTATTGTATTACTGCTTAGTAATATTTTGTAATTTTCTATATGTATAATTTTACTTAATATGGGAGTCATTAGAGTATTTAACATGTACAATGATCTTTGGATAGTACATAGTCCAAGTAACCAGCTTGTAATCTGGTAGAATCTCATTTTTGCATATGTGTGATGTCTTGGCATCAAGTTTACAAACTTTTTGATATGTGGCTCTCAAAACTTTTTGAAGTCAGTGTGCATTTAAAATCCTATAAGTAATTGTGGGTGCATTATATACAAATTCCCAAGAAATATGTTATAATTAAAAAAAAAAAAATTAAATGAAGCATGTCTTAAGTTTATAAGAAACTTAACTAGCTAACTTGAAGTCTCATAGCGATTTCTTCAATGTTTAAGCTTGAAAACTAGTAAAAAAAGCTTTTTTTAGATATGAGCATATTAGAAAACCAAAAGGTTTCATGAAACAATTCTTTGTTTAATCATCAATCCATATTCTTTTCCGGTTAATATTAAATCAAAATCACTTGGAACTTTTCGTTGTTTCTAATCCTGTTCAGCGATGAAAACTAACTCAATTTTTCTTCTAAACTTGTTAAATGTTCGATTATTATTGGAAGTGTTCCATTTATGCTTCTTATTTACCAAAAGAAGCTTTTCTGAATCTAGTTTTCTCTGAAATACTTTCATTTTGTTAGGGAAACGGAAAATATTTTCTTTTTTTGCATGCAAGTATTTATTGAGCTTCTGAAATATATTGGCCAAATAGTGTAACTGGTAATAGAAAATTTGCACCAGGGGAGATTACAAAAATATAATTGTTTTCTCTCTTAAGTCAAACTTCACATGTTTTTTTTTAATCTTAACTCTTGTACACGGATAAGTACAGCCATCTCACTTCAATGTGTAAAAGCAGCCGTCTGTGTTCGAGTCCATATTGATATAAAACTTTCAGAATAAATGCAATTTGACTGCTATTGTTTTAATATAGTTTACCATTTGAACTACTTGATGTAAAATTTGTCTTAGGGATGCCTTAATGGCAAAATTATTATGAAGAAAGCCATGAGTTACAGTAAAATTTTTATTTTGCTTGTTTTTACAAAAGATGTAAGCCAACTATGGAAGTGGCTCCTTGTGTGCAAATGTCTACACGTTCTCCACATTTATTGCGATTTAGCAAGATTATTATTCAAAATGTTATAAACTTCCCCACTTTTCGTAGACACAATTTTTTCAGAAAAGAAATTGATTTACTATTTCATCTTTATTAAATATTATTGTTTAATATCTATTGAATCATCAACTTGCAATGCAAAAATTTGAATACTGAAGTTTATTAATGCATACATTTTTCTCGATATCGGAAGACATTATGCAAACAAATGAAAGTGACTCGCCTGAAGTATAAGTTAAGATTTTTTTGCTGTCAGTTCTGAGATTTGATAAGCGATTTGAGCTTTATCAGAAACATTCATTATGCTTTTAAAAGAATTTGAAGCTTTTGTTTACTGTCGTTCAGACAATCTCTTAAACAAACGGACAAATTTGTCTTGTAAATTAGATTGTATAGTTTTTAAATTTTTACACAATTTTTATGATTCATTTTACATTCTCATACTAAACATAACCAAAGCTTAAATAGCTTTCATTTACTAGCGTTAGAATCCTTTTATATTCCTGATTTTAACGTTTACATAAATAAACGCCTCATCTGAATATTATTAACCTGTTTTTATTTTTATTAATTAAAGTTTTAATTTTCTTTCTAAATGAAAAATATTTAAAACTGAATTTCTTCAGATTCAATCAACACGGTGGAAAACGGATACATTTTAATCTTTGTTTAGGCATGGATTTTTTTTTTTTTTTTTTTACAGAAAACCAATTAAAATTATTAAGA
Organism: Caerostris darwini; assembly: GCA_021605075.1. Lineage (NCBI taxonomy): Eukaryota > Metazoa > Arthropoda > Arachnida > Araneae > Araneidae > Caerostris > Caerostris darwini. The sequence continues at coordinate 420,022 of BPLQ01008209.1, forward strand.
TAATCAGTATGTTGAAAAGTGTTTATACAGAGTGTAACTTCCTCTGTCGTACAAATGATTAGATTCAGAAAATATAGAACGCACTGATTTTTTTTATTTATAAATTTAAAGCTTTCAATAGCTATTCATTAAAAGAATTGTTGCCAAGCAAATTTCCTCAGCATCAATTGTAATCAAGCTCAGCAGGATAAAATAAACGACCTCCGCGCCGTTTACAGTTCTCTTAATCGTTATTACATCTCTACAGGCCCTGAATGGCCGAGTGTCTAGCGCTCGGTGTCACAGGTTTCGGGTTCGAGTCCCGGCGGTGCCATGGATGTTTATCTATGCATGTCGTCGTCGTCATGCATACATGTCGCCGATAAGGTTCAAACTTGAAGCCTGTAATACAAAACGCCAGAGCGCTAGCCACTTGGCTAACAGGCCGCTTCATGTTAGCAAGGGATGCATGCATGTTTGCAATTGTAGTTGCTACTTAATAAATTATCGAAATATGCTTATTTTTTGCAAAATTGAGCTTATTTAAAATAGAATTAATTAAGCGACTATTTAAGATAACAATATACATGTGTTGAAGTTACTTATAAATTAGATTCGTGCATTGCATGTGCAAAAAATGTCATTAAGATTTATAACAAGAAGCTTATACAAAATTTATCCATTAAACTATCCTCCTCTAAATAAAGATATCACTTTCTTTTAATAATGAAGAAAACATGTAATGGAGGTAATGAATTCATTTATGGAGGTTATTGTGAGATTGAATATTAATCTTTTGTGAAAGTTTGACCTATTTTTCTCTGCAATCGTCGGGAATTTTTTAATTGTGCAAAGTTGGATAATTAATAGACAAAAATGTTTTTATTTATTAAATTTCCGTCCGTATTTTTTTCCAAAGTTGAACGAAAATTTTTGTTATCTTTTGTAGTCATTGACCTTTCTGCAGGATGATTGCATTTGAGCTCATATTCTTAAGTATTTACAATAAAAAGATTCCCATTTAAACTACTCGTACATATAGATATATATTTGAAATTATATATTATCGAACCTGGTGTTTTTTCTTTTTTTTTTTGGAGGATAGCGACCTCATGAAAAAATATCTTGAAAACTTCACAAGTAGCTGTAAATATATTGTTTGCAACCACATTTTTATGCGGTAAATAGTGTCAGCATAAAAAAAAAAGTCCCACATAGAAAATATGTCAATCAAAACTTCCCGATGTAGCTCTACTTCGCATCAAGTGAGCCATCAGTAGTATTTTTTTTTTTTAGTTACATTTTAAAATTAATTTTTATTTATAATATGCACCTGATAGAATTTTTTTTATACACCTCACATAAAAAATTGCACAACGCCCTCCCATAAAAAGAAGTTTGACTCCCTCTACATATTTATATCCTATATATATGTGTCACGTATAATCACTTTGTTTTGAATTCTGCAAAATGTAAATAAATTAACATGATTAGAATATTTTATTTAAAAATATTATTTAATATACGTAGTGAAATTAAATATCATTCACTCAGATGGGGGAAAAAAACCAGTTTTTAGAAAAAAAATTCATAGAAGAAGCTGTTTCTCAATGAAAACATATTTTAAAAACAAAACTAAAAAATATATCTCAGAAATTATTTAGAATTCAAAACTGAAGAAAAAAAATTTTTTATATTAAAATTAATAGTTTTTCTTTAAAACTGTGTTTTCGTTAAAATCAAATCAAGTATTATTGGACAATGACATAAAACTTTTTTATAAAGTGTAATATAAAAAAAAATTTTTTTTTAAGTCAATTCCTGCTTTTTTTTCACTTTATTGCAGAAAGTCCTGTATAAATAATTTTCATTCATTTTTTAAGTTTATCTGGCGCCATCTATTGGTAGAAACATGCAACTTAAATCTAAAAAAAAATTAACTGATTAAATTTAATTACTGAATTAATATTTGAAAAAGCTGTATTGTCACCCACTACAAGTTCAAAAAAATTTATTTGAACGCGAGTGGATGAATAAAAAGTGTTTTAAGAACGATTGAAAATTTGAACAAGATATATATAGGGAGAGTGTGAGCTAATAGAAGGAATTGAATAAAACTGCATTTCTATATTTTTCAAATATTTCCATTCCACTTCTTTTTTAATTCGTATTTCCTCAGAAAAGCTCTAATTTCATAATTAAAGAGATCACCCTCTCTAGATGAACTGTTAAGAACGTATAATTTTTCCATGCATGCATCTTTGAAAGAATTTGTTTTGTTCTTTTTTTAGTAATTTATGACAGATTAATGAATATCTTCAAGTGTCACACCACGCCCAAATTCAGACAACCACTGTTCTGTTGGAAGAATAAAAAAAAAAAAGATATTAAGATTGATTAAAGAAAGTTATCATTAAAGAATAGTTTTTTTTTTTTAAAAAAGTCAACATTTTTGAGTCATTGTAGCAATTTCTTATAAGGAAATCTGCTCTTAACTGCATCTTTTGCAGAGAAATGGTCGTTGACATTACCATAAATTTCACATCAACAAAGATGGTCATCCGCAACTGTAGCTACACGTAGTATCAAGTAATTTTGGTAAAAAAAAAATATTGAGGAATTTTTCATTAAGATAGGGCTAACAACAATGTAATGTATTATCAACATGTAAGCACAAATTATATATAATATAGGGAAAAAAATTTCTTAAATACATAAGGCTATACAATATTTTGAAATAAAAATATAAGTTTTGTAAGTGTAAAATACCGTTAATGTGGGACCACGGCTTCAGTCTAGCTTTAACGGGATTACTCTAAAAAAATTTAAGGCACCCAAATATGGGCCAAATCGCAAAATAGGGGTGGTTGGAATTAGGTGACTTTTTTGGCTCCAATTGAATGTAAAGTCTCCAAATGTGATTTTCCGCCAAAAAGGGAGTTTCTTGTATTGCTTGCAATTCACCTCACTTACAGTTGCAACCCGTTATTTGGCGAAAAGAATTTTTGATGCCAATTCCCAACGGCCCCTGTTCTACGATTTTACCCAAATATGTAACTATTTAATGTGTTTGATCACATTTTGTACCAGAGTATTACTATAATACAGCTCGCATCAGGGTTGCCAGTTTGGAGCAAACATATTCCTCACGTGACTTTTACTTGGCGATTTTTGCCAACAATCTTTACTGTTAGCAAGAATGAAGAAAAAGGCCTACTATCCTACATCGATTTTCAAAAGAAATCATTCATTTTTTTAGCTAAAAATAACTGTATATTTAATTTTTGTAAATATTTAGAATTTATCTTCTATTAATAAATTTTCTTTCGTAATATTCCCCCTCCCCACACCCCCCAAAATGATTAAAAAATAAATTTTATGAACTTCGTATAATGTTTTATTATATTTCATACAAAATGATGGGAGTTGTAAACAAAATAACATTTCTTATTCTATTCTATCTTTAGTAAGGATTTAATTGAATAAATGTATGACTTGAAAAGGAGAACTTCTCGGAATGTTCAAAATTGCTTAGTAAAAGTTCGTTCCCACCGAGGCGTTTAAGCGTGAAGCGTTGACCAATCACTAGCCTAACCCCATTTGCCTGAAACCGGTTTGAAATCCATCGCTCCGAGTTGACCCACTTTCAACTCGAAGCGGAACTTCAGTAGGCGTAATGCTATTTCTGACGTTTCGCTGTGAAGGGGTCGACAAAATTTTCTTCCCTGCCGCATGTCACGTCGCCGCCTCTCGCCTCGGTGGGAAGGAGCCTTTACATGTTTAAGTTTTCTAAATAAATGTGCGCAGAGAAAAGGAGCCAAGGGGTGATGCAGCGCCAACTGTAGAGATGTTTGTCCCAATTTCTTTTTCTTTTTCCTCTCTATCATATTGCTTATCTATGGTGCAGATGATATAAATATCAAAACTTAGAATATAATCATTCTAGCCACTCTAAAATTAAATTGATCGAACATTAATTTAATCGAATTTCTTATATTTGTAAAGATTGCTGAAAAGAAACATTTTTGTGGCACATTGATAATCAAAACAAGTTGTGATAACTCTATAGTAAGAAAAAATACACACGAGCATCCTTAAGAGTTAAAAAAAAAAAAAGTATTTTACATTTCGTCGCTTCTGTAATTCAGATATTTTCTACAAAAACTTGTCACAAATTTATGAGCTGTACTGAAATGAAAACTGACATCTACGATAAACACTAGTTGAAAATCTGTCTTGACCTAGCGGTCAAGGTAAAAAAAAGCCGAATCCACTCAAAAAAAAAAAAAAAAAAAAAAAAAAAAATCCGATAACAAATGTTTGATCTGTGCCGGATTATAGAAATTGCCGGATGAAAGCGCAGCTACTGTACTCCATGAAAATTTATAACCAAAAGCTTATGTATACTAATACTAAACTTCACCATTAAATAAAGACCTCACAGACTAATACTTATTTTTGATTTAAAAAACACGATGACATTTTATTTATTTGTACCGAATATTTGTTTGTTTCTTATCCCACTTGGTAGACAGCAGCATCTAGACCAAATTCATGAACCTGTGTGGTCTCATGGAAGGAGGGAAAGGGGGGCAGCTTCTGTTGTGAGGGAGCACCCGTAGGTAAAAGTCTGACTAGGCTCCGTGATGCTGAAGAATGATAGTAGTACCTTTAAGGAGAACTTTTTAGGGGCCACATTTGAGTATCGTATAGGAGAAAACTCCCACCAAGTATTCCAACTCACGAGGTAAGATGCTGATGCTGATTCACAAACGCGATCGAGTTTCCTCGTTTTTTGAAACAGTGTCTACAACAATGCCACCGCTGGATGGAACCTCAGCCCTATTGCTCACCAGCGGCGCACGTTACCACTGAGCCGCGAGTCGAGTTGTTCTGGATGTTCTTTTTTTTTTTTTTAATTATTAAAGAGACTCTATAACAATATATCTATATATATATATTGAGAAATACGATGGCATTATTTCTCTGAAATTCAATTGAAGTTTTTATTAGTATTATTGCAACAAAGTTGCTGAAGTAATAAATAAAAAAAAAATTTTTTTTCCTCCCAAAATTCCTTAGAGGTATTAGCTACTACTTAGAGGTATTACTGCTATTTTACATAGTAACTATGGAGAATATATAAAAATCTGCATTTCAGATTTTGTTATTTATAGAGAAAGTAACGACCCATATAAGGTGAGCTCTCTTTGCATTTCGTAAACATGCTCTACTTTTTAAATGTTTCAAAATTTCGTTAAATTTGAAATTTTTTAAAAATGAAATATCGCATAACTGTTTAAAATTTAAAGGCGGTGAAGGTTTGTTGTAGATTGCGAAACATCTATTGCACGTGTCATAACGAACTCTCTTATAAATCATAAACTTTCTGAAATTAAAAACGAATTTTTTACCCTGTTTTCACAAAGGAAATTCCAAGTTCCACAACAAAGCAATGTTTTGTCAAAACGCATAATTCGTTGCAAAGGAGAAAATTAGTTCCCTTTTTGTATTAACAGAAGAAAAAAAAATACTTTCCACCCTCCAGTTACAAAAATGAGGCGAAACCGAATAAAAATTGGAAAAAGAGTACCGGGAATGAATGAAACATTTCCATTTTCGGTTTTTCGTTCGTGCTCCTCGGCGCATGCTCAGGTGGTGACGTCATCCCTCGACCTCACGTGACGTCATCGGAAGAATGCTGCTCTTTGATCCGTAAACGTGTGCTGTAAAAAAAAAAAAAAAAAAAAAAATGGCTTCAAGTGGGTAAAGTGCGTTCGCCGTTTAATCTTGAGAGGCCTGCTTTTTTTCTCTCTCACTCTTCAGTTTCGAAGCTTCTGGAACGATTTTGAATTCTCTCTATGCACATCTCAAAAGAAAAAAAAAATTATTTTTTTTTTCTTAAGCGGCCTTGGCGCTGTTGGTGCAATTTGATTGCGCGATGTGTCGCCAAATGTTATAACCATGATGAAACGATGTTGTGAGATTTTCCTTTTTTTTTAGGAGTTCCGATTCGCCTTTGTTTTTAACTTATAATGCATTTTTTAAATAATTTAAAAAACGTTGACTGCATTATTTTCTTATTTGCTCAAAGCAATAGCGGAAAGAAAGATTATTTTCTTTTAATTTTTCCATGAAATTAATTAAAACTTTTTTAAGTTGTTTTCATTTTAAAACGGCGAGCGAATAGACAGGCGAATTTTTAACTGAATGCCCAAATGCATTCCGTAGTACATTAAACATGTTCATCTGTAACTTAAAACTGCACTGTTAGCAAACCTAACGAATTAGTTGAGCGTACCGTTTTACTATAAGTGCAGCGTCGAACCCAAGCGACATATATGTGAGGACTTGTATCGTTGTTGTTGTTGTGACTAATCCTCAATGTCCTGCAGTGCGGGACGGGCATCCCATGACTGATCTACTCATGGATGGAGGGAAAGGGGCAGTTTCTGTTGTGTGATGGAACACTCGTAGGTAGAAGTCTGACTTTTGCTCCGTGACGCTCTTACAGTCATATGAGACCGGGACCTACGGCTTAAAGTGGATTCCGAACCACTACAAACATCCATGGCCCCCCCGGGACTCGAACCCGAAACCTGTGGTACCGAGGGATAGAGCGCTAGCCACTCGACCATTCAGGCCCACTTGTATCGTTAAGCGCAGGGAATCAGACATTAAATTGATACTAATTGTTCATCTAACAGAAATAATAATTGTTAAATTTCGGTGCAACTTTTTTCATAAAACTTTATAATATTATTTTTATAATAATAATTTTTTTTAAAAACTTTATAAAAATAATATTTATCCTTGCAATATATTACCTGTTTCATAAAGCCTGGGGTAGATCAAGTCTAACGAGGTAATATAAGTGGGAGATACGAATTATGAAGCTCTATTTGTCGGAATTAGTAGAGTGCCATTGAGTGATTCTTTTTCGCCAACACCGCTCCAAAAAAAGGCCAAGAAATGTAAGGCCACTTTTTGTCAAGGCCACTTCAAGAAAAAGTGTCTTGTACTATATTTGTAGCTTGGAGGAATTGCTCTGGCCACACATGAAATTGATGAATTTAGCAATACGTATTAGCCGAAAAAGTCAGTAAATAATATAAAATTTTAGATCAAGCCTTCCAATGCAATTTTTTATATTTATTTTTAACAAAACTCAAGACTTGGGGTATAAAATTCCCAAGATCTAAGAAAAGAACCAAGATCGAAAAACAGTGCCATTAATCCCTCCTGGTGCTGGAAAACTTACACCAGGTCCAGAAGACTCCGTCGCAGGCGACTGGACCATGGCTAAGGGTAATATGTACCTTCACTTTTAGCGAGGAACCACTTGGGCTGAAGACTGACGAGACCTCAAGACAACACTCTACGATCCTATTAGACCAGGACCTAAGGTTTAAAGTGGATTCCGAACCACTACAAACATCCATGGCACCGCCGGGACTCGAAACCGAAACCTGTGGCACTGGATGGTTCCCCGGAATGGTCTTTTGAGTTTAGGGAATAGCCAGAAATCACACGATGTGTCTATGGTGGTTGTGGAACGATATGGATTTCATTTTTGGCGAAAACGTCACGAAGAAACAATGCAGTATGAGCTGACGCATTATCGTGATGCAAAAACCAAGAGTTGTCTTTCCTTAAATGTGGCATCTTTTTGCAAATAGCTTCACGCAAGCGATGCATAACACTCAATATAATATTCATTGTTGACAGTTTGGCCCGTCGGAAGGAATTCGTAATGCACCACACCACGGTAATCGAAGAAAACAATCAACATGACCTTGATTTTTGAGCGACTTTGGCGTGCTCTTTTTGGTCTTGCTTCACCTTCGTCACGATATTCGCTCGATTGATCGGTTGATTCCGGGTTGTAAGCATAAATCCAAGGCTCATCTCCAGTTATAATGCATTTCAACTTGCCCTGATAGTCAGAAAGCATTGTTTCACACACTTCAACGCGACGATGTTTTTCCAAACAATTCAGTGTTTTCAGTACCAATTGAGATTTGACGCGTTGGAGGCCCAAAACATCTTTTAAAATTCAATTGACCGATCCTTTTGAAATTCCAACATCAGCAGCAAGGTCTCTAATTGTAAATCGACGGTTTGCAAACCCCAAATCTTTAATTTTTTGGACGTGAGATTCGTCGTTTGAGGTTGATGGTCGATCAGAGGGCTCTTCGTCTTCAACGAGTTATCTGCCTTCTTTGAACTGTTCATACCACTTCTAAACATTTCTTTCCGATATAGGAATGCTCAACGAATGACTTTTGCAACATTCTACGCTTTTCCGCAAACAAAATGTAATGCAAGTTCTTTGCTCAATTAATTCAGAAATTTCAAAAATTGCCGGAATCAATTTTAGCGTCTCACAAAGCGAAGCGTAACTGAAGCACTAATGAATATTTTGACGCCAGATTTCACACAGATGTCAAGGACAGTGTTAGCAACCTAAAAAAGAAAAAAAAATTTTAAATTCCATTAGTTCTGGGAATTTTAAATTGAAAATGGGTCTTACTTTTGGGACACAGTAATATATGAAAAGTACTATAGAAAGAATTAAAAAATCCATGTAAAGAATTGTATAAAGAATCAGAAGATTCGTGGAAAGAATTGTAGAAAGTGACAGAAGATCCATGGAAAAGTTGTGGAAAGAATTAAAAGATTCATGGAAAATATCAAAGAATCAAGATTCATGTAAAGATTTGCATAAAGAATCAGAAGATTCGTGGAAAGAATCAAAAGATCTATGGAAATAATTGTAGAAAGGACCAAAAGATCCATGGAGAAAATTGTAAAAAGAATCAGGAGGTCCGTGGAATGAATCAGAAAATCCATGGCGTATTACAAAGCCGAGGGCGGGTAGTACGACGTAGGAATTTCAAACTAAATTAATTTTAATTAATTGACAGTTTGGTGTTGCAGGTTTTTTCTTCATTGTTTCAAACTAAATTATTTCTGATTATTTAAATTGCTTATTTGGCAGAAGTTGTAATTGTTAAAGTTTCGTAGTAGTTTTTCTTAATTGAAAATATTATCTTATCTAAAGGACTCTATTTAATCTTCATTAAACCGATTAAATTTGTGTCCCATCTTACGAATTTCTTTTACTATTTTATTTGATTTTCTCTCCGTTGTTTGAGACTTGACATGCGACTATAATTGGTATTTATTATATAAATTCTTCAAAATAAAAGGCTTGTTTGTCACGATTTTAACGTCTAGAACAGGGGTGGCCAGCCCGCGGCCCGCCTTGAATATTTTTGCGGCCCGTGAGATTTATCACATTTTTACAAAATATATATATTTTTTTATAATGTCCAAAGTGGTGAAAACCACTGCATTAAAAAATACATTATGTGTGCATCCCTATATTCAAAAATTAACTGTCGGAATTATGAGAAAAAATTAACTTTGATTTTAAAATAATATTCTTACGAATATAGGGCAGATATTGCCTGTTTTTATGTATCAGTTTACAGTTATGAGCTCGCAGAATAATTAAATTATATTCTGCGAACTCATGATGTGCTCTCATCTTGGAACATCTATATAACAGGTTCCATGTTTTACTTTTAAGTGATGCAGTGACCATCCCTAGATACGCACAGTTGATTGTTGATCAACGTTATTCTTTTGGTTCAACTTACACTTGCGAATCGTTTTCTTTTTCTAAAATGAAATTAACCCAACACAAAACACGCTCAAACATAACGGACGCTAACCTGCAACTCCCATTATGATGTGCAAATACCCAAATTGAGATCGATTTGCAAAAGCTAATGAAAGAGTGGAAAAACAAATATCTCGCTAGTAAAACAAATATTAATGATTAATAATATGATAAATATAAATATTAATGATTTTTAATGATTTCATTTATATTTTCATATTTTATTTTTAATATTATATATTTCTTTACAATGTGCGTTTAGTATCATTATTATTAAATTATCTATGTGTACATGTAAGAATAATATAAATTAATAAGTAAGTAAACAGAATAATATTAGCTCATTATGTTTCAATTTTAGCTTCAAAAAATGTCTATAGTGGGTCTAAATCTAATAGAGAGATATATAATTTTATAGGAGGCCCGTTAGGATGCATTTCCAAAGTGGCCCGCAAGATCATTTGGGTTGGCCACCCTTGGTCTACCCACTTGTTTTTTAGTTCGCCATAACGGGGTCAAAATGTGGTTTTACCGAAAATTTTATGCCAACATTGCGCCAGCCGAAATGCGAGTCCCTGCTCGATTCCGACCGAGTTGAACAAACCTCTCACGCGACACTTTGGCTTCACTGAGACAAAGGGAAGGGAATGTTATCGAGCAAGAGATCGACATTTTTAATTTCGCGGTTTGCTTCAGATAACACTCATGCATGACTTTCCATTCTCTGTAATTTTTCATGTTTCATTCATTCTGGAAAAGTCAGGGTGGCCTCTAAAATAACTTTCCTTGTTTGGAGGCAGCTGCAGCTGAATTCATTGATACCAAATTTCATGCACAGATCGCAGAAGGCATGGGGAGGTCAATTCCATAGAAAATAAAGTTAGTATCAAAAGTCGCCGATAGGAGAGATTTTGATGTTGTTATCACTTGCTTTCACCTGTCTGTTCATTACGAGAGCTCTTACAGTCGCTTTGTTTGGACGATGGTGGTAACTATAGAAACAGGTTATCATGTTGGGAAACTATTTCGAGTATAATCCCTTTTTAAGAAACCTAGCCAGGAGGCTACTTGTCCTTTTTGTCAACTCTTTAGATTATATATGTAGGGCCTGAATGGCCGAGTGGCTAGCACTCTGGCGCTAGGTACCACAGGTTTCGGGTTCGAGTCCCGGCGGTGCCATGGATGTTTGTAGTGGTTCGGAATCCACTTTAAACCGTAGGTCTCGGTCTAACAGGATCGTAGATCGTTGCGGAGGAATTGTTACTCCGCGTTCGTAGGTTGTCTTCAAAGCTACACGCACCTCCGGGATAGTGCTAAGTGAGTAACGTCGGTGCAGCATAACGTAGCGATATTACATATCGATAAGGCATCGAGAACAATTGTCTAAGTGTTTGCCAGCTGCATTCGAACAAAAGTTTATATATGTAAGACTATCCAATTTATCTTTGATGCGGCAATCTTGGCCGCACTTTAAACGAAGCAATCACAGTTATTATCACTTAAAACTACACAGTTACAGCCACATATAAGGCATCCTATTATAAATGTACTAAGCATCTTTCTTCTGAAACAAAATAAAACTTTTCACACTAAACAGCAGCAGTTCAAAAATACATCACAATGGGGAGACAGACTGCATGAAAAAATATCATGAAACTTCGATTTGTGTTGGTGCGAAGCTTCTTCCGCTAGTTTCTATCTTTAATCATGAAACTTCATAAGTAGTTATAAAATACACTATGTGGAAGAAAGTGACGGGACACGACACTATAACGACATAAACCCATATTTATTAAAATTAATAGGAGGTAGGGCCTCCTTTGGCTGCGATCACAGCTGCAACCCTTCTGGGCATGCTTTCCACTAAATTAGCCATAGTGGCAAGAGGAATTTCCTTCCAAATGTTTAATAGGAAGTTCCATAGTTCAGGCTTCCTTTTGGGGAGTGGGGTGCAGGCCCTCAACCGACCCTCCAATTCGTCCCAGAGATGCTCAATTGGGTTAAGATCAGGGCTCTGCGCCGGCCACTCCATGCATTTAACGTTGTTGATCACATACCAATCAAGAGTCCTCCTTGCAACATGGCATATTGCGTTATCGTCTTGATACCAGCAATCATCTATACCATACGTTACCCACAAGGTAGGAAGGACATGATTGTCGAGAATATCACAGTATCTATCGGCATTCATCGCACCATCAACCTTCACCAGTGGGCCAACCCCATACCAGGAGAAACAGGCCCATACCATCAATCCTCCTCCACTAAACTTTACAGTTGGGACGAAACACTCGGGCAAAAGGCGTTCTCCTGGTAAACGCCATACCCAAACACGTCCATCAGAACGGAAAAGGGTAAATCGTGACTCGTCACTCCAAAGGAAGCGTTTCCAGTCATCCAGAGTCCAAGTACGGTGGTCTTTGGCCCATCGAAGGAGCGCTTTCTTGTTGGTTTTCGTAATCAAAGGCTTATGGGCCGCCAAACGTCCAGTGTAACCTAACTTATGGGCCTCGATACGAAGAGTCTTGGTCGAAACGGCCACACCTGTGGCTTGTCTAAACTCATTAGCGATGTTATCCATGGATGTTTGACGGTTACTTCGAATCTCCCTGCCGAGCACCCGCCGGTCCCTGCTGGTGAGAACTGTAGGTCGTCCACTTCGGGGTTTGTTCTGACAGTGCCCCTCAGTCTTGTAGCGACACACAACACGTGCTACAGTTGATTTTGAGCAGTTACTGAGACGAGATATCTCCCTAATTGACACCTTGGCAAGATGCAATCCAACCAACACACATTTCTCGAACTCAGACAACTCTTCCCGTGGCGGCATCTTGACAAAAAACAACTCTAGTCGACTCCACAGAGTATATATAGGATATGGCTGACACGTGATACCTATTATTGCACATGTGTCAGCTGTATTGTCGACTTTTCTACTTTTCGAGGGGTGTCCCGTCACTTTCTTCCAGATAGTGTATATTGTTTGCATCACATTTAAAAATATGGTAAATAGAGACCGCATGAAAAAAATCACACATAGATAGAAAATATGTAAATCAAAACCTCGCTATGTACCATTACCTCCCATCTAATAACATTCTTGATAACGTAATGATATATCAGGTGGGCCATCTGTTGGATTTTTGTAAAATTTGCATGTTATTTTGAAAGCCATCTTCTCGAATTACATTTTTTTAATTAATTTTTATTCATAATATGTATTTGGTGGAATTTTTTTTTATATACCGCACAAAAAAGGAACCTGTGGGACAACATGAAGAACAGGTTTGACTGTTGTACTGTTAAGAAAATGGTTAAGACATGCTTTTTCCTGTCTGAGTTTTGATTTGCCCAGCAGAGTTTTTGTTAATCTCTACGATAGACTACAGTTGTACCATTTCACTTTCTACCTGGTTGGATGAGTTGTCATATGATTGATCTGAAATTATGTTTGCACTTGTTCCATCATCGCTTCTTTCAGGAGATCCGCCCATCCATAGAAGATTATCTCCTTTGGTGGTCGGCTTACTCTTTGGTGCCGGATTTACTTCACTGGAGGAACCGGGTTCCCAGGAATAAAAAGTTTTTGTTTAAGAATGGTTTAGGTCAGGGATGGGCAAACTTTTTCAATCGCGGACCAAAAATCGAAAAAAAAAAAAAAAAAAAAAAAAAAAGTTTGGAAGGCCAAGATACATTTTTCTAAAATTTTAAAAACAATATACAAGTATTACAATTTAAATATGATAATGAGATGATTGAAATAGCGATTTCATTTTTAAAAGTTCCTTATATTCAGTTTCGAAGCGAGATGGACTGATTTTAAGGAACGAGGCTAAATGCTCATCTGTCAGTCTACTTCTGAAATAATTCTTTCTAAGGTTCGTAGTTGAAAACACTTGTTCACATATATAAGATAAAGCAAACACAGCACTGATTTTCGGGATGTGAGATATTAAATTTGGGAAACTTAACATAATTTCGATAATGATTTGTAAAACTCTAACTTTGGCAAATTCACAAACAACTGCTTGAGATGATTGCTTCATAATTCTTAAGCTTTTCTTCATTTACTGAGAGTATTGAATTTAACCTCCGGATATGAATTTAACCTCCGCCATCAATAATATTAGAACTCACACCAAAAGAAAGAGCCGCTGGCTGGAGCTTAAAAAGCGCCGTCTGCCACATGTGAGATCTAATTCACCTATATTGGATTCCCATATGTCTGCTCCCCGAAAAAGAGATAATGCCTATTGACGCCAATTTACAGCTATAATTAACAAAGAACTTCCGCTTTCAGCACTTTACTGATTGAAATATGTCTGTGCTTGCTATTTCCGTCGATTTATGTATAACTAACAAAGAACTTCAAATTTTAACACTTTATCATTTGAAATCTGTCAATTTTTGTTTTATAGAACAAAAATAGAGAAAGTAAAAAGTTCATCAGTCCCTAGGTGCTTCAGCTGGAGCGATTACTTTTGCTGGGATACGATTCCTTACCTACAGTACTTGAATCCTGGCGATGACATGGATGTTTATTAGGGGTTCGGAATCCACTTTAAACTACATGTCCCGATCTGTTTCGTCCCCGTGTGCACAAAATGACCATAGAGCGACAACCAAACCAAAGCTACAGTATCTGGCAAAATGTCCTTTGTTATGACAATACATAATGCATGTTTGCTAATCGTGAATTATACACTAAACTGATTATATTATAAGGTTAATGTTATTACATAATACATTCTTTATGTTGTTTATGCATGGAAATTTGTCTTTTAGTCTACCACATTTAGAGCCAAAATTTTTAAATGTTTTTGATGCTATTAGTGCAGATTGTGGCCGGATATGAGTGTATTCGCCGTTGAAGTTCGCCGTATTGAGGTTAATTAAATTTTTGCGTAATCTGCAACTTAAAATTTTTCGCAAAAGTAGAATTTTTAGCTTCCGAAAAATGGTGAATACAAAGTGAATATGTTTATTGAAATGCTAGAATTGAGAGAAGATGGTGACACAAACATAACATTTATTTTCTACAAAGCAAACCCTCCTTCAACTGTAGGTCCTGGTCTAATTAGCCTAAAGTGTGCACAAAATGACCGTAGAGCGATAAACCAAACCCAGACAATTCAAAGCGTAAACTAACTAAGCTACCACTGAACAACTTGTAATTTTTAAAACGATGGAACACTCTACGGTTGCCACACACCTAGAGGCAAGTTTATTTAAACAGTTTTCATTTTCTCACCACACGCGATTCGCTATATAATTCTAGTGCGAATTCATGGTGTTATCCATTTTGCGATAAACTGTTAGCCACTGCGCGATCCACGTGCGATTTGCTGTATAGTTCTCATGAGAATGCATGGTGGATCCTTACCACTCCCTTCGGTGAAACATTGACAATGAAAACATGAAAATTGATAAGAACATGACAAGATTGACAAGAATATGAAAATTATAATATACATGGGAATAATATTTTTTGTTAAAAATTAGCAGAAAAGTATATTTTTTACTTTAAGTAAACACTCCTGAATATGTAAAGCATTTACTTGCATACATGCAGACAAAGTTCCATTATGTAGACATTGAATTAAAAGAATAATATTACTCTAAAGTGTAGCTGAGAGGAACCCAATCGAATGAATGAGAGAAAAAATACAAGCCATAAAATAAGTAATGTCTTTAATAAAAATGGCAAAAACTCACCTCTAAATAAAGTAATTTTTTTTTTCGTCATCCCACCTGGTAGACAGCAACATCTAGACCAATTCCCAGAACCCGTGGGGTCTCTTGGAAGAAGGGAAAGGGTGGGTCAGCTTCTGTTGTGATGAAGCACTCGTAGGTAGAAGCCTGGCTTGCTCCGTGATGCTGAAGAAAGTGGACAGTGCCTTCGGGGAGGACTTTTAGGGAGAACTACCCTGCAGTTTGAGTACCATATGGGAGAAAACCCGGGAAACTCCCACCAGGTAGCTCGACGAGTCAAGAGTCACATGCCATCGCCATCGAGTCTCCTCGTTTTTTGAAACAATGCACTACAGCAAAACAGCCAGCAGATTGAACCTCCGCCCTAATGCTTCAGGCGCGCGTTGCCACTGAGCCACGAGTCTGGCACGAATACATTAAACATTTTTTAGTTCAATCCATGCATACCATGATACAAAACATACAATTAAAATTTCATAACGGTGTGAAAATTATTGACACAGTTATGACTGTTATCGTAACGGCGGTGCAGCAAAAAATAAAATTTTTCAGAAATTCATTTGGAAAACTTCGAATGCATGAATTCGCGTGTGCTAAATAGCTCATAATAAAACAGATATACTTCGACTTCTAATGACTCTGGGAAAAAACTCGAAGCTGTTTCTAAAAGCTAAAGTCTGATCATTAAAGTGAAATAATTAATGACAATAAAACTATTTCTTTCTCACGAAAATTTTCATTTGAATGTGATCGGTTTCCTTAAATGAGCAAATCTTCCTCCTTCTTTATTTTTTGCAAGTTGTTTAAATAAGTTCAATTTTTTATGGAGGAAAAAGGTAAATATGATTCCGCTCTATCAATTAATACAATTTGTGAGAACATTTTTCATATTCAAAAGGAGAGCTACAGCCGGGAGTGATCTTTTATTTTGTTGTGGGAACAACAAGACATGTCTCGAATGAGCTGTTATTCCTTAATGTATCACACTCTGAATCAGATGGATATCGTTTTTTTTTTTTTTTTTTTTTTTTTTTTTTAATATTAATGATGACGCTATGTAATGACGAAGTACTGCTTTTAACTATTGCGCATATGCTTTGAAAACTTTCGTATGTTTGACAATGTTCACAATTTTTTTTTTTTTTAATTATCAAGAGCGAACATGATGTTGTCCTGGTTAGAGGTCCGTGACATTATCCGAAAATGAGGGTCAAGCTAATAAGATTCCATTGCAAATTTTGGCGGAAAATGGTAGTTTGGTCCCTTTAACTCTTGAAATGATTCTTAAATAACGTTAGTCTTCAGAAATTTTCTGGAAAATTTGGTTTTTGCTTGAAGTGTTTGGTAGTATGGTTTTGAATCACTTTTCATGTTTTGGCTTGGGATTTTAATTATTTGTATATCCAATGGCTATAAGTACTCGTAGTGCGTTGATCAATTCCTTCGTTTTGAAGTTTCATATTTATCCCTTTTGGCATTTTCCGATACCTATTGAGCTGTATAGAGCTTCTTATTGTATTTGGAATACTTCATTCTTCATTTATGCTTAGCATTTTCAAACTTTGATATATTCTTTTGGCTATTGAATGTGATAAAGTTTCTTGTAGAATTTGGAATACTCCATTCTTCATTTACGACGCCATTTATCTTACTTTTGTATATTCTATTAGAGATTCTCGAACAATTCATCTATTCAACATTGCTATATTCATGTGGCTATTGAAATTCTTGTAGTATTCCAATCAATTGCTTCATATAACTTGTGCATTAGTATTATACATTGTCATATTCTCGAGTTTATTCATCCGTTCTCGAATATTCACACGTGGTACGTTGAAATTTGCCGAGTAGATTTCAGTTTTTTTTTTATATTAATCTACTGAAGAAGGTTTTTTCGAATGATTAAGGATAAGAGGTTGCCTCATAGAATACATAACACTCTGATCTTTTGATAAAAGGGTTGGTACTAAGTTGACAACCATGGCAACCCAATCAATGACTCTGTCGTATAATAACAGAAGCAAGAAACTATGTTTCCGTTTGATTCTTCATCCAACACATGTGAAGAAAGCAAATGGACATCGAATAAATTTTGTACATCTAAAAGGATTTGTTTTTTGCTTGTTTTCAGATTAAATAAGAGTAAATTAATACGCTTTAGATACCTTACTTATTGAACAATTAATAATTTTTGTTGCCTTTTCAGTTTGAGGAAATGACTCCCAAACCTTTTTAAAAATGATAGTAAACGAAAAGTTGTAACATACAGTTAGATAAATGTAGTTAAACCGGTTGCAATAGATTCATCCCGGTCGAACCTACAGTTTTGTAGATTTAGCCGATTGTAAAAGATGCATCCCGGCTGAGCCTACGGTTTTGTTAGACTTCTCTATCAGTCTAACAAAAGCTGAACTTTTGAAGTGGGTGTCTAGGGTATTTGACATACAAAACGCAGTAATGGGACGTTACTTTAAATAAAGCCATTTACTGATACATTATTTTACAATGATATTTACATTAATTGTTAAACATTCACAACCATTTTCTATCGCTGCTTGACGCAGCCTTTCTCAGTCTCCCTCCTGTCTCGTGTCAGCTAGCGTTCTTTTTCCTCTTCTTCATCTACGGGGCCCTCTCTCCTTCTCCCGGGGTTAGAGTTCAAAGTTGAATACTCCCCTACATTGTAAACAGGCTCAGTCAAAGACAAGCAACTGCAATGAGTCGCCCCCTGCTGATTACCACACAAATAAATCCTACATAAATACAGCAATATATATTTTTAAACAACTTATTTTGAAAGTGATAAAACAATGTTGAAGCTTACATTTTTATATTTTAATTGTTTAGTTTTGTGTAATATTTTGTGTGTGCTCTATTTATTGTGGGAGAGGGTGGGCGTCCGGTAAGAAGAAAATGTCTAGGGCCCCAAAGTATGTTAAACCACCATTGGCATGATGGGTTAGGAGGGATTTTAATTGCAGTAAATAGAATTTTAATTTTTTTTATATTTAAAATTTTACGTTTCACGATATTAAAAGAGAAACTAGATGAAAAATCACTCCACTTTAACTATTATACTTTTTTTCTTCTTTCAAAGCAGTTTTGCGCAGTGTATATCTGACTAGCACACGTAACAGGTAATCGATTCGTCCGTTTCCGCAGTTAAACCGGATGTTTATCATTCCGCGCGATCCATGCTCGTACTATATTTGGATTTCTGAGGGTCTTTCTGGTGAATCATCATTTTTGTTTATTTCCTATTTAAGTTTCTTTGCCTTTGTATTTTGTTCAATCATCTACAATTGAAATGTTTTCACCCATTACAACTAGTATAAAATTCATCAACATAATTTATAACAACATAAATAAATGAAACAAAGCTGATTTTTTTGGTTTGATTTGCCGCTCTACGGTCAACTTGTGCACACGAAGTCTAAACAGACCGGGATCTACAGTTTAAAGTGGATTCTGAATCACTCCCAAACATCCATGCCACCGTCAGGATTCGAACCTAGAGCCTGTGGTACCAACGGCCAGAGAGATAAAAACAAAGCTGAAGTAGATGCAGTAGAAAGCATCAGGATTGCCAACTTAATCATTTTATTTTAATAAACACAAGCTTTGATTCTCCTGCAATTGAAGGCTCTGACCTTTGTTACCACAGGCTTCAGGTTCGAATCCTGGCAGTGGAAAACTGTAAGTCCCGGTCTAATTAGCCTAAAGTGTGCACAAAATGACCGTAGAGCGACAAACCAAACCAAACCTTCCATATTGTGCGCTCGATGGCCAATTGCCTTGCGATCTGGTCTTTGGTACCACAGGCTTCGGGTTCGAATCCTGGCGTTGGCATGGATGCTTGTTAGTGGTTCGGAATCTACGGTAAACAGTAGGCCCCAGTCTAATTGGCCTAAAGAGTGCAAAAAAAAAAAATGGCTGTACAGTGACAAACCAAATCTGCAATTGAAAATAAATAATAATATTCCCCGAGCATGGCTGCAAAGTAATTTTTTTTCTTTTTTTTTAAATAAAAAAGCAAGAATAAGTTGGTAAAATTTCCAAGATAAAAAAAGTTATTTAATTAAATAATTAATTGTTGTAAATATTACTTTAACAATTGTTTAAGAAACCTCATTTTTTTTTTTTATTCTTCACAGAATCATTATGTTTTGATACCACTGATTTAACTCCATTTTTTGAGAGTCACTTTAAAATACTTTTACAGTAACCGGAGCCCTTATCGTTTTGACCCAATTCTGTAATTCGGCTTTTGTAAGCCATTCCGCTTTGAAGCACTGTGAATGCCATTTATGTTTAAATCAGTTAGTTCCAATTGCCATCAGTTAAATTGTATTTAATCAATGATAGCTAGTGTAAATTTATCAGGTGGATATAGGACAACACGAAACAAGAACAGTAGATAACACCAGGGTTGTCGGATTAATATTTTAATTTCATATGTATTACATATACTAGCAGAACCCGGCATACGTTGTCCTGCCATAAAAAAAAATGCATTGTAGAAAATTACATATCTCGAATATATTCTTCATGTTTCAAGATATGTGCATACTAATTTTCACAGATATCTTTTGAACGGTATATAAGATGAAATGCTGTAGCACCCTCTGGTGGCAAGTGACAATAAAGTGGATAGTGATAATCTATTTTCCGTACTCGAATACATATCATTACCAATATTCATAGCGATTAGTTGAACGGTATAAAAGTTGATAGACTGCAGCACCCTCTAGTGGCGACTTACAACAAAGGGGATGGCATGAAAACATTTTCCATGTTTTGTCAAACACACACAAAAAATTTAATCAAAATCGGTTCAACCGTTTTAGGAGGAATTCAATGACAAACACACATACAGAAGAACCTGATTGCATCGCCACCTACCGGGTTCAATTATCAATCTAAACCATCCAGCGACCCATTCAAACACAAAAAATTTCATCAAAATCGGCCAAGCCGTTTAGGAGGAGTTCAGTGACAAACACATGTAAAGAAGAATTATACAGTGGGTCACAAAATTGAGTATACACCTTAGAAACTTAAAATACTTTTTGCAATTACAAATTAAATATTGCTTTAAGATGATTGAATTTTTTACCTCATATACTTTAGTCTATACTTTACCGTACTATACTTATAAAATTGTTACGTTTATTTATTTTTTACGAAAAAAAATAAAAGATCTGAGACGAGTGGAAAAACAACACCACAAAAATAAGTATACACCTTTATTAATTTCCTTTTAAGGTACAAATTAATATTTTGTTGCATAACCTTTTGCTTGAATTACAGCTTGTAATCTTCTGGACATAGATTCTACTAGTGTTTTAGTGGTTTCAACAGAAATTTTAGCCCATTCTTCTCTCAGAACCTTCTTGAGAACTTCCTTGCTTGTGATTTCGTGCTCATGTACAGCTTTCTCTAATTGCGACCACAAATTTTCGATGACGTTTAGGTCTGGAGACTGGGCTGGAGTGTGTAATTGCTTCTTGCAATGGTACAGCAAGTATAACTGCACAATCTTCGCTGTATGCTTGGGGTCGTTGTCCTGCTGGAATATGAAGCTTGATCCAAGCCCCAACTTACTGGCACTTTTTTTCAAGTTATCATTTAAAATCCCCAAATATACATGTTTGTCCATAATACCATCAATAAAAGCAAGCTCTCCAACTCCTCCAGCCGACATACAACCCCAAACGAGGACAGATCCACCTCCGAACTACACTGTCTTAATGGTGTTTTTAGGTGCCAGTGCTTTCCCAGCTTCTCTCCATGTTTTAAATCGTCCATCGCTTCCGTAAAGATTAAACTTACTTTCATCAGAAAATATTACAGTGTTCCAGAAAGAAATAGGCTTTAAACGATGTTCTTTGGCGAAAATCACTCTCTTTTGTCAATTCACATACTTGATGAGTGGCTTTCGTATTGGTGTACGGCCATGAAACCCATATTGGTGAAGGGTACGTCGAATTGTTTCAACTGAGATCTTTTTCCCGATTGTAGAGGACATCGATAAAGCTAGTTTAGAGGCACTCACCCTCGGACCTTTCTTTACTGAGTGAATGATCTTCCTCTTCTCTGTAGTACTCAGTATTTCTTTACGTCCTCTTCCAGGAATATTGGCCACAGATCCAGTTTTTTTATACTTCTGTAGTATTTTTTGGACACAACCATGAGTTACACCAATCAACGAAGCGATTTCTCGAAGAGATTTGCCCTCTTTCGACCATTTTACAACCAATAAACGCTCAAATTCAGTAGTTTCTCTACTAGAGCTCATTTTACGATTTTTAATGAGAAAAAATACTATTTAAAAGCGTTGAAGTGCAATAGCTCGTGTTATAAGCAGCAGCTACTCCTGAAACTCTTTAAAGAAAATTTGAAACTAAAAAAAGTGGTCGCATAATTTACAAATATACGAAGTGTATACTCAATTTTGTGGCATGGTCAATTTTGTGGCTTTTCTTCGAATCGCTTAACTTTTTTCGTAATAAATAAGTTAACTATAGAATTGTGTTATTATAGGATGGTAAAGCAGAGGTTAAAGTATCTAGGATAAAAAAATTTATGTATTTAAATCAATATTTAATTTGTAATTGGAAGAAGTCTAAAAGTTTTAGAGGTGTATATTCAATTTTGTGGCTCACTGTATATAAAAAGATATATACTATATATCCTATTATAATATTTCTTATACGCATTTATTTTCCCAATAAGATTCAGAATTCATAATTTTTGAAATAAAAATCTAGAATTTCAAGGAAAACTCAAAATTTTTGGGAACAAACCTAGTATTGACAAACTTGCATTTACAAATATATGATATTCTCTACTTAACAGATGCCCTGTAGGAACTGCATAGAACTTCTCTTTGCGAATTGATTACTCATTCGCACACATTCAAATAGATAATTTTCTGAATAGGGTAAAAAGCTTTTTCTATGCAAATTCAATTCAGAGAATTCAAAAATAAAACAATAGCACGCTTTCAACGCGAATATTTGAAATAATATTAAGAAAATCGCAGATTATCTTATGTTATCAGGCGACTTTTTTCTCTCTCGTTGACAAGCCTAAGTTAAATTGAAAGGAGTACAAAAAAGGAAATATTTGGAGCAATCGGCAAATCGTGGGATCTCGCAAACTAAGATCTAGCATGCTACACTATCTTTCTCCTCAAAAAATGGCGGCCTGATGGCCGTTGGTACCAAAGGCTTCAGGTTCGAATCCTGGCAGGGGCATGGATGTTTGTTAGGGGTCCGGAATCCACTTTAAACTATAGGTGCCGGTCTGTTTAGCCTAAAGTGTGCATAAGATGACCGTCGAACGACAAACCAAACAAAACCTCTAAAAATGAGATTTGATAGAATGATTTGTGCGCGCCGTATTTGGATTTAGTAGCGATTAGAAGTATTTAAGTAACGGGTATGTTATATTTGGATTTAATAACGTGTGTGATATATTTGGATTTAGTAGCGTTTAGAAGTATTTA
Source organism: Caerostris darwini (assembly GCA_021605075.1). Classification (NCBI taxonomy): domain Eukaryota; kingdom Metazoa; phylum Arthropoda; class Arachnida; order Araneae; family Araneidae; genus Caerostris; species Caerostris darwini. The sequence continues at coordinate 442,911 of BPLQ01008209.1, forward strand.
AGTAACGTGTATGTTATATTTGGATTTAGTAACGTGTATGACATATTTGGATTTAGTAACTATTAGAACTATTTGGATTTATTAGTGTGTGTACCATATTTGGATTTAATAGCTATTAGAAGCATTTAGATTTAGTAACGTGTATACCCGATTTGGATTTAATAGCATGTATGCCAAAACTGGAGGTCCACGGCCAAGAGGAAAACAGCTTGGTTGGATCTTTTAAAAAAGGCCAAGGCCCACAACGGGCTGTCGAGCCAGTTATGATGAATACGTATGCCATATTTGGATTTAGTAGCTATTAGAAGTATTTGGATTTAGTAACGTGCATGTCATATTTGGAGCTTGAAGCTATTAGAAGCATTGGATTTAGTAGTGTGTGTGTGTATACCATATTTAGATTTAATAGCGATTAGAAGTATTTGGACATAGTGGCGTGTGTTCCATATTTGGATTTATTGGAACCAGTGATTAGTGGAATCAATGGTTGCTTTTATAAGGAAGAATTTGATTCCGATCAGTGTAATTATATCAAATTTCTGTGTACTTATAGCTTATTATCAGTCGATATCAAAAAGTATGCGTAATACAATTACGCACTTTTATCAGTTTCCAAAGTGCATAATGTAGAAAGATGAGGGTTGCCGCTCGAAAATCATGATCTGATGTACTTTTAACACGTTTTTTTTTTGTTCGTTTAAGAATAGATAAGATCACTCATCAAAACCAATGTTCACACCCCCATTGTAGCAGCCTGCCTGATACCATTGTATTTAATAAACATTTCGATTATTATTATTTTTTTTTAAAGGAAATGAAAGAGGATAACAGTTGGCGATGGGCTATAAAAATGAAGACAACAACAGTGAACCTTCACTCAGTGCTTTTCTAAAATATTTCTTTTATGCCGCTATCATCATTAGATATAAATCTAACTTCTTATAAGAAGACCGAAAGGTTCACACCATAGAGTAGTAACAAAATAGAGAGTTCATCGGGGTTGTAGTTTGGAACAAACATGATCCTCACGTGATCATGCAAGTGACTTTTACAATCGCCATTGTCCACTGTCAGGAGTGACGTGATGGCTGGTCACTTTCATATGATATCATTCTGCTATTTATTTGTAATTTGCGTTACAGTTTATATTGCACTGTGGAATATACTGCACTCATTTAAAGTTGGTTATAGGCATGCATTTTAGTTTAACGCATGTGATAATAATTTGGCGATTTTTGGCAGCAATCTTTACTGTTGGCTATTATCAGTCTATGCTCTTGGAGTGAAGAGAAAAAGAGGTGTGCTATCATACAACTATTTTCGAAAGAAAGGGTTAATTTTTTTTAGCTGTCAATATATGTTAATTAGATTTTTCTAAACATTACTAAACATTAACAAAACTATTTTTTTTGTTCTAATGCAGCTGGCAAACACTTAGACAGCTTGGTGTTGTATGCCTTAAGGCAAGGGCTGCACAGATGTTACTCACTTTGCATTACCCAGGGAGCGCGTGTAACTTGAAGATAAGCCACGGATGCGGAGTAACAATGCCCCCGCAACACTCTACGATCCTATTAGAACCGGGACCTACGGTTTAAAGTGATTCCGAACCACTACAAACATCCATGACACCGCCGGCACTCGAATCCGAAACCTGTGGCACCGAGCGCTAGCCACTCTGTCAATCAGGCCCCTATTAACAAACTATATTGTGTAATATTTTTCCTCCAAAAATGATTAAAGAGTAAATTATTCCTTTATATGAATTTTTATAAACTTTTATTGTATTTCAGATAAAATGATCAGAGTTATAAGCAAAATAACATTTCCGATCAGTGTAATTTTATCAAATTTCTGTGCACGTATCGCTTATTATCAGTCGATGCCAAAAAATATTAGGTTGGGGAAAAAGAAATCCATTATTTTTTCGATAGATGGCTGTAGTGATCGATATCACGTAAAGTATCAATTAAACAATTTCAGATTTATGCTCGTTAGAAAGGTGGCACTTCGTACTAAAATAATTCTTTTTCTGTTTTTTGTTTGGTCCATTCAGTTGGGAGTTACAGGGTGTTAAAAATGGAAGTGAACAAAGAGAAAATTCGGTACATTTTACAGTTTTTCTTTGACAAAGATGAAAATGCAAGCCAGGCGGCTAAAATTGTGAATGGTGTTTATGGTTCCGATACTGTAACAGCCAATTATGTGCAATTTTGGTTTCGTAGATTCCGTTCAGGAATTTTTGATGTTAAAGATGCACCTCGCACAGGTAGGCCGGTCGTCGAAAATGTCGATAAAATCGGAGAAATGATCGAAGTTGACCGGCATGTTAGCAGTCGTAACATCGCCCAGGAGCTAAAAATCGACCATAAAACAGTTTTAAACCATTTACACAAAGCTGGATTCAAAAAGAAGCTCGATGTTTGGGTGCCACACCAATTAACAGAAAAAAACATGATGGATCGAATTTCCATCTGCGAAGCCTTGGCCAAACGGAATGAGATAGACCCATTTCTTAAACGGATGGTGACTGGAGATGAGAAATGGATCACATACGATAACCCTGTGCGAAAACGATCGTGGTCAAAGAGCGGTGAAGCACCTCAAACGGTGGCCAAACCAGGACTAACGGCCAGGAAGGTTCTGTTATGCATTTGGTGGGACTGGAAGGGGATTATTTATTATGAGTTGCTTCCATATGGCCAAAAGCTAAATTCTGATCTCTACTGTCAACAACTGGACCGTTTGAAGATAGCGATTGACCAGAAACGGCCAGAATTGGCCAACAGGAGAGGTGTCGTGTTCCACCAGGACAACGCTAGGCCACACACATCTACAGTGACTCGCCAGAAACTTCGGGAGCTTGGTTGGGAAGTTTTAATGCATCCGCCATACAGTCCGGACTTGGCACCAAGCGATTATCATCTTTTTCTTGCATTGCAAAATTTCTTTAATGATAAAAAATTGGCATCTAGGGAGGATTGTGAAAATCGACTACTAGAGTTTTTTGCAAATAGAGACCAGGACTTCTATGAGAGAGGCATTATGAAGTTACCTTTAAAATGGCAACAAATCATACAACAAAACGGTGCATATTTGACCCAAATCGGACAATCCGAAGCATGTTAAATAAAGTCCTGAAGTTCATATAAAAATAATGGATTTCTTTTTCCCCAACCTAATATTTATCGGAGTATCTATTTATCTTCAGTAAGCTCATAGATAAATGAATGTAAGACTTTAGAATAAGAACGTCATGCATTTATCGGATTTTTCAGAATAAATAAGCGCATTGAAAAAGAAGCCAAGGGGCGATACAGCGCCAACTCCAGTATGAAAAGGACGATGTTTGCTCAACTTTCTGTTTCTTTAGAATTATTATTACTCTATGGATCATATAAATCTGTTAGTATGCTTATTCATATACTAATAGAACTATACACAACAACGGAAAAAATATACTGCATATGAAAAAGGAGGAAAAGCAAGACAGTGATAGAAGATTGCTTCATCAACGAATTTATTATTATTTATTTATTTTTGCCATAATCAAATCATAGTGACATGATTTACGAGCCATCCATAGGAAACTAAATTTTTCGTACGTGGTTTGTAGCTCTGTGATAATTTTTTTGCACACTTTAGGCTAATTATACCGGGACCTACAGCTTAACTGGCATTCCGAACAACAAACAAACATCCATGCCAACGCCAAGATTTCGTCCATGTAAACATAAATTAATAGTGTAAAAATTGTGAATGGAGAGGCTTTTTTTTTTTTTTTTTTTTTAAAAAAGAAAGGAAATATTAATAGGAAACATTAAAAACATAAGCAGCCTTAAAAAATGCGAGATTCTATCCTATTTATTTTAATTATTGTTGCAAATAACATTTCAACTAGTTGCTATTTTCAATCAACCTGAAAGTTTTTTTTTATATATCAGAATACAATCAGAAGAATTTTCAACATTACATTTAAATATTTAAAAAAAAAAAATGGCGTTACACATTTATTTAGTAGATAAATATCTTCCCTAAACTAGTAGATAAATTTGAGAAGATAAATATGAGAAGATCTACGAAAATTCATAAACTTCCATTTTAAAATTTCTCAGAAATTTAATCATTTTCTTAAGATAAGCAACCTTGTATAAACGAAACGGATCATCTGAAAACGCAAATATTCCATGCACAATTCGAAGAAAATAGGGGGAAAAAACAAAAATGTTTACAATAATATTGTAGAAACCAAAACGGCTGCTTCACCAGTAAATGAAGTGAACCAGATTTAGTGCCATGTTTACATTTCATCATTTACTACAGCAAATTGCTGTTTCTTCCGAGCGAAATGAATCACCACAAATCGCCATTTCTCAGAATCTGTTCCACTAAGAATTCAAACGTTCTGCATGAAGACCAGAAAAGGCGAATATGATTTCTTCCCCTTCCAAGGGAAAAAAATAATCCCTTCACCTTCTTTTTTTTGCCATCGGTTCACTGGACCACAAGGGAAAAAAAAAAGAAAAGAAAAGAAGTAATAAATTAATAAATAAAATAAAAGCTTTCTCTCCTTCTACATGAGGCTAACCCACTTCGCACTAGACAGTCCGGCTTTTGTGAAGCATCCGGCGTTTTGGGTGAGGAATGCGATTCGAAATCTGACCCTGGCTGGCTTCGAGTGTTTTCGTTTGGCGAGTTGGAAGCATTTCGCGACGACCAATAGGCGAGCTCGAATGCGGTTTTCGAATGTTTCTCAGCTGTTCTATCCATTCTTCCCACTGACACACATAACGTGGCGCTCGGCACTGGCAGGAGGGAGCACTTGTTGTTTTTCGAATACTTTTGGAATTATCGTTTGACGTTGAGTAACTGTTCGAATCCTTCTTCGCTTTTCCAGTTCGGATTTTCGTTTCGTTTAGAGAAGTTTTGTGCTGTTTCGGGGTGTCTTTTGCAAATTAGAATACAAAGGAAAGAAAAGAAATGGAAGCCATCAAGAAAAAGATGCAGGCCATGAAGCTGGAGAAGGAGAACGCCGTCGACAGGGCCGAGGAGGCAGAACAGGCGGCGAGGGAGGCGAACGTCCGCGCCGAAAAGGTACAACATTCATGTTTTTATTTTGGTAAAATAAATATTGAATATATAGGTATTATATATAGGTATATTGAAATATATATGTATTATATATATATATATATACTTTTTACAAATGTTTTTATTTTGCTAAAGTGAGAAAAAAAATATTGAATATGTATACTATTAATATGTACACTGTTTTTCAAATGTTTTTATTTTGCTAAACTAGAGAAAACAAAATAATATTGAATATGTATACTATTAAAATGTACACATATTCAATGATTATCGTATGTATTATTAATGTATACCTTGATTATAATGTATATATGTATTAATATGCATACTATTGAAATTATTGAATATGTATTTACATATAAAATACCAGATCTTTGGTTCCGAGATCGGCCTTTGGGAGAGGGATGGGGGGGTAGTAATGTTTTCTATTTTCGTATTCATCGTTACGGCCCACACGTTGAGCAATCTCAATTTTTAATCATATTTAATAGTTTCATGGCATCGACAACTGGTCTCTAATTGTACCGAATTTTAACTTAACTTCTTTTATTTTTAATTTTAACGTTATTAATTTTTTTATCTCACTTTTATTTATTTTTTAATTTTTTACGAGTACCATTTTTAAATTTTTAGAAACTTTATTTTTCATCGCTTACTAACATTAAGCGGCCATTATAATTGTAAATTTATATATGAATTAAGATGAGATTAAGGGGTCTCTCCATGGGTACTCCGTAATCAGTACGCCAGTTCCAGTTGCCATTCTATATGTGAAATATATAGAATATATTTTAATATATATATTCAGTATGAAATTCTTCGATTTATTGAAATTCTATGCTTAAAAATACCTTGATCATGAAATAACTATAAAACTGGTGATTAAACTCTCAAAATCATATCACTCTTCTTATAATTAAATGTTTTTTCAAACCTACAAAATTAATTTTTCTTAAAAAAAAAATTGTATTTGACTGTAATGAAAAAAAAAAAAAATCTCTTTATCATTGAGTTTATTTATCATTATATGTTTATTCATCAACCCTACGAAGTAGATTTATTTATGATTTAGTAAATCAGTTTGTGTTCATTCATATAAATGCTATATTACTGATTTGAAAAAAAAAAAAAAATTTTTTTTTTCATTATTATGAAAGTTGTAAGACAAATACTTCATTATGTCTTTTAAAGGGTGTGTTACAGTGCATTAAAATTTAAATAATCGTTCTGAAATCGAATGCTGTATGTAAAGTAGCATTTTTTTTTTTTTGTTCAAACACTCGGAGTTTTTTCAAAATTGTATTGTAGAATTTATTTAAGAAGGACGATCTATGAAAGTGATTTCGTTTTTAACAAAAGCAGTGCTTTCTCAGATTGAAAAACAAAGAGCTCTTGTTTGCGCTTCAACAATTATCTGCTCTTGTTTCTCGATCTTTCTTCACATCGCCATTTTGGTGAATAGAGAATAATCCAAAATATTCTTTTTTTTTTTCTTTTAAAGATTATTGAATTCTCTTCTGAACTTGAAAATATTATATCTGTGTAAATTTGGATTATAATATGTATTTTTTTTTCTGATTAATGATTTTGTATATTTGAGCAATTGTATTTTCTCACAGGCGGGATTTTTTTTTTGTTTTTGTTTTATATCAGAGCTGTCATAATGATAATTAAAAAAAAATATTTTGTTTAAATTTCCATTCTTTTACTTTGCAAAAGATTTAAGTTGTGGAAAAAAAAAAATAGTTCCCTTTACATATTCTCGATTGTTTTATTCATTTAGAAAGAGATTTCAAGATGGATACAGTACACTTTTAGCTTAATTTACATTATATAAGTAAAGAGATTTTGAAACGGTAATTATTGTATTGAATCACTTCATGGCAAACAGCATTAGAATATTTGACTAATACATGAAACTGTATGAAAATTAACTCCAGCAATTTTACCTCAAAAAGTGATCATGTATATATAATTTTTATTCATAAAATCGTATCGCTATTTTTTGTGTGATTAAATATGCTGATCATTATGATTTGTACTTTAAAGGAATTAAATTTATTCGTACTTCTAAAATATTTTAAAGGATCATTATTTTATGCAGATTGTTTAAAGCTCAAAATAGTTATATATGATTTCAAATACTTTTACATATTTGTTGAAGAAAAGTGCAGAAATTTTTTTTTTACTCAAATAAATTGTGGATGTTATTTCTTTGCTACTGATGATTAGTGTTGAAACGTTATCTAAGTATATATAAATATATTATATGATATATATAAATTATAAATTTATTTAGAGGAAAGATTATTTTACTGTGAATTGAAATTAGATAGTATGTAGAAAGAAAATTTTCTGTATTATTTAGAAATCATTTCAGACTTAATATATATATAATTCAAGTTGCCGGGTAAAAGTTTTTTTTTCTGGTTCCAGTTACACAAGTGCGATCTATTTTTTTTCTTGGTGTTTTTTATGAAAGAGTTGTCTTTTGTGTGGCAGCACAATTACTTTACTGTTAGCTTTTAGGAGAACAAATCCCAAGTTCGAATGCGAGGATCGCGGCCGCATTATGGTTTTTTTTTTTGCAGATTTCCATCTGCATTACTCAACCATTTGGAAGCTGTTTTGCACGACCGCGCATTCTAAAAGCAGAGTTTCCGGCCGTTTACACCGGTTATGAAAGATTTCGTCCGCCTCCCATTTGCCGGGGGAAAAGGAAGATTCGGTTTTGTAAAAACAAACCGAAAAAGCAAAACTCAAACGCTGCGAATATTTTCCTGTTTTTTTTTTTTTTTTTTAAATATTGAAAAAAAAAAATTATGTTTAGGTTTAATGAAGTACAGAAAATATTTTAAAAAGAAAATTAAATTTAGCCGATTAATAATAGAAGGGAAAATGTTTTTTTAGAATTTGTAATTTTTTTCATTAAGTATTTTCGGTTATGTATACACTCATTATTATCATTTGGAGGAACCAAAGTGATAATTATGTGCCTGTGAAGAACTAAGTTTTGATAAAGAAAACTGGCGTGAAAAAACATATCATTGTTTCTGTTCCCATAAATACAATTATTTTTATTTTTTGGTGTTCATTACAAAAATATTTTTAAAAAGAAATTTAACGCAAACTTGATATTAATTTGAAATGATATGCATAAGATTATGCCGAAAATACGAAAACGGGTTTAGGTTGGTGTAAGGAACAATTTAATTTTATCAAATAAAAAACTATAATAATAACTAAGACTTTAATTTTATACATTTGTCTAAACTTTTTCTTTTATTTTAAATTTCATATTCTAAGAAATGGTTTGCATTCGTATCTATTAATGGAATATTTCTAAATTCGAATGCAATTATTTTGATTGATTGCTTGAACTCTTTCGAATGTTCTTTTTTTTTCTTCCGAAAAAGGGCCCCACCTGTCGTCCTCGAGTCGCTGATTCCCTGTCAGGAGGTGCCCCGGCCTTGGCCCACCCCTGGCGACCTTGGGCCCTTTAGGGGTTCGCGTGACTCACACGCGCGACAGGTTGTCACCTTGAGCTGAAGTTATCTCCGTTGACCGCAACCGTACCTACCTATTCGGGAAGCAATAAACTGCGACCGTTAAAGAACTCCTTAAACTGATTTAAATCATTGAAATATCCGTTAAGCTTCTCACCATTTCGATATCTTAGTTGTACATTGATTTGTAGCGACGATAATTATAATTAAAAAAATGTGTTAAATAAATAAATGTTAAAAAAATGTTTTTTAAATAAGATTAGGTGAATGAAATGTTGCATTTCATAAACGTTTATATAAATTATTTTCTTACGATTTTGGATTTATTTCATTTTATTGTTTCGCGTTTAGAAAAGTATTGAATGTATACGTAGACTTTTCCTTTTTTTTTTTTTTTTTTTTTTTTTTTTTAATTTTTTAATATTCGTTTTGTGTTACGTAGCACACAGTGACAATGCAAAAACGACAATTCTTTTGTATTTAATAAAACCAAACCAGAATTTGATTGAATCAAATTTGGTTCCCTCTTGTTTTGACAAGTCGCCAAACAGGCGATGATTTTCAAAATTTGGTATGTTGATTATAAAATCAGAAGAATACGGCAACCTTGTCTATCATTACGAGCGTTATATTTTTTGCCTTCCTTTCAGACAAACGAATGTATATATATAATTGTAATTTTTGCAAATTTAAATTGCATTTAAGTTTGCAGAAATTTTTAAATAAGTGCTATTTAAATTTGCGGCTCAGCTAAACTCGTGAAACAGTTCCGACTATTTATTAGGATAAGCTAGGGCAAATCAAGCGACTATTCATCTATCAGAAGCTTTAATTAAACAATTAAAGTTTTTTAATTGTTAATTTAAATCTTTTGGGCTTGCCTTTTGCCCTTATATCGACTTGTACTAAATATTACTCATATAATAAAGCCCATGGTAAATCGAGAATGAGTTGTTTCTAATAAAAGTGACATTGACTATATAAGTTGTTTATTGGGCAAAAAACAGTAATTGTTAACGCTTCTCGATTTTTTTTTTTTTTTTTTTTTTTTTTTTTTTTATAGAACGCTTTCATTTTGCCAGCATTTTTTAATATTTTTTTCATATTTAATCATGTCTTCAAACTGGTTAAATTCGCGTACGATATTAAGAATTTCTACTGCTATTTCATATCTTTTATTGTGCGAGATTTGTCATCTGAAAATCGTTGATTTTTTTGTTTTTATTTATTTTATTCGCCACGGTGGTGACCAAAATATCGCAAACTTTCTCGAACAGTGAAATGACATGCGAAATCGGCTCGATATCGCTCGCCTATATCCAGTGTTTGGGATTTGTACACATCCACAGAGATAGTCCGCACCGCATTCCAGAGATTAAGATCCATGTGACGGTGGGAAGGATTTGCGAAACCAGATTTTTATCGATAAGCTTGCTGAGCTGTCATCAGATCGCATGCTCAGAATGTCAACAAACTGTACCTCTGATAGATATTTCACGGTCGAACAACTGGCGTCCAATGAATTAATATTTTTTCTTTATACATCGGTATATTTCGTGTTCGTCTTATAAATGACACTAACAAGTTCACTAATCCTGGAACACTTTTAGGAGTAACCGCTCCGTATTTGTTCTGTCATGTGTGATAAACACCAGAAAACTTCCACCAGACAGACAAAATGTTCGATTTGAGATACTTTGCACATGTTAACACAATCGCCGACAGTGGATTCGAATCCTCCACGCAATCTGCACGCATTACCACTGGTTGTCGAGTCGAGCAGTAGATAGATTCAAGCAATTATTTCAAAAAGGCACAATGATTAAAACCTTAATGTTAAAAAAGGAACAATGATTAAAATAACGAACAATGATTTTCTAAAGGAACGATAATTGAAATATTAAAATGACGAACGATGATTTTCAAATAGAACAGTGATTGAAATGACGAACGATGATTTTCCTAATGACAGACAGCTAGACAGTTTTATGCCATAAGCAAGGGCTGCACCGACGTTACTCGTTTAACTCTACCCAGGGGGCACGTGTAGGGTGAAGATATGCTACGGCCGCGAGTAACACTAGCTCCACAATGTTCTTCGATCCTATTAGACCGGAACCTACGGTTTCAAGTGGATTCCGAACCACTACAAACATTCATGGCACAGCCGGAACTCGAACCCGAAACTTGTGGTACCGAGCGCCAGAGCGCTAGCCACTCGGCCATCAGGTCCCTACAATAGAAATACTACTTTACGCAGTTTTCACTTTTCTAACTGTACACCGTTATCAGTGCAGCCAAATCATAAAATGTATATTCTTGTTGAGAGATTCTGTAGTGGATAATTTATTATCAACTTTTTCTTCTTTTTATCAATGATTATAATTATAAACAAAACAAAAATAAATAAAGTCCGTATATATAGCCAAGTACTTCAAATTAAAGGAATATGTAAATAGAACTAAAATTTAACCTTCACAATCCAAATAATTATGGAAATCATTTTGAACGTTTTTCTACTAAGCAAAAAATACATACACAAAACTTTAAATTTTACGATTTTAACATGAGCTGTATTCATAAATAAAATTCGATGCAGCTAGCATTTTAAAAGGTAGTTAAAGTAGTCTATTTTTAAAATAGTTGACATTCGTGAAAATATTAATTATGAACGAAATATCACTTAATGAGGCATGTTATTCCTTGTGGAGGAAAATGTCTTTTTGAGAACAATTAATGAAGAAATACGTGCTCTAAAAAAGAGCCTTTTTAGAGAGAGCGAGCCAGTCGCCAAAATTTCCGGAACGCGTGAATCACTTGGCTGGGAAATAGGTCGCTGCTGCCGTCCGCTGGATACTGCCCGCGTCTCCACGCGCAATAAACTAAATCGGTGCTTCCCAAACATGGACACGTTCACTGCCATCGTTTGATGCCGTCGCGGATTTCGGGGTTTTGTTTCGTAAGAACTCAATTGCACCGTTTGGAATTCGGTACTGAAATAGTCAGATGATCAATGTTCGAAGCAATTAGAGTTAGTTTATTTTGATCATCCGTGGGTCACGTGTTCCATTTATATAGACCACGATTAGCTCACCGATGAAGGGAGGACAGCTTGTTGCAGAAATACTTTTAAGGATAACTGCTCTGGTTTGCGTCTTTAATGGAAGAAAATCACAAATAGTTTGACTATCAATGTTCAAAACCTAGTAATTTCTCAGTTCTGTACTCTTAGTTATATTCAGTATTTGAGTTTCCTTACTTTCCAAATCATGCATGAGAAATTTTCTGCTAGGAATTCTGATGCTTTGTAAATGACAGAGAATTTGATTCAGAAACCAAAATTTCGAGAAAAAGGCTCGTGATTCACACAGTTTTGATTGCACAGCTGTTTCTAGAAACGATCGCGTCTTTCGTTTTGAAATGACGCGCATGTGTACTGGCTCCACAAACTTGGAAGATGTAAGCTGTCAGTTGCCGAAGCGATAGGATTTATTTTTGTTTTTAATTTAACCATGCACTACACAAGTATATGACGAGGCTTACAAAAATGAAAAATTCTCAATTTTATGTGTGGGACATAAGACGGATTGAAAAACAAAAACAAGTAATATAAAAACTTTTTTAAAGTCAATTCCTACTTTTTTTTCACTCTATTGCAGAAAGTCGTTTAAAAAAAATTTCCATTCATTTTCTTAAGTTTATCTGGCCTATTGGTAGATTTATGCAACTTATATCTAAAAAAAACTAAAATTAATTAATTAAATTTAATTACTGAATGAATATTTGAAAAAACCGTGTTAACATCCAGTGTCATTCACTACAAGTTAAAAAAAAAAATGTATTTGAACTTGAGTGGAGGAATAGAAAGTGTTTTATGAACGATTGAGAATTTGAACAAGATATATATATGGGGAGAGTGTGAGCTAATAGTAGGAATTGAATAATGAATAAATTAATAATGATACTAATAAAATAATGAAAATAACAATGAATAATACAAATAAAAAAACAATAATAAATAAAAAAAAAAACCATTGATGGTAGGCAGTCTGCGTCTGGCTAGAGGCTTAGACTGGACTGAGTGCTTTCAGATGTATGCTCGCTGACGCTGCCTAATCTCAATTTATCCAAATGTTTTTTTTTTTAAATACAACAGACAAAACAATTTGGCTGAAGTGAAAAAGAAATCTTTATAGAGGAACTACTTTAAAACTCGAAATTCTAGATATCATTGCCTAGGATCAGGCTTAAGTAATCAACAGTAATTAAACACTTATATCCAAATATAATTTTGAACCCGAACTGATTGCTTGAACATATATGGATGTACACTCAAACCTATTTTTATGAGGGGATAGGGACCGCATAAAAGAAATCGCATAAAAAAAATATAATCATAAGTAACTATAAAAAATGTTGTTCGATATACATATAAAAAAAAAAATCTTTTATGTGATAAATAGGGAAGACATAAAACAAAATTCCACATTAAAAATAACGGTCTGATGACCAATTGCTTTTGATACTACATGCATTTCAGATTTGAATCCTGGCGTTGGCATGGATGTTTGAGTGGTTCGGAATCCTGTGGGTTAGACAGATCATTAGATTGGGACCCACAGTTTAACCAACTGCGGGTCCCGGTCTAATTAGCCTAAAGTGTGCACAAAATGACCGTAGAACGACGACAATATTAAACCAAACCAAACTATATTAAAAACATGTCAATCAAAACCTCACGATGCAGCTAGAAAATAGATTTTCCCAAACAAGGAAAAAATGAATTAACACACCAGAACATTTTTAAATGTTTTATTTGCTTATATAGATTCCAAATAGGTGCATTTCAAAATATTTATCGTAGTTAAGTACGCAGATTTTCTCGTGAACTGGATCTCTCTCATCTAATAACATTCGTGGTAATGTGATGCTATAATATCAAGTGGGCCATCTGTTGATTTCTTTTAAATTTGCATGTTATTTTGACTTGTTTTCTTTTTGGATTACCTTTTTTGAATTAATTTTTATTCATAATATGCATTTGATGGAATTTTTTTTATGTGCTGCGCAAAAAAGGGACCGCATGAAAACAAGTTTGAGTGTACTCCAATCTAGCATTATTATTGTCTTTTGTACTGTGGATTTTCGTTGGGAAAAGGAAAATATTTTGTGTTATAGCTGAAACATTACTTTCTTGTATCAAATAATAAAGTGTCTAGCATTCCCTAGGAATTCTGTAACAGTAAGGAGATGAAGATATGTCTGATTCGGGTATCTTGACGTACTTTTAAAAAGGGAAAATTGAAGGAGAAGATACATCTTAAAAAAAAAACACCTAAGTTTCAAACAGAGAATCCAATAACAATGTACCCAATGAGGAGGTTCCCGGAAATAGATGCCACACATTTAACCAATCATAACTAGGATGTGTAGTAAAGTGTGGGTGTTTATGCACACTAAGAAATCAGTTAACGTACTTTGTTACGAATTGTTGTGTAGGCGATGATTTTTTTTCTCCCGTTTGCGTCCTTATGGAGCCAGATAAGGTTTGATGTGATTTCAATATTGAGTGAAATGCTTTGCTTATTTTATCATATCTTTAGACTGGTTAGAGCAGGAGTGTCCAAACTACGGCTCGCGAGCACCATCATTCCAGCCCGCCTTAGTTTATTTTGATTGCATTGCCAAATTTACATACAAATCATACAAAGTATTAATGAGATGACGATCAATTAAGAATAAGTGACGTACATAGGTAATTAACATAATGAAATAAAATGTTATAATTATGATTAATATTTAGGTAGCGGTAACATTCCATTGATAATTGTTTGCAATTCTGGACCAAGTTTACTAGTGGATATTATCAGCCCTTCGAGCCACAGTGTTTATTGACAAACAGATGTTTATAACTAAATTACCACTGCTTAGACACATTTCTTCTGATACTGCAATCATGCAATCCTTGATTAATTCGCCTTCAGTTCATGGTTACTCATGTTTCATTATTGAATGAGCCGCGCGGAAACTAGTTCGAGTTGTTGCTTGTTCAGCATTAACTTTCTTAAACAACAATTGCTGAGACTTCAACTTGCGTTTCAAAGATTCATGTTTATTTTCTGCAATATCGTCTACTTTGCAAGCCAGTGTTTGCTGACATATTTTTCAATAAATTAAATACTTCTGCTGCAGCAATCCTTGATTAATTTGCCATCAGTAGATGGTTTCCCGTTTCGCTATTGAATGAACCACGCGAAAACTAGCACGAGCTAGCATCTTGTTCTTCTGAGATTTCAACCAACATTTAAAAGATTCATATTTTTCTAACCGTAGGCTATCTGTAAATTTGAAGTAATTCTGAAAATATTTAGTCTCATTATACCTTTTCATATTGTATTCTTTAGGGACTGATATTGGTCCATTGCAAATTATACACATTGCCTTATTACTTGGCTCAATCGCGAAATATTGATATCCCCATTGCTCTTTAAATGTTCTGCATTCACTAACTATCTATCTTTTGTTCCTTTTTGATATTTGTACAAAACCACACAAAAGGCAAGTAACTTCAAATCAGTATAATGCAAAATTTGGAACTGTCCAATTCTAGGTTGTACAAAAAGTTTGGAGATTCCTGGATTAGAGGATTGTTAGTGCTATTGGTAGTTGCATACGGGCACAATCTTTGTAGTTAGATAATTGGGCACGGTTTAAATACGCATTAATGGCTCTTTGCTTCAATTCAATTTCAATTTTATTGTGTTTGTGGACCACTTGCGCATTGTGTAGATATAGCCTTATGGTTTCTGGTATCGTGGGAAGTTTAATATCTGCATCCTTTTTAAATATAAATATTTAATATTTTTTATGGAAAAAACATTAGTTTGTTACCTTATGTTATGTTAGGTTATGCTTTTAACAAGCAATGAGCACTGATATTGTTTTCCTGAACCAATATTTGGAGAGTGTAAGCAATTAACATACTTAAAATTAATCTATGGTATCATTATAAGTGGTAGAAAACATAAATAATCTCGGGGGAAATGGAACAGTTGTCTTGACGTCTGATAAAGATATACCTTGTGTCCTTTTTGGACTATCAAGACTGCTTGTGAATGTTTACACTACAGAGACTTGGCAACAGAGCATACATATTACATGAACTGACGTTATTTAAATTTATCTTAAAAACGGCAGATTGAAAGTTTTTTTTGTTTGTGTGCGGAAGATCCTTGATGAAGAACTTCCTGGATTGCCAGTATCTTGAGCTGGCACTGTGGCATGGGATGAACGCAAAGTGATATGGCAGAAAAATCGAAAAGACCCTTATTCATTTTATGTGGTGTTCATCTCGTGCATGTATGTGGAATTATGCATATTTTGTGGTGCTCTGACTTTCATGTAAACTTTTCAGTTTGCCCCATCTTTTATCCAGGGTTCAAAAATTCAAAATTTAACAGAGCCAGCGATATTTGAGTCTTTTAACTATATTCAGAAATCATTTAGACAATATTAGAATTATAAAAAAAAAAAATCTTGATCTTCTGTAAGAACATTTTCGAATCTCTTCCCCCCCTTTTTTTTTTTTTGTCAAGTTTAAAAGTGTTTTGAAAGTCCGCAGACACACGAATGATTCAGCGTTTAAATATTTTAATTTACTGGTTGAAAAGCATTTTTTTTCTTTCCTAAATAACGTTTGGGTGGGTGCAAAAAAAAAAAAAAAAAAAAAAAAAAAAAAAAAAAGTAGAAAACCACAACGACCAGCGTTGAAATGGGATTCTTGAAAACGATTTTTTGCTGGGACAAAAGAAGTTGATTGCACGTGCTGGAGTGTCGACGACCCCGCGTTTTTTTCCACTTTTTTTCTTGTATCGGAATCCACATTTGATGGCTGTTAAGAAAAGTTTATACAATAGGAAGTTGCCTTCCGGGAGGATTTCCGGAGTAAACATTCAAAACATGGAAAATTCCTACCATGCATGCGAGGCACTTTTTTTTTGCCACCATCGAGTCTCTCGTTTCTGAAAGCAGCACACTCAAAAGGCGCCACCTGCGGATTGGAACTTGAGTTCTCCTGCATGCTACATGGTCACAGTGCAACATGTCGAACATATTTATCTTGAGCGTATCTTGGTTTGCTTTGTCGCTGTACGGTCATTTTTTGCACACTTTAGACTAATTAGACCGAGACTTATTCTTTAACGTGAATTATGAACTACTCACAAACATCCATGCCACCGCCATGATTCGAACCTGAAGCTTGTAGTACCAAAGGTCAGAGCGCTAGGCAATTGGTCATCAAACCGCTGAGGGTGTCTTGGAGCATTAGGAGCATGCATTGTATATTAACTATCTTGCTTAGCAATCATGTTTAGAATTCGTATAATATAAATGCGCCTCAGAACAGATTTCCATCTATAAATGTTGTCTGGCCGTAGTATTTCTTTTTATGTTGTCAGTCCAGTTTATTTCCCCTTGCAATCTAGTTACCAAAACCTTTTTAGTGGTTTGTTTTCGATAACTATTCGTTCTAATTACGAGATGCCCGTCAATTTCCCTTTGGACGCAGTACGGTTTTATCTTCTGCTGTCTTTTTGGAGCTGTATTTCTTCTTTAAACTTAATGTTATGAATTGGAAAGATTCATTAAATGTCACTTATTTATCTACTAATACATCTTAACTTTTGATTACACTTTGCAGTAGCCTCCTGGCTTGACACACACACACACACACACACACACACACACACACACACAACATTGTAATAACAGCCGTTTTGCTCTTTCTGAATTTCCAATCTACAATTAACAGATTATTGTTGCACTAACCCCTACTAGCTTTCAGTTTTGCATTTTTTTGTAACAGCCACTCATGTACTCTATCGCTGCCTTAAAGTTCGCTATTTTCTTCCATTTTTTTTTATCCCTAGTTATTAATCGGAAGTGATTTGTTAGATTTCACTCGAGTGAATCTTTTAGTGATTTGTTTGATTTCACTCACTGTGACAACAGATGTTTTAAAATTTTCTCAGCCAGTGAACGTGTACTTTTCGCTCTGCCGTGACTTCCCGAAATTAGCCACAAACTCTTTAAATTCTTTAAAAATGTTCAATTAAATAAAGGAAATAGATTCAGGACTTTTCTTTTACCGCCAAAATCCACTTGACTTTTGATTATAACTTGCAGCAGCTTCCGGGTTACTATATGTATAATGATGGCTTGAGTATACTTCTGTTTTTTAATAAGTCTAACATGATTTCCGTCTTGCCTGTTTTGAGGTGAGGAGATTCCGAGGAGAATTTTTAGATAACGTCCAATCTTGTCATCCTTCATGAGATTCAAATAAGGAAAATAAGACAGAAAAAGGAAAGATAAATTTGGGTAATTTTTATTTATGTATCTATGCCATATAACTGCTTTTGTATTTACTTTAGTGTAAAGCAGTATTTAAACTATTTTTTACAACCTTATTAATGTATATTTTATCAATAATTAGACATTTTTTGTGGGAATATATGAATCATTTCCCCTTTTGGGGAAAAAAAAGGGATGTTTCGTTTAATATGCTTCCTCTTTGGGTTTTTTTTTGTTCTAATGCAGCTGGCAAACACTTAGGCAGTTGTCTTTGATGCCTTAAGACAAGCGCCGCACAGACGTTACTCACTTAGCACTATCCAGGAGGTGAGTTTAGCTAGAAGATAAACCACGGACGCGGAGTAACACTACCTCCGCAACGCTATCCGAACCTGTTGGACCGGGATCTACAGTTTAAAGTGGATTCTGAACTACTGCACACAATCATGGCAGCGCCAGGTCTCGAACCCGAAATCTCTTTGGTATAAATCCAAGGATCTATATCGGGTTTCGGAGGTATATCACCGATAAAAACAGGCTGATATATAGTACATGTTTCAAAATTTTCCAATTTCATTTTGATTAGTTATGTTATAATTCGTTGACTTAAAATAACTTGAGTTTTTTTTCTGATGCGATTGTGGTCGGCCAAATGTTGCGGCTGTCGACGCAACAGCATCTTATCAGCAGCGGTTCTCGAGAGGCGTGACTCACCGCTGCTCTTATCGGCTCCTCCGAACAAGGCCGTCACTGCAAGCTCTCTTTTTAGGGAGACCGTCCGTTACTTTGTTTATTTCAAGGGTCTACAGTGTAATGCGTTCATTTTTTTTAAAGGGGTTCCATTTTCTTCTTTCTTCTGTCTAAATGACGTGTTACCGATTACAACGGTTTTTTTGTAGTTCCTACTCAGAGTAATAAATTTCTGATTGCGTTATGGACTAAAGGAATAAAAGGGGGATTTTTTTTTTTTTTTTTTTTTTTTTTTTTTTTTTTTCCTTAATTTTTTCAAATTTAAGCAATTATAAGACAACTCCATCAATTTTGAGAAAAATAGCGCTCTGAAAAAATATAATTTTTTTATATATTTTTTTTTTGTTTTTTTTTTTGTTGTAAATAACTAAGCAAGTATTATTGCAATCGTATTTAATTTGCACAAATAAATCAGTGTCATTTATTTTTTGTGCATTTGTATTTGTGTGCATTTACATTTTCACTTTTTTTTCTTTATCAAAGGATCTGTTAGTGTGAGATCTAAGCTTGCAAGAAGATAGAGTTCGATGGAGATATAAACAGGAAGATAAAATTAAGATAATCCACAAAATCATTAAATGTTGTCATAGAAATATTTCATTTTCTAACACTTATTATGTGTAGAGTTTTGATATTGATATGTGTAAATTTTTTGTAATTAGTTTTCATGGATTTTTATGTACTTTAATACTATTAATATTTTCATTTCAAGAATCTGTATAATATTATACAATAGTGTACAATATAATATTTTTTTCTCTTTTCCACATCGCACCCCCGTTGCCATGGCTTTGCACCAACCTGCAACTACTTCTCCTAACTACTTCTTTCTTTTTTTTCTTAAAATTACCAAAGACACAGTTGTTCTCATGCTGAAATAATCTCGCCGTTATCTCCGACACATAGAGCAAACAAAGCCGATCAAAACCCCATGTGAATCAGCAATTCGCAAACACTTCCACTCATCTTTCTCGATACACATTTCACAAACGCGCGTGACACAGATATTGCTGGGTTTTTTTCTTAATAGTGGAAAAGCATGTAAATGAAATGCCAGCAAGTTAAATACAGTTTTAAGTAATTTCAGAAAAATATTTGTGAAATTTTTTGAATATTTTTTCTTTCAAATTTTTTCTACATGTTTTTTTTTTTTAATTACATTAAAAGTTGAAGTGTAAAGAACAATTCGATTTTTTTAGCATATGTGTTTTCTCTTTTATTTTTTCACCTTTAACTGCTTCCAGATCAAGTGCAAAAACGTTATCACACTGCTTTGTTTCGTTACCTTCAATGCTAAACAAGCCAGTGCTATCACTCACCTAAAGGATTTTTCGCTGCGCTCCTTCAACAATTATCCTCCGTATCTGAATTGTATAGTAAAGCATTACATATTCTATTTCGCGGAAACCTGTGAAACCCAAAACTAAATATGCTACTCTCGTATCCCCTGAAGAGTACAAAGCAATCAAATAGCGTGGCGCTCCCGAATACTATTGGCCATGTTGATCACAGTATAAATCAGGGATGGTAAAGATAAAACTTTTCAGGGAACAGGGAACTTTTCGGTCGCGGGCCAAAAATTGAAAAAAAAAAAGTTTGGCGGTCCAAGATAAATTTTTCTAAAATTTTAAAAACAATATACAAGTATTACAACTTAAATATGCTAATGAGATGAATGAAATTGCGATTTCATTTTTAAAAGTTTCTTATATTGAGGTTCGAAGTGGGATGTACTGATTCTTAGGAACGAGGCTAAAGGCTCATCTGTCAGCCTACTTCTGAAATAATTCTTTCTAAGGTTTATAGTTGAAAACACCTGTTCACATATATATAAGATGAAGCAAACATAGAAGTGATTTTCTGGTCGTGAGATATTAAATTTGGGAAACTCACTTTCGATAATGATTTGTAAAACTCTGTTTGACATATTTAGCTTGGCTTAGGCAAATTTAGCTTTAGCATATTTAGCTAGTTTAGTTTGCTATTTCCGTTGATTTATGTTTTGTGGAACAAAAATAGAGAAATTAAAAAGATCACCAATCCTTTGAAAAAAAAGGAAGGAAAAAAAATATTTATTCAAAGTAGAAAAAGAGATGGATTTATAATATATAAATATATATTTCTTATAATTTGCCTCTTACCGGCAAAATTAAAATTCTATCTGCGGGCCGTAGTTTGCCCATCCCTGGTATAAATCCTCGTCCAAGGCTACTAGGTACAATCGACTAGGTATGTAAAATAAACCAGTGCACTAGCTTATTGGGTGAACGTGTAATTTTAGATCTTATCTTAATAGTGCTATCGAGTTTACGTACGATAACATTTGTTTTCCATTTCACTCATTTCCTTTATTTATTTAAATCGAGCTTGCCAAATTAGGAGAGGTTGCAGACCGTAAAAAGCATCAATGCAATGAATGCTATACATAAACTGTTGCTTGTACAGAATACAATGGATAAAATATATTGGTTGAAAACGATATTGTAAAAAACATTAGTTTGTTTCAAATTACTGAATATGTTTCTAACTTATGACAGCAATTTGCCAGGTTGACGGAGAACCTTGGTTGCATAGCAACCTCTGTCTCCTGCTTTGTGAGTGAGAGAAGTTTCTTAAGCTTTCATACCATTGATTAGATAGAAAAGGAGTAAGATATATATATTACTCCTTTCTAATCAATGGGCTTAAGAAATAAAAAAAATAATAAGTAATGCTTAAAAAATAATGCTATAATTAAAAAATTAATTTTTTATTTAATGAAAGAAAATTATGTATATATATAATTTTATTATTATTTTTAAGTAAGGAATTAAGGGTACTGTTTCTTATTAAAATTGAAGTTTTCCAACGCAATGCGGGTTTTTTTATTTTTTTTTATTCATATTTTTACAATTAAATACAGGGGGAAAATCAACACAAAACTGAGTTAAGGAAAAGAAAAAAAAAATTAGTGACCGCTTTGTGAAAGCCTTAAGTCCATTCTTATCTCAAAATAAAATAAAAAAATCTTCGAGTAATCATTCGAAAGGAAGTTCAGAGTTGTTCCATCGCGGTCCCGAATTGAATCAATTGAGTTGCGAACGCTTTCGAATCACGGCCAGTAAAAAAAAATCGTTTGAAACGGCAGACGATAATGGTGCCCAAAGGGGAAGCGAGCAGCAATTCGGGAAAAGTGTGTGAAGGTGACGTTCGATTTCGCCACGCTCTTCGTCTCAATGTCGACGCCCTTAAAAGGCAAAGAGGCGGGCTGCGCACTTCACTTCGCTTCCGTATCGGGAGAGGCACCTTCTCCGATGACCGATGAACTCAGCCCCGACTGGACGCGCCTTAATTGGCTGCCGATCTGCAGATTAAGAACGTTTATTCAGAAACTAGTGTCCGTGGATCGCTTTTTCATCTTTTTTTCTTGCCAATTTGGCGTGTTCTTGGCGTGATTGTTTTTTTAACCCTTCTAAACGGGCATTTCCAATTTTTAGGTAATAGTATGTGTATTAAATAAAACGCATATTTCTTCATAATTTTTGTTTATTAATGAAATGAAATGAATGAAGTGAAAACTATTGAATGTTAAATGCTGTCTTACGCAAATGTGTTCTGTAAAAAAAAAAAAAAAAAAAAAAAAAAAAAAAGCTATTAAATCTCTTGGGTGTTGATTTGGAATAAAAATTAAATTTTTGTTAGGTTTTTTTTTTTTTTTTTTTTTTTTTAACATTAAACATTATGTTTTTTTATTAACCGAGTTTTAAACAAAATGGCATTTCTGGTATCTATTTATCTTTAATAAGCACATAGTTAAATAGCATAGCATAGCATAACACGTGTAACTTGAGAAGAATTTCAGACATTTTTCGGAATTTTCAGAATCTTTTCTTAGCACGTTTACGTTTTCTATATAAATTCCCGCAGGAAAAAGGGGCCAAGAGGCGATGAAGCGTCGGCTCTCGTACGAAAAGAAAGGGAGATGTTTTCTCTAACTTTCTGTTCCTTTAGAATAGAAGATATTTATCTCTATTCTATATGTGTTTAGAAAATTATGGTATTTTTTTAGAAATTAAGAATTTTTTTTTCTTTTTAAAAAAAAATTGTAGCGTGCCCTACTATCTTTTTTTTTTTTTTTTTCTTTTTCCTATCCAAAAGCTATGTAATGGAATAAGCTACATGAAAACGGAGCGTATATGCCTACATTATGTATTTAGCATGGCTCAATCATCAATTTTGATACGGTTGGCAAATATATGACCTCATTGTTCATTTCATTTTTCTAGGTCAAATTTAAATTTTTGCTTCCTTAAAGAGGCATTTCTTCAGATCTCCCTCAACCTTATCGGTGAGCTTTCTAAAATGAATAGCTTCCGAAGTTCTAGTTATGTCTATCTATTTTGTATTCGAAATTCTCTTATGTCGCAGACTAGTATATGCCATTTTAGCAAGCAAAGAATAGTATTTTTATTTATTTTTAAAAATTTAATACTATTAATTTAGTTTATTATTATTTAACTAATTTATCCTTTAAAATTTTGAAAAAAGGAACTATTTTTTGTTTGCCAGTTGAAATAAATTGAACTACTATGGCGAACGGTAAGCTAATAATTTATTGTTCGCCATATTGAATTTTTTTGCCACAAAATATAATTAAGCATTTTAATGCGAGGACTCATTTATGTAATGGTGATGAATATTTAAAAAAAAAAAATTTTTTTTTTTTCACCTGATGTATAATAATTTTTTTTTATTATTAATACAGAAATATGTGATTTGTGATAGGATGGTAGTTAGCGCGTTGGGTGTCAAAGCCAGGGGTGCTTGGCGTGAAACTGTTAAGCGATACAGAACCGAAAACATTTTTTGTTCGGTATGGCTTAACAGTTTCACCGTTAAGCGATACCGAAAGCAGGATAGGCGCGTTAACACAAGTATGGGTAATATCTTTTAATGCAATACAAGTAAACAAATGTCCTATAGAATTCTTTTTCTAATGCAGCTGGCAAACACTAAGACAGTTGTCTTTGATGCTTTTAAGGTAAGCGTTGCACCGACGTTACTCGCTTAGCACTACCCAGGAGGTGCGTGTAGCTTGAAGATAAGCTACGGACGCGGGGTAACACTATCCCCGCAACGCTCTACGATCCTATTAGACCGGGACTTACTGGTTAAAGGGGATTCCTGACATACATTCATGGCACCTCCGGGACTCGAATCCGAAACCTGTGGTATCGAGCGCCAGACCTATAGAAATCGAATGTAAAATAACCCAGTCGTTTGCTGAAGTGTACTGTCCGTCACGTGACAAGCAGGGGTGGGGAAATCGAAGATTTTTAAAGTAAATGGAGTAGGTTTAAAATCCGACTCCCGACCCTCTTTTTAAAAATAAATTCTATTTATTTTTAAAATTTTTGAAAGTAATGTTAAAATTAAATGATAATGAAGCAATATCTATTGTATCCGATTATAATATTAATTATGTAATCCGATTATATGTTTTTTTAGGCTTTGTGTAAAATGGGTTGTTTAAGTGTTTAGTCACCACCAAAGGTGGGGAGAGGAAATTTATTTGGAAAATTGGCCTATTTTTTAGTTTCGCCTTAAAAGTTAATCTCTTTAACATTTTATTATTAATGTTGTTTATTTTTTTTACAATATTGTTAATTCTGCAGTCACTTTTATTCAACTTTTAGTTCTTTTGACGATTTATAGATAATTTTTGGATTAGTAACATAATAATTGGATTTTTGGATTGGTTTTAATATAATCATGTAATAAAATTTATTCAAACTCGTGGCAGTAGGGATGCAAGGAGTCAGGAATCGGAATCAAGCGTCTGTTTAAAAATACGACTCCCGACTCTTTTTAAAAATCTTATTTTTTCAAAATTCTAGGAATTAATGTTAAAATTAAATATTATGTAGGCAATTCGGTTGCATCCTTCAATAATACAACCGGTAGCAAATTACTGTGACTGCTTTAGCAGCAATCGAAGTAAGTGTTGAGAGAGTGGCAAGCGCTCCGGCGCTCGGTACCACAAGTTTCGAGTTCGAGTCTCGGCGGTGCCATGGATGTTTGTAGTGGTTCGGAATCCACTTTAAACCGTAGGTCCTTGTTTAATAGGATCTTAGAGCTTACGCGTCCGTGGCTTATCTTCAAGTTACAAGCGCCCCCTGGGTAATGCTAAGTAACGTCTGTGCAGCGTTTGCCAGCCACATTAGGGGGGAAAAAAAAAACTTTATAGAATGGTAAAAAAATGTTTTGTTTCGGTTTTCTGGAAGAACATGTCCAAAAACATGTAGTTTCTACAACAACAAGCCGGAATGTGTGACAATTCTATTTAAATATCTGTCGAATGGCATAATTTGAAAACATTGTTATAGATATGAGTTCGATAAAAGTCATTAAAATTATTTCATAAGTTTTCTAAATCTATTAGTAAAGATCGCAGTTCAGAACATTAGGGTAATGAGACAGGAGATGGCAATTTTTCGGCCAACTCTGCACCCATTGGAGACGAGAATTTTGGAAGTTCGAACCGGCAACCCTCATGTGCGGTCAGTTTTATGACTGCTGCATGAATCCATGAGCAGACGGCGCCCATCTCCTCTTGATGACTGGCATGACGCTGGGCGTTTCTTTTTTTTTCTTCGTGCCAGCAGCGTCTCGGGATGTGAGCCTGAACGAAATTCGGTCACACTTCTGCACCGAGGGATTTTTTCTGCTTCCACAGAGATTCCCTTTGTTGGATGCAGATTGATTGGGCTGGAAATTTTTTTTTTTTTTTTTTCCGCTTTCAGCTGTGTAGATATTCATTGTGGGGGAGAAACGAGGGTTTCATAAACAGTTTCTTTCTTTTTTCTGCTGATAAAAATGATACATCTTTGAAAACAAAAAATGATTCGTTTCGGAAGATTTGTTAGTCTTATGGAACAATCTTGAGGCAAAAGGGAAGTCGGCCAAAAACATTTCTGACTCCTGAGTCGGATTTTTTTTTTTTTTTGCCCCGAATCGATTTCTAATTCCGTAATTTTACACTGTAATTTTATGAAGTACGTTCTTCCCAAACTGATTAGCGGCCTGATGGTCAATTGGCTAGCGCTCTGGCCTTTGGTGTCACATGCTCCAGGTTCGAATTCTGGCAATGGCATAGATGTTTGCAAGTGATTCGGAATCCACGTTAAACTGTAGGCCCGTGTCTAATTAACACAAAATGAGCTTAAAGCTACATACCAAACCAAATCCCAACGGATTTAGAAAATGTGTGGAATAAATTGAATAGCCCTACTCGTGGCCAATGGTAACGTGTGTAGCTAAGCGTGCAGAAAGGCTGAGGTTCGAATCCGCTCCCGACATGGTTGTAGTCACTACTTTCAGAAACGAGAGACTCGATCGCAGTTGTGACAGTGTGTCTCGCATCGGTAGTCAGTCTACATGATGGTTGCGGGTTTTCTCTCATACGAAACTCAAATACGGGCAGTTACCCCTAAAAGTTCTCCCGGTAGGCACTATCATTACCTTTAACAAATCGGTGGGCTATTCATGATTCACGAGGTCCACCGATGTTCCATCCTCATCTTTCTAACGGGTAGAGGGCTATATAGCCCTAAGTACAGGATAAAGTGTGGAAAAAGAGAAAAGAAAGATATTGAATGACTTTTATTAAACTCATATATATGTAAAAAAAATTTTTTAATGCGAAAAGTATTTACTTTCTTTCTACAGGTTTAAAAGTGTAGTATTTGCTTTTAACTTAAAAGATGTCTTTATACTCTAAATTTGCTTATCAAAATAAAATAAATAAATGCCCTATAAAAATAAGAAGTTAAAAATTAACTACCAAAATTAAACTAAATAACAAAAATTGATAACGAAGTACTATAGTAATAAATTAAATTAACAGACACCGAAGTACTTACTAGAGAGTCTACCAGTAGGCACACGGCCTTGGCCCACCGCGGCCAAGCGCCATTGTAGAAGTACCATAGAATAGCTTAAGACAAGCAAAAAAAAAATTCACGTTTTAAGATACTCTACTTCTAATACATTAAATATTTCTTCCGAAGTATAGAAGATCTTCTTTCATTGGATCTAATGCAGATTTTATAATCCTCAGTTCTGAGAAAAGTCTGACAATATTCACTTGGTATACTGCTAAAGCAATCACTTTTGCATTACTGGAGGATATAATTGAATGGCCTCCTTAACATTTCATTATGACATTAATTCTCAACATTTTTCTCAACAACAACAACAACACATCTGTTAGCAATAGCCACACGTGTGAAAGCAATATACCACACCGATTATTTTTAATATTGTTAACGACAAGGGTATGGTTTAGCCTGACTGAGAGCAATCTCCCACGCCTATGAGACATGGACTCAATATGGTTATCAGGAAGGGTATAATTTAGCTAGTTAAACCCAAACTAATATTCCACATCTATGAGGCTTCGAGGAGGGACTTGATATTCTTTCTGCAGATTAAATTTTTCTAGCAGCTGTTTCTATGAGATATAACATTGGCAACCTTTATCCATACACTTTCTCTGTCATTAACATATATAATTTAGTTGATTTTTGAGGAACTAGGTCATTCAACTGGGATTAAATATTTTGGGTTCATTCGAAGGATTTCTTCGTCGAAATGGAAATAGCCACCCACGCACGATGAAGTCCGACGCTATCGCCCATGGGAAGGAAGGCATTCTCGATTGTTGCAATAAACATGAAAGTTTCTCTTCTATGTCATTTAATCTTCAGCGATCCATTTTTGTGGATATTTTGTGGAATTTCCGACTGCACATTAGTGCCATACAATGAACATGTGCATGCAATTTAATTTGACCATACTATTAAGCAAACTCCAAGAGCGCAGCCCGTCATTTTGTGATAGACGAAGCGGCGGATCCAAGCGACAAAATAGCGAGGACCCATATTGTAAAGTACACATTATACCGAGCGAAGAAGGAGAAAAGTGGCGGCAAATTAAAGAGACATTGATTATACATTTAACTAGGCAACCGTATGTGTACTTTAATTAGGACTCAATGGCCCGCTCTGAAAAAAGGCGATTTGATGGGCATAAAAGAATTTCGTTTGAGGAAGAGATGAATAGAACAACGTTCTTGTCATCACAGACGATTAGTGTTTAATCTGACACGAGTTGGCTTACAGTCCGGAGAGAATGTGGAATAATTCTGTATTTGTAAACAAAAGTGCCTGATTTGCAGATTTGGTGTCGCTCTACGGTCATCTTGTGCACACTTTAAGGTAATTAGACCAGGACCTACAGCTTAACGTGGATTCCGAACCACAAACAAACATCCATGCCACGACCAGGATTCGAACCTGAAGTCTGTAGTAGCAACGGCCAGAGCGCTAGTCAATTGGCCATAAGACCGCCTTATTTGCAGAATATGGAGTGATGGTGGTATCTCTATCAATGGCATTACTCACTTATATATCCACAAAAATGGATCGCTGAAGATTAAATGACATAGAAGAGAAACTTTCATGTTTATTGCAACAATCGAGAATGCCTTCCTTCTCATGGGCGATAGCGTCGGACTTCATCGTGCGTGGGTGGCTATTTCCATTTCGACGAAGAAATCCTTCGAATGAACCCAAAATATTTAATCCCAGTTGAATGACCTAGTTCCTCAAAAATCAACTAAATTATATATGTTAATGACAGAGAAAGTGTATGGATAAAGGTTGCCAATGTTATATCTCATAGAAACAGCTGCTAGAAAAATTTAATCTGCAGAAAGAATATCAAGTCCCTCCTCGAAGCCTCATAGATGTGGAATATTAGTTTGGGTTTAACTAGCTAAATTATACCCTTCCTGATAACCATATTGAGTCCATGCCTCATAGGCGTGGGAGATTGCTCTCAGTCAGGCTAAACCATACCCTTGTCGTTAACAATATTAAATAGGCTCGGTGTGGTATATTGCTTTCACTCGTGTGGCTATTGCTAACAGAGGTTCCTATAAGAAGCCATACCTACTCGATAATCACACTAAGTACATGTCTCATAGGCGTGGAATATTGCTTTCGGTCAGGCTTAATCTACCTTCCTCGATAATCATATTTAAGTCCATAGTCTATAGATGTGGGGCATTGGTTTCAGACAGACCTTCTCGATAACCGCACATTTTTGCACCATTCAGTCATAAGTTTCAAGCATTCAGTAATGTAAAAAATTCATCCATCTATTTTCCCGCCATTTTTAAGTGTAAAGGATTTTTAAAAAGATTTAAGTGAATGTTTGGGAATTCAACAGAAAGTAAATGTCTCGTTTAATATTAAATTCTTCCAGCAAATATTAATATGATGTATGAATAATATTTATCATGTTTGTTTATGACATTTGGCGACACATCGATTACTCGAATTGCGCCAACAGTGTAGAAGTAAAGTATCAAATAATTATCCAAAAATTACACCAATGAATATTGCGTAATTTGGTGTCATCGGGAAATTTTTTTTTCTTGATTTCGTTATCAGCAAACAAGACCCTATTCTTGAAAAGAGGAAGAGCCTTGAAATAAAGTTTCGCTTTCTGACATCTTGAACCACATCTCTCTCCCACGACAGCTGTGTTGTGATTGGTCCTTTGCGTTTTAAGACTGTTTATCCGCGCCACTTTCGTGAAAAAATTCTCCAGTAGATGATGATAGAAAAAAAAAATAATTTGAATGTTTGTGGGATTACGCAATCCCAGTTGAGTCGCACTCATTCCAGAGTTGCGTTTAGTGATCTGTTTACCCAGTATTTCTTCATCTAAATATTTATTCGTTTATTCTGAAAGATTCATTCGGGAGACGACGACGTCCATTAATTCGTGAATCGATGAAAGAAGGTTAGGTTGATTTATTGATATACGGAGGAGGCAGAAGTGCTTTTTTTTAAATGTTCTGTAACCCACAAATGGTGTTCCAATCGGTCTGCAGCATCACTCAAGATCTGCGCAATTACGGCTGTCTGGAGGCGCCATATGCATAGGGGCTCAGGAGAATGAGAAAATAAAAATAGAAAATCCAAGAAGAAAAGTTTCTTTTTTTCTTTCTAAAAAGGTAAACGTGAAAGTAATAAAAAGCCCGGGCATTTTAAATTGAAAATTGGTCTTACTTTTTGAACACAGTAGTATATAATTACTAGTAGATAGCTTCATGCACATACTTAGATTTAAAGATAGCGGGCAATGTTCCGCTATATTTAAATCTAAGTATGTGCATGAATTAAAAATACATACAATTGAAGTTCTATATCAATTCATGTGTTCAATTAAAATGACATGAATTTGATTGTGTATGGGGATCCATTTTTTCACCTATGTCATTGCCGTTTTGTTTTTATTATTATTTCTTCATCTTGCTAAATGATTTATTGGAGTTGCCCAAGGGAATCCAATTTTGTAGTATTTGGTTCATTAATTTTTCATATGCAATGTCTTTGGATAAAATGCTTTTATTGAACAGCAGTCAAAATGTGGAAGGGGAAAAAAAAAAATCCAATCTTCATTTAACTCTGTTAAAAATAACAGCGTTACCTGTCGGATTTAGTACAAACTACTCTCTAAACACTCCTGACACTGATAAGAACAAACTGTTAAATTTTCAACGACATATGTTGAGTAGTTTTCGCGTCTATAGAGCACACATACGAATATTTCTTTTATTTATGTAGATATATACCGCAGTTTAATTACTTATATTCCATATATTATACGTTAGATATATTTATAAATTATGTAGATAATAATTAAATAAAGTAAGGCACTTTTAAACAATAACAGTTGAATAAGACTTTAATAATCGGAATACAAATAGTTCTACACGATTATTTCCGTTGCCAACATAAAAAGTATAATATACTGAGTAGTGATGTCATTTATAGTTCAAGAACTTAATAAGTGAACAGGACTTCCTACATATATAATTAGATTTTAGCCGCTTGGAAAAGATGCATCCCGGCCGAAACCCCAATTTTTGTAGGGTTACACCGGTTTCAACAGATTCATCCCCGCCGAAGACTTCTCTACCAGTCTAACAAAAACTTGACTTTTGCAGTGGGTGTCTAGGGGATTGGACATACAAAACGCAGTAACGGGACGTCACTTTAAATAAAGCCATTTATTCCTATGATATTTTACAATGATATTTACATTAATTGTTAAACATTCACAACCATTTTCTACCGCTGCTTGACGCAGCCTCCCATCCGTTCTTGTGTCAGCTAGCGTTCTCTTCCTCTTTTTTCATCTACGGGGCCCTCTCCCCTTCTCGTGGGGTCAGAGTTCAAAGTTCAATACACCCCCACGTTGTAAACAGGCTGTGTCAAAGACAAGCAAGTGTCGCTATCTGGTGGTTACGACACAAACAAATCTCACATATATGTATGCACATTCCTCCCTCCCCCCCAGAAGTTTCATAAACATCAATGCTGTAAAAACAATCCTTTAAAATGTTTTTTGTTAACAAAAATTAAAATCTTGTGCGATCAGAAAAATAAACAATATTCTAAACATAAAGAAACACTACAGTTGTGGACGATGGAAGAAAGCCGACTTTTACAAAAAGTTGTTATGCGATGCGCATCTGTCAGTGGATGGAAAAGAGCTGAAATGAAGTTAATAGATAAGAATTAAAAGAAGGCCGAATTCATGATGATCTGCGATACTGATCAAGATTTTTCATCTCTCTAGCAAATATGACGATAACAAGTCATGGGAAAAATGTAGTATCTTTTGTTTTCATTATTGTTCTTAAATACATGTCTTTTTTTTTTTTTTTTTTTTCTTTCGGTTTCCTATTTTAATTTATAAATAGTTTTTTAAAAAAATATAATTGGGGCTACAAACACTCTCTTAAATACTGAAAAAATGTTTTGTTAGTTTTATTTCATGTGTATAAAAAAACTTGATGTGTGTATGTTGCATCAACGGTAATAAAATGTAGGTGTGATTTATCAGCGGACTGTACGCCAATGCGATAAATATTTTTATATACAGGTTATTAAAAATGAAGGAGAGCAGATTTTAAATTGTTATTTACAACGAACGGAGCAATGATGAGCCTATATGTTAGAATAGAGGAAAGTTCAAAGTTGTTTTACGCATTCAAGGTGAGCGCCATTTGTTACGCAACAAACGTTGATTTTGTATATCTACTCCTTCAATGAATAATCCTATAATTCTTTTTAAAAAAACTTAAATTTTATTTTTAAATGTGGAATATCTCCGGTCCAAACTTGCATCTCTCATCCCAACGGTCTTGCATCTCTTTCTTATTGAGTTATTATAGGGAGTTATTCAAAACGAAGATTTGTTTTGGTTTATCACTCTACGGTCATTTTTTTGCGCGCTTTGGACCGTGCCTACAGTTTAATGTGGATTGCTACTACTACTACTACTATTACTACACCACATCACTATGCCTAGAGCTGAGTTGCGTCTTTACAGTTTGGGAATGATGTGGGTGAGAAAAAGTCTGATTGGGCTCTGTGTCGCTCTATGATCAGGAGCGACAGCTTAACGTGGATTCTGATCCACTACAAGCATCCATGGCACTGCTGGGATTCGAACCCGAAACCTGTGATACTGAGCGCCAGAGCGCTAGCCACACGGCCATCAAGCCCATTTAATGTGGAACCATCATTCCCAAACAAACATCCAGGCCACCGCCAGGATTCTAACCGGGAGTCTGTGGTACCAAAGATCAGAACGCTAGCCAATTGGCCATCAGGTCTCTCAAAATGAAGGAGCAGATGAACCAATTTTAGGTTCGTCACATAACAAATGCATAAAATTACTCTGTACTTTCCTATATCCATTAATGTGTAATATGTGGTTCATTATTGTCCCGTTCATTGTAAATAACAATTTAAAATCTATTCCGGTATTTTAGATAACCCTATGTAACGAGATATATATATATATATATTTTGGTCACTTCTAAATGATCGCAAAAGTGCTCCATGCCTAAATCTCTAGTGGAGTGAGTTATTGACACTAATGTCACTGCACGATTTATTTTTAGATAATTACGATTTATATTTTTATATTAAAGCAACAAAGCATTGGTTTGGTGTCTTCTCAGACTTCAAAGTGGCGGTTTGTCAACCTTTCTTTTGTTCCTCACATTGTTTTCTGCCATTTATAATGACAAATCGCAAGTTAATTCTTCATGTTATTCATACTGCTTGAGAAGAAAATATTTTGTTCATTGTTCAGGCCATGCAGTAAACTCGTTTCTATATTTTTATTTATTTTATAAAAAAAAATTTGTATAAAAAAAGGGCGCCGAAGTTCAGCCTGTCCAGCAAGCAGGGGGCCGTCTTTGGCAACGGTGCAAAAGAGACAAAACTGGAAATGAACGTTGCTGCTTATTTATCTGATAGGTTATGCAGAAACACGATTGCGATCCTAACCGTGACCATGAATTTTAAACTTCTTTTTTGGATAGTTTTCGGTGCTATGTATGTCAGTGGATGGCTGCAAAAAGCGAACGGCTGTCATTGAAGGGCAGACATGCGTCGCTCCGAAACCTATTCAGATTAGCAAACTGAATGGCCGATGCTGTTTTTATGGCATTCGCAGATTTGGGTCACTTTGCTTTTTTTAGGCGTACCAAGTTTGCAGATTTAGGTCTGAGGGACTGTTTCCAAATTTATTGGGTAGTTATATCAAGCAGATTCCATGAGAAAAAAAATTCGAAGAACAAAAGAGGCATTGATATGAACTTATTAAAACATAACAATTATTAAAATGTGTGTGTCAATAAGCTTCAAAAGTCAGTTATGTTGATTCAAAATCGGATAAGCGAATCAGATTTTGAATCAACATGACTGACTGATTCAGCCATGAAACTAAATATCTTGGAACATGTACATACATTAAAAATACGCATACGTATTTTAGTAAATGACAAAAATTGCAATAGAGGATCAATTTATGTTTATATATTTTATCTGATTCCTGAGTCGAATTATTTATCCCGACTCTTGAAATTTTACGAATTATCATTATTAAGGGACTTATAAAATTTGCGAACTAAATTCAATGATTTTTATTAAATTCAGGTATTAAAAAACTTTTTTGCTTTAATACAGTATTCTTAATAATTTTAAAGGTGTAGTATTTGCACTAAATTAAAAGATATCGCTGTGCTCTTTAAAATAAATAAAGAAATAAATGAAAAAACATGCCCTATAAAAATAACAGTACTAAATCGGCAGAATAGCTGAAGATAGTCTTCCTTCATTGCTGATCCAAGGTAACTTTTTATAACCCTCAGTGCTGAGAAAAAGTCTCGTCAACACTTGCTTGGTTTGCTATAAAGCAGTCGCTGTCTTTGTATTATTGAAGGATACAATTGAATGACCTCCTTGACATTTTATTATAACATTTATTTCCCAGAATTTTTTAAAAAAAAATAGAAATTATTTTTATGAATTGAGAGCCGGATTTTTCTATCCTTGGCTTCAACTCCTTGACTCCGAATGGCGACTCCTTCAAAAATGCTCGATTGCCAACTCCTTGCTTCCCGACTCCAGTTTTCAACATCTGGATATCATATTCATTATGGAGTCGGCTTTGTTCTAGCCAATTCTTCAGTTCTATTTCAGTTAGCCATTCCACTTTGAAACACCAAACATACCATTTACGCTTCTTTGTAAGTGTATATTTTTCTTAATTTATCTTGAATTAAAATGTATTCCGCTAACTATATAGCTAGTGTAAAATTTATCAGCAGCGATTCAAGACAATGCAAAACAAAAATAAAAGTCCAAGCATGCGCAGTAGGTAGCATCAAAGATGTCAGATTAATATTTTTATTGAGAGCGCAAATCAAATTGTAGAAAATGTAAAGAAGACAATGTGTAGACGCAAACTATTTTGTTTTTGTCGAACTATAAGGTTAGCGCTCTGCATTCGGTGCCACAGGGTTCGAGTCCCGGTGGTACCATCGATATTTGTAGTGGTACGGAATCTACTTTAAACTATCGGTCCCGGTCCAATATGATTGTAAAGCGTAGGACTGACAACCCTACCCCGTAAAAAAATAAACATCTCCTGTGTCGAAATCTGCGAGTAGGCCTTAGCCTACCATGGAGCTGTTGCGCCATTGTAGAAGAACTATACCGTAGTCTAACTGTGTGTTACTCTACATTATAATAATTATTATGAGTTACTGTTTCTTCAATAATACTCAAACCCAAGATTTTCTCTAAGACCAAGAACTCAAGGCTTCAAGTAAAAATTCGAGACATTGCGGAAAAATCAAGCTTTGGCAGGCATTAACTGAACGAATTCTAAATTTCTTTACACAACTATTACAGAATTTTCGATGTTTTAATATTCATGATTTGGAAAAGTGTTTCGCGGATCCTAAGTT
Source organism: Caerostris darwini (assembly GCA_021605075.1). Taxonomy (NCBI): domain Eukaryota; kingdom Metazoa; phylum Arthropoda; class Arachnida; order Araneae; family Araneidae; genus Caerostris; species Caerostris darwini. The sequence goes on from BPLQ01008209.1 coordinate 477,999, forward strand.
TGTAACATTTGTAACTTCTTTCCGTTGATAAAAACTTGACAATGTCGTTATTCAACTTTCCGCAGGTTGTCGTTGTTTTGCAAACCGGTGTGTTGGGTTTTATCGAACGCATTTTTGAAACAAAAAGTGAAAATGTGGCTAAATAAATCTTGCAATGGTTTTACTGAAAGGGGATAGGGAAAATAATTCCTTCAGAAAAGTAATCCTCAAAAAACAGTGGTCAGCATTTCTGCAGTAAAAGTAAGTGGTTGGCTTGAACAGTTTCTGCCAACTGGCGTACGACTTACGGAGTTCCATGGAAGTGTAGGATCTCTTAACTTCCTCATTATAATTAATTTTAAATTTACATAATTAGTGCGGCTGTTTTATTAATGTTAGCCAATGACTTAAAAAATGAAATTTTCTTAATTTTAAAAGTTTTACAAGAATAAAAAACATTGAAAGAACACGGATGGGAAAAATATTGATACAATTTAAGGAAAAGAATTTTTATAAGATCATAGAGCTAAATACAGATTTAAAATAGATTGCAATTAGTATCAGTTTCTGATGGCGATATATATAATTAACACATAAGCCGTAGCAATGGGTTTTTCACGGAGGGCGATTAACTGTTTATGATGAATATCATTGAAAAGTGGTAATAAAACATCATTATGTATATCATACTGATTACCAAGTAATATGTAGAACTTTCATGATAGAATAATTTGATTACATGCCAGCGCGTGATACGTAGAGGTAAAGTTATTTCCTAAATGCTCAGCGCGTGATGTGTGAAAAAAAAAAAAAAAAAAAAAAAAAAAACACACACAAAAAGTGACAAAATGCATTATTGTTGTATGATACTTTATCACTAACAAATATTTAATATAAAAGGATTATTATTGAATTGAATTGCAATGTTATTATTATTATAAACCTTGTGGATGAATGAATTCTTCATCGCTGTCATAACTCGTGTACTTGTCCGAAAGCTCAGCCAACACATGTGCAACTTCATCTGTTAGAGGCTTATTAGAATGTTTCTTCTTTTTTAGGGTCGTGAAGGCCCTGCAGAACATCGTCTCTACAACTCGTATACCAAGATTTTTTCTTAATATTTAATAAAGCTATCAATTTGAAATCACATACTTCTAAACTTTCACCAGCTTCTAAACTTTACTCCACGCCAATACCAGCAGGTATACCCAACATATATTGCCAATTGAAATGGAGACAATTGTAAGAGCCGAGCCTCAACAATGTTGAGGCTCGGCTCTTACGCGTGAACGCGTGATTGGCTACTGAGACATTTCACACCACGCACTGACGCATGATTGGTTTTTTAGCTTTGACACCACATCACGCTCTGGCGCGAGATCGACTACGACTACTACGTTTTTATTATCCTTTTTTATTTAATAAAAAATAGTGATTAATAAAAGATAAACTCATATAATTATAAATAATAAAATTATAAATTACTTGTTGGTATGATATTATAGAAAAAAAAAAGGATGCACAGCATAACATGGAAGAAAAGGTGCAAGGTCGAGATTCGAACTCACACCCTTCAGGTTATTTGGAGTCGTGCAGCGCTGCTTGATCGCTCATCTGTCCGGTTTCTGCGTGGAGAAGAAAGCGAGCGTCACACATTCTTCGCCGTGACTCACCGGCGTTTGCACAGGTGGAAAGTATTCCGAATGGCGTTTCGTAGGGTGGCTGCTGCATTTTTATTTTCAAGATATTTCAATGTGGTTCCTGTAAAAGCGCAATGGAGGCTCAGTTTTTCTCCCTATAAGTACAGAGGCGCCAACTACTGTAGATTCTGCGCATTTGCTAGGGAAGTTAACAAAAAAATTGTATTAATTACGGGAAAAACTAATATTTCTACGAAAAAAAAAAAAAAAAAAAAAATTAAGTTGCTCGGGCATCGTTTCCGAGAAAAAAAAAGTTAGCTATCACTAAATGTAGAGGACACTTGGACCTGAATGTCATTGGCTAGCGCTCTGACCTTTGGTACCACAGCCTCCAGGTTCGAATCCTGGCGGTGCCATGGATATTTGTGAGTGGTTCGGAATCTACTTTAAACTGTAAGTCCCGGCTCATGTGCACAAGATAACCGTAGAGCAGCGACAAACCAATACTGAGCCTGAATAGCCGAGTGTCTAGCGCTCGGTGCCACAAGTTTCGGCTTCGAGTCCCGACACCCTGGATGTTTGTAGTGGTTAGGAATCTACTTTAAGCTATAGGTCCCGGTCTCATATGGCTGCAAGAACGTCACGGAGTCGAGCCAGACGGTGCTCCATCACAAGAGAAACTGCCTCCTTTCGCTCCATCCATGAGTAGGTTACTCATGGGATGTCCGTCCCGCACTGCAGGACACTGAGGATTAGTCACACAACAGAGGACACTTACGTTACTTGTCTTGATTACAAAAATAAATAAATAAATAAATAAAATGGCATATGTTATTTCGTAATGGGCACAAAAAAGTAGAGAGAATAGAGTTTAATAAATATTATTATTGACATATATTAGTTTTTTGCTATAAATTTTCATGAATTTTGTTAAAACTTGTAATGCTTTTATTTTCATTTCAAAAGGCTGTACCAGCATTATCCATTTTGAAAAGTATATATTTGTTTCCTATATTAAATATAATTTATAATAAATAATTTTAATGCACGTACTGGCATCATGAAATCTTAAATAATCTCTTAATTCAACTCTATTTTAATGAAAATCTTCTCATTTAAAAATAATTGCTGCATTATTTGATATTGTATATTTCAGTTACAGTTATGAATTTGCGATAGGGGTCATTTCGACTGGAGGACAATAGTGTGTGTTTGCCACTTCCCACTTCGGACTGGCATCAGGCGTACCGATTACTGGCATCAGGCGTACATCTTAATTCATATATTTATTCTCAATTTATAATTTATTTCTTAAGTGTTAGAAAAGGTAATAAAATAATGTTTCTAAAAAATTTTAAAATGATATCCTGAAAAAATAAAAGAATTCTTAAAATAAAATAAGCTAAAAAAAAAAAAAAAAAAAAAAAAAAATTTAAATTAAAAATTTAAAAAGAAAACGTATTTAATTTTAAAAATTCGGTACAAGTAGGGACCAGTTGTGGGTGCCACAAAAATTTGGTTGCTGGGGAGCATATCTGTAACGATGAATAGTTCTGAAAGACCACTGCGAACGAGCATCAAAAACTACTCAGTTGTTCGACATACTGCTGAAGGTTCTCATTTGAAGCCTGACATATTTAAGAATCATTCTTATAGAACACTCGGTACTGAAGTAGTTTCTTTTTATATTTAAATGGCAGGGGCGGAGCTGTCTGGCGGATAGCACGTTGAGTTTCCATTCTGATGGAGCTCGGTTCATAACCCGATAAGCGAAGCTGAACCGAAAGGTCTTGGGCTTACTATACCGTGTTTCTATTAAAGCACCGGACGTGACGTCATGCTTTTTTTGCACTTTTTACTGAAAATAATGCATTTTGGAGGTAGGGTTCTTCTTTATTCTTGGAACATTTTTAAAGACATCAGGGACCTACTGTCGGGGCATTATCATATTCACACATTGTAACAACACCAGAAAAAAAAAATGCAACCTGTGTTAGAAAAAAAAATATGCTCACTCATAATTAATTGAAATTCGCTATCGGATTTCAATTTTTTTATACAATTTCACGATACATAAATCTCTACCAAAGATTTTCAATTAAATTATTACAATCTCAAAATCGTGAACTTTCTTACTTTTATTCTTTATAGCGACCTGATGGCCGAGTGGCTAGCACTTTGGCGCTCTGTACCACAGGCTTCAGGTTTGAATTCTGACGGTGGTCTGGATGCTTGTGAGTTGTTGGGAAACCACATTAAACTGTAGATCTCGGTCTAATTAGCCTAAAGCGTGCACAAAATGACCGTAGAGCGACAAATCAAACCAATCTATTCTTTATAATACTATTTGCATTGGTAACTATTGTGCCTGTTTTCATTAAAATATTAATTTAACTGATTTTTAACTGAATTAATCAATTAAAACTGAAACTGATTAATTTAACTCGACCTACACAGTTCATGCGGTATTAATCGAGCACCCAGTATATTCTTCCCGTGCATTTTTTTGATTAATTTAGTTTTACTGATTAAATGAATCAGTAATTAAGACTGCAGATGTTTGTTTTCAAAATGCTTTCATTTTCATTGCAATTGTAACCCGATTTATTGTTTTGAGAAGCTTTCTTGTATACTGAACAATAGGTTCCACCTATAGGTCCATGAATCTTTGTAGTTTTTTGTATAGTTTTGTTTAATATTCCTTTTTTTGGCATAGTACAATTATTTATTATGGGGTATTTTTTAAGTGAACAATACTTTTTGTATAGTTTTTTTTTTGTTTTAAACATAATTTTAGTTTCATTCATTAAACTGATTCCATGGACCTCTTGCTATGCATGAGTCATTAGAATGTTCTAATGTTTATTTATTGCTAAATGAGTTGAAGGTACAACTCGTGGCCCAGTAGGAACGTGCGCAGTTATCGTTCAGGAGGACTCGGGTTCAAACCTGCTGGCGCTATCAATTGCAGAAACGACAGACTCGATGATGGTTGTAAAATGTCCCGCGACCATAGTCAGGTTGCATGGTGAAAGTTTTCTTTGTTTTTTCTCAAATGACACGCAAATGTGTAGCTGTTACTCTTAAAAAGTCTTCTCGAAATACAATGTATTTTCATCATCGTCTATTGAAGGGCTATTACTGCAACATGAGGCTCACCGATGTGTTACATCAACAACATTTTAAAGAGGGGCTTGAATGGCTGAGTGTCTAGCGCTCTGGCTCTCAGTGCCACAGGTTTCGGGTTCGAGTCCCGGTGGTGTCATGGATGTTTGTAATGGTTCGGAATCCACTTTAAAGCGTAGTTATCCGTCTAATATGATCGTGGAGCGTTGTCTTGCGGCTTAGTCAGTCTTCAGTCCTCATAATTCCTCGCTAACGTGAAGCTGCATATTACCGTTAGCCATAGCCCATTCGCTTGCGATGGGGTCTTCTGGACCTGGTGTAGGCTTTCCTCCAACAGGGGGGAATTAGTAACAATAACACATTTTAAAGAAACACCGAAGTTAATAGAACACTATTTTTGAGATAAAAAAAAAAAAAAAAAAAAAAAAAGTCTTCCATTTGTGTTATAATCTAATCTAATTTTAACGAAATTTCATAAAATGTTCTTTATTGTTTATTAGGGGGAAAAACACTTTCGAGAACTTGATGACAAGTGTAGATTCTTTCAATTCAGCTATCCATTTTTATTCAAAAAATTTATAACTAGCTGCTGCACTGTTAGTTTTGAATTCGAACTAGTATTTTGTAAGAGAAGTGATCTTGTTACTCACCCCGATAAACCTTTTTATTTTTTTATTTCTTTCCTTTTGAAGAAGTGTCTGAGCGGAGTTGAGTGGAATTCCGCTTCCTTCGATAACCGCCTTCCGCGTCTCGGAGGAAGAAGCAGCGATTTCGGGGAAGATTCTGCTTTGACCATATTTAGAGCGAGCAGTCGCAGTTTCGGAAGAGCGACTTCGGGAAACGAATATCTTATGGGAGAAAAAAAGTACTTTAGAGCTGTTTTTGATGCAGGATACGACTCGTTCTCGGCCGGCGAACGGCGCCGCGAGATGTTTTGGAAGCACATGTCGTCAGCGGTTCTACAGTCTTCAACACTTACTCGATAAATTCGCAAATCAGAAGTTAAAACGCGAATCTGAGCTTTTTTATTTGATTTGAAATTAACCCAAAATGCCTTATTGCTGCAATGTTAAGTTTAACTTAAGTTTATTTTTAATCGGTTATAATATATATTTTTTAACTGTTTGCAGTGTATTTTTAAGTGGAGGTTTCCACCTGTGGGGAAGCAAAAAACAATTAGAAAATTGCCTCCTTTTTAACTGTTTTTTGATAAATATCGATAATTTTTTTTTTTTTTTTTTACAATGTTGTTACAATGTCATCAGCAGAAATGTTCATATTTTTGTGGTGCTTCAACCTTAATCTTGGGAGAGTAATAGCTGTTTTTCTGTCGGCATTTAGTTCGGTAATTTGGTATTTAGTTTTGATCTTAGAAGAAATTTGCCAATATAGAAACTATTCAATTACAAAAGAACAAAGAAAATTGAATGTGCTACAAATACAGAATCTTTGTGATAAAAAATGTACCGTTTTCTTTTTCTTGTCTTCAGCTATTCTGTATTACTGTTAATTTGGTCATGTTTCAATTCCTTCTATTAGCTCATACTCTCCCTATATATATCTTGTTCAAATTTTCAATCGTTCGTAAAATAGTTTTTACTCATCCACTCAACTTCAAATACATTTTTTCTGTACTTTGTAACTGGATGTTAATACAGTTTTTTTCAAATAATTATTCAGAAATTAAATTTAATTAATTAATTTTAGTTTTTTTTAGATTTAAGTTCCATGTATCTATCAATAGATGGTGCCAGATAAACTTAAAAAAAATGAATGAAAATTATTTATAAAGGACTTTTTGTAATGTAGTGAAAAAAAAGTAGGAATTGACTTAAAATTTTTTTTTTATATTACTTGTTATTTTTATAGGACATACGTATTTTTTTGTAAACAAATTCGCAGTACAACAATATATTTTATGTTAGTGGTAATACTACACCTTTAAAAATACTTTCTTAATGCTGAAACTGTTTTTATAGATATGAGTCCAATAAAACTCATTGAATACATTTCATAAATTTTTTATTCTATTAATAAGTATCATAGTACATAGAATTACGGAAAAGTGTCAGCAGTCGATATAAAAATTCCTACTCATTAGTCGGAATCTGGCCGTTGGTACCACAGGCTTCAGGTTCGAAACCTGGCGGTGGCATGGACGTGAGTGCTTTGGAATCCGTATAAAATTGTAGGTCCCCGTCTTATTAGCCCAAAGTGTGCAAAAAATTATAGTAGAGCGATAAACCAATTCTCACCCTCTACTTCATATAATGTTTATATATATAATATTTGTGCATATAAATCAGAGTTGGTGAAAATTTTTAATTTGAAAGGGTATCGCGAACTACAAAAATCATAGAACCACTTTTACTTAGTTCCTTCTGGCAACACTAGATGGCGCCATTTAGCTAGCATCTCCAGCTATTGTCTCAGCTTAATCAAGATTGGTTGAAACATATTTACCTTCTAAATTTAGAAGCAATTTTTCTCTATTAAGAAGTCAAGTAAATTTTTTCATTCTACTCCTCACTAATATAAAGTTCTAAGTTTTTCTATCTTCATCAATTTAAACAACTAACAATAATTATGCAATTAACAATAGTTATATATATATATATATATTTTTTTTTCGTTAACTAAGTAATGGCTTACTTTCGTAACAAAGAATTTGAATAGAAACTCTTAATGGGTAAATAACGATGGGTAAAATTAAGTGGGTAAATAACGATGGGTAAAATTAAGTGGGTAAATAACGATGGGTAAAATTAAGTGGGTAAATAATAATGAGAGGGCCAGATCAATGACTAGTAGAAACGCACAAATAAATCCCTGCATTTCACTTTAACTCTCTGTTGACCGTGAGAGTTCTTTGTTGGGCTCTCTCATGTTTTGCAGTTCTACTCCAAGTAATTTTCAGTAAGATCGAGCGACTAATATGCCAGCAAGGTCTCTTAATGGTAGATTTTTTCCCCTTACAACAGCGATACCTCGGTACACAGATCCATGGGCTTATACCGAACTGGATATAAAATTAACAAATTTGTGCCATAAGAAATAATGGGAAAATCCGTTCCCATGGGGGAAAAAAAAAAAAAAAAAAAGCCAATTTTTTTTTGCCATATTATACAATGCGTTTGTGTAAGATAATTAATTTAGATAATGGTTAATATTGTAATAAATAAATACAAAAGCAGTTGTAGGAAATATATGAATGGACATTTACCAAATTTAATTCTTCCTTTTCTGTTTTTTTTTCCCTACTTGGATCTGGTTGAAGATCACCAGATTTGACGTTTATTAAAAGCCTATCCAGAAAAAATCAATTCTACCTAAGGAGGAATCTTCCCTAAGGATATTTTGTCAATGTGTGTATTTTGCCTATTACTGCTTATTTGGGCTTTATTGCATTAAAGAAACTTTCAATTCAAATGCCAAAATTCAACACATTTATTGAAGCTTAATTACCATTTATCAATTCCCACTAGCCAAAGACCAACAATGAAATCTTTACAATGACTTCAATCGTTAACGAGACAACATCACATAAGTGCTAAAGAACTAAGAACTGCTAAACTAAAAGAAATCATACATAAGGCAAATCATACGGCAGCTATCCCTCCAAATCCAAACCCAAATTAAACTTCCATTTTTAATTCTTGCTGTTCTAAAGATTTTTTTAAATTGCTAATCGGCGAAACTATAACAGAATAGTAATTTAAAATCCATTTCCTCGTACACCGGAACTGTACAGTTTGGGATGATACTTTTCTACAAAGTTTTTAACGTCCATCCATTTGGCAAGGCTTTTGTCGCATGAGAATCATATTACAAAAAAAGGTTGTAACCAAATAAATTTTTTACACTGAAACAAAATGTAAATTAAACTGGACTTATTCCGGACTGAAACTGAGGTACTATTGTATTTCTGTTTCCACTCTATTTGCACAGTGTGCAGTCTCATTTTTTGCAAACTGTTTTATACAATACAATTAAAGCGTCGTCTTTTAAGAAATTCCAGACAATGCTTACCCACAATACTTTGGCATTGCAAACAATATATTACGTTTGGGTGGTACTTGTCTGCAATGTTTCTTGACGTCCATCCATTTAGCCATGATTTTGAGGCATACGAATCGTATTCCAATCAAAGCTCCTATGCCAAACAAATTTTTTGCTTCGAAACAAAATGTAAATCAAACTGGACTTATTCCAAAAGCGGAGATATACCGAAGTACTACTGTATTTCTATTTGCACAATGTGTGTTTATCTCATTTTTTCAAATTATTTTATATTATACAATGGATACTTTTAAATATTTTCTATTATTTCCAGTGATTTTGCTAATGGTGTATATTTTTTTTCTTCAGGCCGAGGACGAAATCCGCTCCCTGCAGAAGATGATCCAGAGCCTGGAGAACAGCCTGGACCGGGTGCAGGGCGACCTGCAGCAGGCCAGCACCCTCCTAGAGGAGAAAGACAAGTTGCTGCACACGGTGAGTTCTTCCGCTCTAACTTTCACATAGTTGGTGACCAAGAATGAACGCAAGCCAACATAAAAGAACGGATGCTCCTGAATAAACCGAGAATAAACGCGACCTACCGTAATAATCGCAACAACTCTTAAAACATTGAACATTTATGTGTAGCACTTGTATGATTTCTTTTTTTTTTTATTTCAAAAGCCGATTTGACGTGTTGATTGATATATAGCCTTTAAAATATAAAATTGTTTTTTATAACCCACGTATTAATAAGGTTATGAAAATGATCAGCAGGGAATGTTTCTTAAGTGTGTACTCTTCATGGAATTCCTTAAAGAAATTAGCAGACAGCAGTAAGTAACAAATAAGTAGATACGAGTGGAATGAAGGAGTGAATTTTTAACATTATCTGGCGAGAGAATGGACGAATGGGTTTTTACCGTTATTTCGCAAACGAATGAATTTCTAAGGATATCTGGCTACTAGAATGGGCGAGTGAATTTTTACCGTTATTGATTGGAAGAAATCTGTGATTGAATGGTGTATGAACGCGAGTTTCCGACTGCTTTTTCGTGTAGCACAGTGAACACATTCATCTGTAACTTTTACCGAACTGGGGTAGTAGCAAAAAGGTAAACTCCATTATAAGGGAAGCGGCGGGCCCAAACTGCGATAGGGAAGGAACCGTATCTGAAAATTGGCCACCCGCCAATTTTCCACACAATCAATGGTAGTGCCATTGACTGATTCTTCTATATTCGGCAATGCTTTTTCAAAAAGCACAAAGGAATGCCAAAATCTCTTTAAAAGAAATACCGTTATCTTTCATACAAGCACCACTAAGCAGCACTTAAATTATTTATACAACTTTATCAATGCATAATAAGCCATTAATAATATTTTTTTTTTCATTGAAATTGATTTATCCTCGTCTTTATTTCCTATGGGATGAGTTCGTTTTGGAAGCATCGTCTTCAGTCTATAAGGACGCGGAACTGATTAAGGGCCTAATTTAAGGATTAAGGGCCGACTCATAGCCCAATGGCAACTAGCGTACAGAAAGCCCATGGTTCGAATCTGCTGGATCTTCGGAAACGAGGAGTCTCGATGACGATTATGACAATGTGTGTAAGGCATCTCGCATCGATTGCCAGATTGCCGGTTGGAGTTTTCTAGGTTTTTTCCCATACGACACGTAGGGCAGCTACCCCTGAAAGTCTTTCCGGAATGCATAGTCCACCCCTTAACAATCTTCAGTGGATTGTTCATGGTATGCATGAAGTTCATCGATGATCCATCCTTACTTTTCTAACTGGTAGAAGGGCTACATAGCCCCAGGTATTGTCCGATCGCGTGGATTGGTAATAATGTAGTTTAATGGCAAAAACGGACGAATCGATTACTTGTTAGGGCTGATAGTCAGATATACATGGCGAAATAACTGCTTTGAAAGAAAATAACATATTACTTAGTAAGGAGTTGTTTTATTTCGTTTTCTTTTAATATTCTGTAATCTGAAAATTTATTTATTAAAAATGTTTTTAACGCAATTAAAATCCCTCCTAAACGACATTTCATTTCCTATGACGCCGCTCTTTCTGAATCCGTTCGGCATGGAATCAGTAGAGCTTTTTGAATCCAACTTGATCTCTTGCCATTTTTCCATGCTGGTACTATGGAGACGTGGAAGGGGGGGGGGGAGAAAAATATAGAGGGTGCGTCGAAAATGTAAATAAAAAAGAACTAATTGAAATTTTAGTTATAGATATATAAATTTTAGATTTTGAATATTAAAAAAGATATTTCTAATACTTTCTGGATATATTCGATTTTAGTACTGAAGCGCTCGAAATTCATTGTAAAAATATAATTATATTTAACCTCGAAAACAAACATTTAATAATTACAAACTAATTCATTAGGAAAAAAAAATTAGATTTTTATTTAGAATATTTTAAAACAAATTTTTATACAACATTTTAATTCAAATAACGCAAGTTATTTTTGTCTTTCGAATAATGTAATTTTTTTCCCAATAATGATAATTTTTTTCTAAATGTACTGTACGAAATGAAAGAACTGAGAACTTCTTAAAAAAAAAAAAAATACTTTGTTTTTGATAAGCCTACTTTATATAGTAAATATCTTTAAATTTAACAAGAATTCTCAGAAGTATATTTCTTTTAAAATATTTATTTTAAAATGTCAAATCATAATAAAAATAAATTATGAAAATTATTATAAAATTATTATTTGATTTCTTTTCATTTAGAAAAGTCCAGAAAATAATAGTAGAATTATTATTTTTTTCCATTACTCGTTAGTTATTCTAAAAATTTATAAATTACAATGAATATAAATAGTTTTAATTGGAGATTAAAATTTGATAATGCATAATAATGCATTAATATAATTAATTCATTCAAAATGAAATTAAATTGAAATAAAGTAAATTATTAAATCATATTAATTAAATTTAGGAAAAAATTTTATTTTTAATTAAGGTTTATTTGATTAAAAATGTTTTACAACATATAGATATAAATAATAATGGAATCAAATTATGGACAAAATCGATTAACAATTTTATATATTGAATGAATTAAAATGTAAGTGATCATATGCTAAAATAAATACTACTTCGGAATTTCTTTCTAAGAAAATGTATATTTTCTGATTTTTAACTGATCTATCTATTAAAGTCATACAAATAAAAAGATATTTTACTTTTTCTGATGGTCTTGCCAAGAGTTCGAAAATCCTAATTCTTCCTCTTCCTTTATTTTCTAGAATCTTTTCAAAATTGAATGCTAATCACGAGATGGCGCCACCAATACATTACAGTATTAAATAGCATTTATACGATTTTTTTTTAAATGCTCAAATTGGATATAATTTTTTTTTTTTTTTGTGCGATTTATATATTTACTTAGACACAGCATGGGAAAAACACATTATTCAACATAATCCTGAAAATTTTGTAGAAATAATAAATTGCAAACTATATATAATATTGAATCTTTCATTTCATAAAAATACAGTTAATGACCTCGAATTCTTTTTATATGGATTTTCTTTACCCAATTTAAGAATGTATTTAGCACTTGTAAGGAGGTTTAGATGCACTTTAAAATAAATTTTATTATAATACAAGGGATAAAAATTTTAAAATAATTAGAAATTTTAAAAGAAAACATGAAATATTTGTTGAACTTTTCACTCCTTCAAAGTTTGTTTTTAATTAAAATTAAATTAAATTTAAATTTAATTTTCATAAATTAGTTAAATCTTTTATAAATATTTTTAATAAATTTTATAATTTTTATTAATTGTTATTTCTATACTATTTTAAAATTAGTAAGTAAAAAGATCAAATGTTTTCATCAATGCATTTATAATTTGTATTAAAGCTCCATAAATTTTAAATATGGATTGATTTTATTTCATGTAAAATTTCAAAATTCATACTTTATATTAAATTTAAAATAAAAAAAAATATTCTTTTGGTATTAAAAAAAAAGAGATTTTGTTATCTTACTTTTTTTTTTCATGGTTTGATAAACTATAACTACTGTAGCAGTATAGCTATATTTTTTATGTATCTATTTATTATTATTTATTTATCTAAAGTTTCCATCAATATTAATATATGTATACTAATTTTATAAAGGTTATTAAAAACAAATGTTTCATGGTGGTAAATTTTAGTTTAAAGAAACTATGCAATTTATTTTCAATTATATTTTTTAAATTTTACTAAAAGTGTGTAGGGAAAGTAAGATTGCCAATGAAAAGGCATATAGGGCGATAGAAAATGTTTTGATAAGTATTATTATTTGTTTCCCTTTGAACATCTTTTATATATTTTTTTTATCGATTTCAACTACTAACCATTTTTGCAAACATTGTGGACGCGATATCGTGAGGCCTCATCATTCGTTTGGACTTTACACGTAACCGCGAGCCGGTGTCAACACCAGCGATTCATGAAGTTATTCTCCTCAAATTGGCAACAGCGAAACACGCCCATTTTGGCTTTCGATTTTCGTGTCAGTCGCGTTCACTGTCATCGTGAGAGCTTTCGGTTGTGATCCAAAATTTTTCTGTTTCTGTCGCAAAAATGACCACCCTTCAGCAAAGTACCCTCCTGGAAGTCCTGAAGAAAAAAATGCGTAGCATGAAGGAGGAATTGGAAGTTGCTAAGGAAGCCGCTGAAGAAGCGCAGGCACGCCTTCAGGAGGAAATCAGGCGAAGGGAGGAGGTCAGTAAATAAATTTATATTTATTCGAAGCCCGTTGTTAAATGTTTTGCTCTGAGAAATATCACACTGCGCGATTTCGTTGTTTTCACAGTTATTTGAATGCCCTTCATATGAACTATTTGTTGTTTGGTTTCAGTTGTCAAATATAGAAATACTTGTTATTCAAATTTGAATCAACATTTTTTTTGATGTTTTAAGTAATGCTCATCACTTTGTCTGTTAGTGAGATAAAACATTAGTACTGATGACTACTTATTGTATTTCTAAAGTAGTAATGTAATAATGTAGGTAAGAATTTTAATCATGAGAATTATTGTACCTATTCCAAATTAGTAACTTGAATATTCTTTTATTATAACAGTCTATGTAAATTTGGGTTTTATTTTATGGTCTGAATCTAACAATAAAAAAATCCCATTTTTTAATGCATTTAAAAACTGTGAATGTATGAGTGCTTTTCTGTATCTCCAAATATTTTAAATCATTTTTGAAAAAGTCAGTGATTATTTTCAGTCTTCATAATAACAAAAGTATAATCTATACTATACATATCTTTTTATTCTTTCTTTAAGTTATTTTAATTGTGGTCTAATATTGATTTCTCTTGTTTCTATTTGTTTATTTTTAAATAAGTATGATTTGTACCATTATTTTTCTCTCATTTCTTTTAGTATTTAAAAAATATCAAATATTATTGTGATATATAAGATACTATTCAAACTTGATTCCAAAAGCATGACAATAAAGAACTAAAAAACCCTTTAAACATTGATCCCAAAAAAGTAAAATCTTGTCGCATTAGCTGCAATTTAGTTTCGGAACAATTTTTTTTTTTTATAAACATAAAAATTTTCATTGTTAGAATTATGATCAATGCTTTTATGCAATTTTATTTTTTTATTTTAGAAATTCAAGTTTAAATTTAGTTATTTGGTATAAAATCGAATTAGAATTTGAACTATAATCCTCTGGTTCATCGCCAGATTTTTCAGGATTAGGTGATACATCACTGTTATTATTAAAAATATATTCAATTTTCACGAAAAATGATAATGTAGGTGATAATTAACAATAAATAACATGCAGATTCTTGTCAAACTTTTCAGTACCAAAGGATATCAAGTCAAATGTCTGTAAAACAAGAAATTACTATAGAATGACTATTGCCTGATGTATGATATAATAAGTAAATTTATATGTGTTATAGAATAATACTAGGCCAAAATATTTGTTTTATGTCAAATAAAAAAAATCATTTTTACATGAGTTGATTAACTCTTCCAAAAAAGATACATTTATGAGATGCGAAAATATATGGGAGTTAATTTATTAATGGATTAAATATATATGTTCTTATTGTTTTTAATCGCAATATATTAAGCTAATGCTGGAATAAATAGTTTTGAAGCCTTTTCTCACTTTCCTTGAGATAGTTTTAGTATTTTGATTACTTAAACTTTCGAATGTTCGTTTTAAGGTGTATTTCTATTATTTCAAGTTGCTTTATAATTTCTAGTAAAAGGTTGATCAAACTATTTCTTACAAATTTTGAAACTGTCACCAGAAGATTTTTTTATTCCAGATTTCTCTTATATGAAATTTCCTTTTGATATGTATAAGAATTTTAATTTTAGCTAAATGTATTTATGAAGTTCCTTTGGGAATATATTTGTTTCATTTTATGTCATATCTGCTTAAATAAGAATGTGTGCCAATATGGATGTCAGAAATAAATTTACTGTATTTTGATTTTTGCGATATAATTTCACACTTTCGTTCATATATTTTTCAAAAATTTTTAGTTTTATTTTTAGAACGCAAGTCTGCTAAGTAAATGTAAATTATATATAATGCAGCATTTTTCATTTTGAGTAGTTGCATTTTCAAATATAAGAGTAATTGGTTTTACGTACATGTATGTAAAATTATTACTAATGAACCTTTACTATTGTGTGTAATATTGAAAAACTGATAAATTTATATTAATGCATAGTTTTTTTTAATTAAAAAGTTGATGCATTATTACAATTTATTTTCTTAAAAAATCCAGATTTTCAAAGTTTCATTGCATACTTTATGGAAGTTGTTTAATAGTGAATTGTTATTGATAAACATAGTCATATAACCACTTCTATTTATGTTTGTTTAAATAGAACTAGGTGTTAATGCTTTATTAATTTTCATGTGTTGTCTATATTACGGGATAGGAAAATATTTGCTGTATTTTTTTTTTTAATAATTTTAAGAGTTGTAAATGATACCAATTATTGAAATGCATTGTATATTTTTTAAAAATTATAGCTATTTTAGATTTTGTGAAATGGATGAATAAGTTTCGGATATCTTTTAATAATGCCTCTATGTTAACATGCAGTAAACATTGTGCGAGGCAAATTTATGAATTTGAAAATCAATTGGATGATTTTGTAATTTTTTAGTAATCTAATTTAAATATTTATGAAATGTCCAAGGACAATTATAGTAATTTCTAACAACAATTTACTAATGCGATAAATGTTTATAAAGCCAAAATTGAATTTCTGAAGGAAAATATATTGGTTTTGTGATTATGATAAGTTTCATACTGATTCAATGTAAAAAATATAAATATTGATGAATAATTTGAACGTTTAGTAGTGATACCTAGGCTATCAAAATACATTGTAATTTTTTCCGTTATTGCTTTAAACAACAAATAATTTCCTATTATATGCTTGCACTTTATTGGTTAAGATTTTTTTTTACTTAAGAAACACAGAATTTTAAATTTTTTTTGCAACAATTTATGACTCAAGACTATGAAACATTCTAAATTCAAAATTTCTATTGAGGGATAAAATCATGCATTTTATTAATTGCACACAAGCACACCAATACTATATTTCACATATATTAAAGTAATTCATTAGAATAATTACATATTAGAGTTGCTGTACAATACCCTAGATTTAAGATAATTTAGAAAAACAAATAATATTACAGTAAACATAAATATATTACATTATTACCAGACAATCTGTTATTCTAATAATTTTTAAAAATTGCATTACATTTTTAGATGTTCAGTGATTTTTATGTAATATAAGCTAATTGGAATAAACTAGTTTTATTAAAAAACATGGCTTCCAGGCATAGAAAAAGCCTATTTATAGATTACATTCAGAACTTTTTGATTGTCAGTTGTATTTAAAAGGGTAGTTGATATAAAACCAGGGCTGCCAATGCCTGGATTTTCTTCTAATATCCTAATTTTTTACTTAAAGTCTGTGGTTTTATATGTTTATTTTGAAAATTATAGAAATTCTGGAGTTTTCAGGTTTATTGACATTTAAATTAATAATATAATAATTTTTATAATGTGAAAAAAATGTATTTAACTTTGTTGTAGTTTTATTACAAGAATATAGTTTGACTAAGTATTTCTGAAGTTTCTGTTCTGCTGTCTGCATTGTTGTTAGCTTGATTTTTCCTTGCAATAAAAATATTAATTTGGCATCTACTTCACATTTCTTGTGTTCGTTTTTGTTTTAAATAATACTGATACATTTTATGCTAGCTATTATTGTGAATACATTTTAATTAAAGATAAGTGAACAAAGTACACCAACAAAGAAACATAAATGGCATGCTTAATGTTTCTAATTGAAATGACTTCTATTGCAAAAAAATTAGTTGGTTTTAATAAAACAAAATCGGTAGAAAATCAAATGACCATAAAAAAAAAGTAAATCCATCCAGTTGAAACATAATGACTAGCATATAAAAATACTGAAGTTGTTAAAAAAAATTGTGAAAGTAAAGTTTAACCAAAAAGTGATAAGTAAATAGTTAATAACTTTAAAATGCCATTTTTTATTTTTGAATTTTGGGAATTTTACTAGCCTAATCTTGGGGTTTTTGATAAAAATTGCATTGGCAGCCCTATTTGTAACCACTGTATACTTTGATCTACCACTTCATGATTCGATAAAGCGAAACTGCACATCCGTAAAGTAAAGTAATCTGCAATATGTGTGCTTAACTCTGTTTTGATTTCTACTGGAAAGCGATTGATAAACTTTTATGTGAAAGTTTTTTTTTCATTTGATAAGAAAATGTTTTTTGAACGACAATGATATAAATTTTATTTCAACCTTACTAAAATCTTAACGCTTATCAATGCAAACGCGCCTCAATTCAAACCATCTACCTTATCGAAATCTTGAAGTATTTGGGGGGGGAAGAGGAGAAACCACGGTTGATAGTTGCCGGAGGAGAAGCACTGGTTGTTTGCTGTGACCTGCTGCAGACTAGCTGACCTTGCTCAGAGTGTTATGGATACGGCACATGGAGTTAATGAAATTGGGAGCTCTCCCCTATTCGGAAACAGAATGTTGAGGCCAACATCTCCTGTCCGTTTCCGTACTAGGATTGGCGCCATTTGGCTCCTTTCACCCACACATTTCTTCAAAAATAGAATTTAGAATTATTTTGCATTAAGAATTATGAGTTTATTAATACAAAAAAAAACTATATATATAAATCACAAATTAAAAATAACTGTAAAATACACTTTATAAATTATACTAATTAGTATAGAATAATAGTTAAAATATATATACAATTCTCTGAAAACGCACAATATATCAAAAATGATATTTATTAATAGAGTAAAAACAACTAACATTCAGAAATCTTAAATTTGCATTTATTTAGAGTTTATTATTATTTTTTTAAATAAAGAATTTGTTTAGAAAATCGTTATACGAGTTGCTACCATCGCGTATGTTAAGCGACAAAAACAGTTCACGCCTAATAATAATAAATGTTACTCTAAAGGTTCTTGGTTTAGCAACTTCATAGCATCATTAGGATTTGATGGCATGAATTTACTTACATTTTTCAGTTACTTTACAATAATTACTGTAATTGAAGTCCTTTTCATCTTTAGCTTGTTCTGTTTCTGTAAATCATTCCATTTTGAAATATTGAACATGTCATTTGTTTCTTTATCGGCGATAGCTTGTTAACACATCTTGAATTAAAATGTATTCATCATTTACTTGTACAGCTAGAGTAAAATTTATGAATTTTTTCTACGTTATATAACTATATGTTTTCAAATCCAAGATTTTCTATAATTTTGGAATAAAATCTAGCATTGGCAGGCTTGTCTCAAGTTGCCATTTTATTATACAAAAAAAAAAAAAAAAAAAAAAAATTGAACGGATTTGTTTTGCCAGCTCCAGAATCATCATCACTACTCAAAAAATACTTCAAAATTAAAATGTTCTAATCTCATTAAAATTTTACATCTTTTAATAAGTAGTTTTTTTAAGTTATTAATTTTTATTCTTAATTTATTTTTGTATGTGCGATAAAGTTGTAATTATTTCCTGTTCAGCATTTTTTCATATTTCTTTCCTAGATGACTAATATTTTATTATTTTTAAAAAATTTCCATACAATATTGGGATATTGCCCTATCCGATTCACATTAAATTTAATTAATTGCTTTTAACCAATCGCATTGGGATTTTCGACCAGCGAAACTGTCCTTTTTGTGATTTGGCAGAATTAATGAACCTAGCTCATCTCCATCGTTGCTTGGCACTTCATGGCGAATCCAAAACGACGAGATACTGGGCAATGACTTCGATCAACTTAGTTGCTCTTGTGTACATTTTCTTTTTTATTCTGTATTTTTTCCCTTTTTGTATTGCCTTGCCATTGGAAATAAATTAAAAAAAAAAAAAAAAAAAAAAACACCACCTCTAATGATTTCTTTTTATTAATTATTACATGAAATTTTAATGGTTTTTATGCTGTGTAGGTACTGCTGAAGAAAATTCTATTGCCATTTGTATTCAATACTGCATGGAACTGTGTAAAAGATGTTTTAAATTTGTTACATTTTTGAAATATTAAAAAAAAAAGATAACGAAAGATCGATGTTGACTCTAGTACGGATGAGCACTTCAATGTACCGTTCTGTGTGTATTTGAAGTTTTGAAGATATGTTATCTTCATTGCTGTTGTATACGCATGTAAATTTTTCTGAGTGATAAGATAATCATTCAAATTATGACTCATTAAATTTTTTTAATAGCTCACGACGGTTTCACTTATCGTACAATGTTCAGTTTTTAAAGATATGGATTTGCTGTGAATCATCCTACAATAAACCTGCATTAAAAAAAAAGCTTAAAAATTCAATTTTTTTAATTTGTAATTATAGTAAAAGAAAAAAAAAAATCCTCTTAAAAATATATATTGAAATATAGTTTACTCTTTGAATTATCTACAAAAATTAATGTCTTATGAAGAAATATTGTAGGTAAAAAAAGGAACATTTGAATGTACTAATTAATAAGTTCATTAGAGGAATTTTATTTTAGGAAGCGATTATCTGATAAACGTTGTTTAGCTATTGATTTAAATAAAAACAAGTAATATGAAAAAAAAAATTATGTCAATTCCTACTTTTTTTTCACTCTATTGCAAAAAGTCCTTTATAAATAATTTTCATTCATTTTTTTAAGTTTATCTGGCGCCCTCTATTGGTAGATATATGCAACTTAAATCTAAAAAAAAAAACTAAAATTAATTAAATTTAATTAATGAATGAATATTTGAAAAAACCTGCATTAACATCAAGTGTCATCCACTCCAAGTTGAAAAAAAAAAATGTATTTGAACGTGAGTGGATGAATAACAAGTATTTTATGAACGATTGCAAATTTGAACAAGATATATATAGGGAGGAGAGTGTGAGCTAATAGAAGGAATTGAAAAAATAAGGTTAAAAATTCAATTTTTTTTATTTACTATTATAATAATAGAAAAAAAAAACCCTCTTTAAACTATATTTCAATTTATATATTTTTCTTTGAATTATTTACAGAAATTAGTGTCTTATGAAGAAATATTGTAGTTAAAAAAGAGGAATATTTGAACCGAATTATTTGATATTGAATTTATATTCCAATTTCTATATTAATTAAGTTAATTAGAGGAATTTTATTTTAGGAAACTGGTATCTGATGAACGTCGTTAAGCTATTGATTTAAATAAAAATAACTCGGCACGGCTATTTTATTTTTTGACCCATTATAAGTCTCAAAAGTTGAATCACTGTTGGAAAATGTTCCGGCGACGCGTGTTAGGCCGAGGAAAGACAGCGAGCCAGTCTTTTGCGGCCGATGCACCAACGGTCAGGTGAAATAGAGGGGGGACCGCAAACAGGTTCCTTGTCAAATGCATTCCGAAATTTTTGAATCGCTTAACCAGCTGGTGTTACCGGTGTTGTCCTTTTTGCTGTTTACCGTGATTCAGACTTGTAACGGTGCCGGTGACGTCATAAGGATATTGTTTACTTAGCTATGTCTTGGAAATCCGGATACTTTGTTTCGTAGAGTAGCAATAAAATAGAGCGCACCCCCTTTCCTTAACAGGAAGAAACAGATTATTAAGTCCACCTTCTATATTAGTTGTGGCACAGCTTGCCTTCTTTTTCATGTATTTCCTCAAAAACGAAATCATATATTTATTCAATTAATATGCAATTGCCTATTTATTAAAAATATATAATTTCACGCCGATAAATTATACCACACAAAAAATAAACAATTAAGTACACGTAATAAATTCTATATATTAATGATAACATAATGTGCACCATTCCCTTAAATGTGTAAAATATCAAAAAAAATTTTTTTTTGATGGAGTAAAAGCAAACGAACATTCAGAAATAGTTTGCATTTATTAAGATTTCAAAAAAAAAAAGGAAGCACCTGTCTACAAAATTATTTATAAGCTTTTTTCCCCCCTTTTCTTGCAATCAGTCTTTCTTGCAACTCTGATCAGTAGATGATTATTGTAGCTATTCATCAAATTAACAATTACCTAACATGCTACCTTATGATACAGGCTTCGATATCAAATCTGATAGGAATTGCATGTCTCAATAATATAAATGGCTTTTAGGAAACTATTCCAATTTCTTTCCTATTTTAATTCAGTATAACAAATCAATTTCTATGTCCTTTTAAACTGTAAGGTCTTCCTTTTATACATTTCTCGACACATATATATGCTTGGCAATATTTGACCATTTTCAGTGTGGATTGCAAGTAAAGAAAGCTTCGAGTCAGATACAAATCACTGGGCAATGGTCTAGCTAGTGCTGCCCTCCTCCCCTGGCTTATGACTTAATTAGCATCCTCTATGCACTCTCTATTTTGTATGGGTGGAACGAAACTGAATGAATTTCGAATAGCTGTTACTTTTCAGCTATTCAAAATATTGCAATAAACATGGTGTCACGGACCAGAGTGCCAGATTCATTATTTAAAGAAGGTTGGGGCTTTGAGCGTTTTAATCTGTAAGAATTGAATATCAGCGGAAAATGAATTCTGTACAGTAAATACCGTTTTTGATTATTTATTCGATCATAAATATAAATTCTAATGTACGGTTGAATATTATTGAATTATTAGATAGTCCTATCGAACTAATGTGTGTGCTGTTTTTGAGACTAGTTAGGGAACCCAGAGATGATCTCACCTTTGTTAAAAATGAATTCCTTTTTAAATCTTATTTGTGTTATTAATCCTTATTGAACAATCTATCATGAGGAGAAAAAAAAATTTCATCTTTTTTAATGAATTTCTAAATAAATGTCGTTATCTCTGGTATAAATTATAATATTTTATCTGTAGTTCCCAATAGAGAAACAGAATCGTTTTGTATCGCATAAGTTTCTTTGTTAAAGACAAAGATACCCTGGTTTGAAGGATATGCATTTGTAAGTTGCATTCCTTTTTTAACATGTTTCTTTGAAAGGATCCATTCTGAATAAACATTGATCCTCTGATTCCTTTTCCCAAGCGATGCTACTGGTGGGAGGAAAGATCAACCCACTCCCAATTTATGTGTCTCTGAGCCAAGCCGAAATCTTCATGCCCCGCATCTTACGCGGGAAAGCATTCTAAACAGAGATATTTATGAATAGAATAAGAAATCTTATCAGAGACGGGGAAAAAAACTGACGTACAAACTAAATTAGATGTCCTAATTTGGTTTGACACCAAAGCAGCGCTATCTATGAGGGAAAGTTGACTTGGTCACAGCTAGGACTGCTTGGGATTTTTCTTAAGATTTTTACTTGAAGTCTTGGGTTCTTATTTTTTATTTAAAAAATAATAAAGAAAATAAGACTCGAAACCCAAGATTTTCTATAATCTTGGGTTTTTTATCTGAGGAAATATTATAACATAGTATAGTTATACATCGTGAAAAAATATTTAATGTAAATATATTTATTTAATGTTATTAAAACTATGTTATAGTTTGTCTCAAAGTCTCTGTTAACTTTTTCTATAATATTGTTCACTTGATTTTTGAAATAAAAATATTAATCTGTCTAATAATAATCTTATATACTACTGTTGCTTCAATTTTATGTTGTTACATGCTGTCTTTAATATTCCTGATAAATTTTATGCTAGCTATATAAATATTGAATTCATTTTACAAGATCTGTTAACAAAATATACCGAAAAAGAAATGTAAATTATATGCTCTGTCTCAAAATGGAATGGCTCACTGAAACAGAACAAGTTAAAAGAACTCCCATTTATAGTAAATGTTGTAAAGTGACTCTGAAAAATACAAATTCATGCGATCAATAGATGAATATTGTAGCTATTCACCAAAATACAAATTATTGAATGTGCTACATTACGATACAGGCTTTTATATTAATTTTATATCAATTGCATATACTCAAAGATTGCTTTTTAAACATTGGCATTTATTTATAATATTAAATGAATATAAAATGTACGTTTTAAAAGTATAAGGCCCTTCTCCATATGCAGGGATATTTAACCATTTTTAATATGGAACGTAAGTAAACAAAGCGATGAATTTCATGCAAATCAATGGTTTGGTTTGTCGCTCTACGGTCATCTTGTGCACACGAGGACTAAACAGTCCGGGACCTACAGTTTAACGTGGATTCCGTATCACTAACAAACATCCATGCCATTGCCAGATTTGAACCTGAAGCCTGTGGTACCAACGGCCAGAGCGCTAGCCGATTGGCCATCAAGGCGCCGTACAAATCAATGGGAAAATGGTAAAGCTAGTGTTAATTTATGCTAGCCAGTAAAGAATAGTCATGCTAATAATCGTAAAAAATGTAAAATAACTTTCGAGGTTGCTAAAACAAGAAATGTTGACAGTAATATTTATTAAAAGTAAGTAAATATTTAATTTAATAACTTTATTTTTCGTTCTTTGGGTTTTCTGCTTAGATTTTTGGAATTTTTACCGGCCTCATCTAGGATTTTGATAAAAATGCATTGGTAGTCCTGCGACTCGCGGATACGTGTCTTTTACACTAGCCTCTTTTGTTTCTTATCCCCACCCCCAGGTATTAATTCTCTCGAGCTTAGTAACCTTTGCTGGCGCATTCGGCCTTGACCTCGGTAAGGTCAACATACTTTTTACTGTTAATCAAAATTCTTTGCGCGATCTTTTTTTTTGTTGCCACCGTGTATTGGGAACGACACGAACTGAATTTTGTAATCCTCGGATAATTTATCGTATTTCTGCGTTTTCTATAAATACAAAATGGTAAGGGAAAAAAAGAGACGACATTCAGTTCTGTGTGACTACCGTAATTTCCTGTCCATAATCCGACGCGTCATATAACCCCGAGGCATAATTCTGGGCCCGAAAAAAAAAAAAAAAAAAAAAGTGAAAGGTCTCGGTGTAATAATCCGCTGACTATTCGATCGGCCAAGTTCTGCTTTGTACTAGTAATCAGTTCTATTTTTAGAAACACGCAGAAAACTAATGAATCGTTTTTTTTTTTTTTTTTTTTCCTTCCCACAATTTGAAAATACGTTTAAAAAATTATGAAGTTGGATGATGAAAATCTAAAGAAGATATGAATTGAAAAACTGTTCGTGACAACTTGAACCAAGATTTGTAATCTTCGTGTTTGCTAGGGAGATGAAATTCTGTTATCAATTATGGAAGTTGATTATTAATTTGGCCTACTGTAAAATGTTTTTAATTCTTATCTATAATTCACTAAAACGTCTCTTTCATCTACTAGCAAACAAGCGATGTTAGGATACGCGTTGTATTTTGTTTACTTTTGTTAGTCGGTTTCCTTCTAACGTTCCTAACTGTTAAGTTTTTTTCTTTGTTTATAAGATTGTTTATCTTTCTTTCTCACAAACTTTTATCCTTTTTTTGCAGAGGAAGGCAAAAATATATTTTTTTAGATAGTGGCTTTTGTGATTTCCCGCGAAAAAAATTGACCATTAATTGTACTGAACAGCTGTAATCTGTTACTTTGGAATGTTGAGGCTTTGTAGCGTAATTAAAAATTATAAATAAATTACTGCTATGTCAACAAAGTTGAATTAAACATGAAATTTCAGCTTCACCGAATTTATTCAATTCAATTGGGAATTATATTTAAAATAACATAAAAAATGGAAGATTTTCAATTGGAAAAAATATGAAACCCTGTAGTGCGGGATTATTTTTTGGTTGTATTTATCCTCAATTTTTGTATGAATTTAAATAGTATCGTTGTAAAATGTGTGAAAACAGTAATGGGCATTGCATTCATTCAAAGACATGGAAAAGAATACGTGTATTATAATTCTTGTGCTGGTTTCAGGGGAAAAATAACCGCCATGAAATTGTATATTAAGATTTGCAATTGCGTTACTTTGCGCCGTGGCTAGTGGTTGCAACTAATTCGTAAATCATTGTACCCTAAATCGATAAAAATAAAAAGTCTACTCCCATAAAAGTTAAATGTTTAAATGACCGATTATTTCTGAATTTGGAGTTGCATAATTTCAATGAATGCTCCGCTGTGAAGAATAAATGTGTGTAGACAAGTGGTACCTTGGTTTACGTCCGCTTTGGAATAAGTCCAACTTGATGTGCGTCCTGTTTGAAGCCGAACAATTTTATTTGGTATACTCGACTCTCGTGCGTCAGAATCAGAAGACAAACGGATTGGTGCCTCTCTCCACAAAGTCCAAGTAAACCGTAATAGCATTGTTTGGAATGATTAGACATTGTGATGTTTCCGAAAAATCATTAGAAGATAAAAATATACACTGCAAATAGAAATACGGTAGTACCTCGGTATGTCCGCTTTGGAATAAGTCTAACTTGATTTACTTCCTGTTTGGACACAACAAATTTTGTTTGTTATATGACCTTTGTTTGAAATGACTCGTGTGTGTCAAAATCTTTATCAAAGACATGGATATTAAAACTTTTGCAGATAAATACCACCCAAAACATACCGTAATTGTTCTGTTTGGAATTATCAGGCCATGCCACATTTCCGAAAAATTCCTCATAAAAAAAGGAAGTTCCTTGGACCTATTTTTAGTAAATATCAAATCTGATGATTCTTTACCAGGTCCAAGTAGAGGAAAAAAGAAAATTAGATCTATTAAGTGTTCATTTTTGTACGTATTTCATCTAACTGCTTTTGTATTTATATATTTTGGTACTGAGAATGCAATTTACAACCATATAGCAATTTCAAACAAGTACACTCAATATATAGTATGGCAATAAAGCTAGGATTTTTTTTCATGTAAACGGATTAATCATTTTACCTATATTTCGTATGAGAAAATTCCCAATTTGAATCAAATTCAAGGATCTGAAATGGATTAAGAACGTATACCAACTACAATTGGAATTTTTCATTGCAAGCAGTGATACTCACTACAAAGCCTCATTAGCTGTTTGCGATTTTCTTCGTTTTTGCAATTTGATTCCTTGATTTTCTCCTGTTCTCTTGTGGTTACTGAGAATTATTTCTATTAACCTTGTTTTCAGTCTTAATTAGGATCGATTACTGCATATCGGAATTTTACTCCAAATGAATAACCGCAAAACGCTGATTAAAATTTGGATGTTTTTTTTTAAGTGCATCGAAAATTTAAGCAAGACAACTCATCGAGTTGATATCTTTAATTATCAAAACGAGCTCTGTGGATTATTTTTGACATTTTGTTCTGCTTGAATTCCTATTTTAGACAGATTAATGTTTTAACTGTATCCTCCTATTTAAGAACCACTGTTCTATGTGATACCAGAGTTGTCAAGGTTATGAATGATCGGCAATTGGCTAGCGCTCTGGCCTTTGGTACCTCAGGCTTTAGATTCAAATCCTGGCGATGGTATGGATGTTTGTTGGTGTATCGGAATCCACGTTAAACTGTAGGTCCCGGTGTAATAAGCCTAAAGTGTGGACAAAATGATCGTAGAGCGACAAACCAAACTTTGGATTTAGTCGGGAGACCCGATTTTTATCGTTTTCTCGCCTAATCTATTTTTTTCTCCCATTCATTTCCCTCAATTTTCTGTTACTTTTCTCCCGATTTTTACGTATCTTCCAATATTTCGTGGGGTTTTTTTTTTTTTTTTTTTTTTCCCCAGCCCTAAATGTGACTTAACTTCAAAATATCGATTAACACAAATGACCTGGCACAAATTTGAATCTTCGTTCTTAGAAAAGCAAAATCATTATAAAATATTTGCTGCAAAATTTTGAAAGCATTTTTGAGTGTTTTTCCCCCCTTTGTATTGCATTTAGTAGTAGTTTAATTAGTTTAGTGTATTTATATATCAGGCAATGGTGATTAGCATATTTAAAGTTGGTATGTTTAATATATGGCTATGTATGTTTAAATCATAGAATAAATTTTTAATAAGAAAAAATATTTTTAGAAAATTTAGTCTGCATATCATAATATTTTTATATTTATTTTTAAGATGTAATTATATAAAGTTTTGAATAATTTTTTACATTTAAGCATTTTGTATTTTTAATGTGTTGATGTATTAATAAAGAACTATTTAAAACTATTTTTTACTTTTAAAAACTTTTACGTGTTTTGTTCGCTATAATTCTCTGGTTTTAAGTATGTCTTCGGGTAGTGAGACAGCACTCAAAATTTCCCGGTTTTTCATCATGAAGAGGTTGGCACTTCAGGATATAACGAATATTCTTTACTTTTAAAGAACTTCAGCTTTTTTCATTATATTTCTATAGTATACTTATCTCCGGGGAAAGAGAGCGTGCGTGATATCTTCTGATTTTTTCCACCATGAAGAGGTTGGCTGCAATGAATGCATGTTTATTTTGAAAGCGTGCATGTTTATACACACGTTTATTTGTGAGAGGAGTGCGATACAGCACTTGGTAAGGAGGTTACCAAGGTCACACGAAGATTAAAATTTGGCATCACGCCCGCAGATGCGGAAATGAGCAGATGCATCTGGATTTCTAATGAAGATGCACGATTCCGAAAAACCTTCCAACATCGCTTATGAGTAACAATCTCTAAGAGAGCATAAAAGTGTTATTCTATCATAAAAGCGTAAATTTCCATGGAGTATTGAGATTTTTATGCACTTATTTAATTTATTGAAATTCTAATTAAAAACAAATTAAGAAGAAAAAACGGTGAAGATCATATTTTTTTTATTTCGATAACTTTGTCAGTCCCTTTTTCTTGACCTTTTCGATTATAACATAATTATAATAATGTATGTTTATTATCTTTTGGTTATTTCTCGTGACAATTAGCTTAAATCAGTGGTTCTCAAAGGATGCGCCAGGGCGCACTTTCGCGCGCTGTGGTATTCCAGAGAAATATGTGTTCTGATATAAAAATCAATGACTTTTTTCTTCGTTAGTTTTCCCACTCAAAGATAGATTTCACAATAAATAACTAATCTTTCTGATTGCCTTGCTTCTTTCTTCACATAAAAAGTCGGTGGCCTGATGGCCAATTGGCTAGCGCTGTGGTCTTTGGTACCACAGGCTTCAGGATACTCTTGATTCCCATGATAATAGATTATGAAGAATTCAGATTTAAATTTGTTTCAATTTTCTCCATTCCCTCAGAAATTGACCGTACTTTCTGACATTTTCATTCCTCGCTGTTTCTTTTTATTTTATTATGCATTAAATGCACTCGGGGCAAGTAACTCACATAATTGACTGTCTTTTGAAGCACTCCTTATTGGACATGAGGCCACTCTGGGGCTAGTGGGCTACTACAATTTCAATACCTTGACAAGCAATATGTGTGATATCCATAGTTAACATGCTTAAAAAAAATTCATAATTCTTCTTAAAGTTTATATAAAAAATTTTATTTCTCGTATTTCAATTTGTATTTTCTATATTGAATCCTCTAGATTACTGAAAGGAAAAATATACGTAAAAAGATTCAACCATTTATCTTAAATTTAATATATTTTCAATATATATATATTATATAAATTTATAGAGAGCGGTTACCAGTTACACCATGGGATTTATTAGGGGGACGTTTCAATTTTTTACTCTTAAACTCAATCGCAACGACATTTCGTGAAAATTAAAATGGCACTGTATGCATGATATTTAGATGCACCGTAATAACTGTTAAGATAATGAAATCCGGAAAAAAGATATGCATATAAGAACTATGGTGAAAACAAACAAAAAGGCGACGATTTTTATGTCTGCAAGAGAGATAAAAATCACAATTATTAAATTGGCCTTCTGTAAAACGTTTTTAATTCTTTCACTTTATTCCAGCCCTTTTACATTCACTAGTCCGCAACGATGCGTTGCGCTTCGCAATTGTAGAAACGGGTTTCTTTACATTTCTTTCATACAATCTTCTAAAGATAAAATAAAGTAAAATGAACTTAATTCTGTTAATTTTTCTTTTGTCAAAAAGCACTTTTAGGGGGCCGCTTTATAGAGTTATTTATGAAACTTTAAAAGTTTTTTTTTTCTTCCCCCTTCCCCAGATTGTATGTGGCACATTATAAAACGTAGCACAAATTTATTTAAATTTTTTTAAAAGTATAATTGAAGATTATTGACAGAAAATAATTATACCATTTTTTGAGATTGTACAAATGTACATTATTACATCAAAAGATAAAATTCCTGAGAAATGGTCTTTTACTTTTGTACATTTATGGAATATGTGTTCCACTTGCATATGTCCATTGATGGGTAAAAATGGGAGAATATTATCTTCCAGGAAAATTTTCAGACAACTGGCATACACTTGCATATTAGCATTTGGGAACCTGGCTGTTGATACCCACACAAAACACATGGAGTCCCTGATTTATGCAAGTAACACTTGCACACTGGCAGCAGATTTTAATCTAACCTTCTTGCATACTAGATGCATGTATTATGAATGGAACATAAGTCAGGCATATTAATTAGATTCTATATTTTTTGTAAGTGGGAATTGGATGAATTTATGAAAACTTTAATATGGAATTCTTAAGTTATCTTGTAACAGAAGTACAAACAGGATTTATTATGGAAGGATATTGTTTTATGTCATAGGATAAAAAAAATTTTTTTAAAGTTTTTATGCATATATTTATAAAATTTTTCTTTTCAAAGTTGATTAACTAATTAGATAGTTGTTTCAATTGTTCTTTTATGTTAGGCTATTAAATTGTGTAAATTTTCATGTACTAATTTCACATGAGTACAGAAACTACTTGATTCTATTCAACAGAAATAGATTTTCTGATTTAAGTGATAAATAAGATTAGATCCTAAAAGAAAGGTGGGGAAGGGGGAAAACATTTTTAATTTTAACAGTATTTCAAAAAATTGTATGAATGATCTGTATGAATTTAATTTAAATGAGACCTTTTTCTTTTTTAGTCTGAGAGTGAAGTGGCTGCTCTCAACAGGCGAATCCAGTTATTGGAGGAGGATCTGGAACGTTCTGAAGAAAGATTAAAAATTGCTACTGCTAAATTAGAAGAAGCATCTCAAGCTGCTGATGAAAGTGAACGGTATGTCTCGATTTAAATAAGATTCTTTATTTTTTTTATTGGTCTCTGTAGAGAATTTGTTTAAAAATTTTTGAAATGTATCAGATTTGATTTATCAAATTTTAAGAATTAATTTTGATAATAATATTAAGGTACTGTAGCTCTTTTTTTTTTTTTTTTTTTTTTTTTTTTGTCGTCTTCTATTTAAAAAGTGAGGGGGAAAAAAAAAAAAAAAAAAAAAAAACTATCATTCCTTATTATCCATTTTTTAAAAAAATATTAAACTGGATATTTTAAAACTTTTGATATTTTATTCAATTTTCTAACATATGAATTGTTGGAGATTTTTTTTAAAATTAAAATGTTCATAATATATCTGACTTTTAAAAAATTTATAATTGATTACTTTATGCATTGAAATCTAAATGTAACTTGTACAAGTAAAAAAATTGAATACTAATTAACATTTTTTTTGATTACCAAATTTATCAAATGAATGTGTTTGCTTTTAAGAATAGTGTTTGCCCAATGGGATTTATTGTCGTAAATGACTTTTTAACTTTAGAAACTGCTGACTTTGAAGATTGACTTCACATAAGTCAAAGGACAAATTCTTTACTAACATTTTTTACTTCTTCAAAGGACTTTGAAATGCTGCTAACATTTGGTATTTTTTCTGACATAATTAAAAAATATCAATACTTTTATTTGCTCATAAAATTAAAAAAAATTGTTACTGAATTTTTTAAAAAAATCATTCAAGCATGGTTTAATTTTTTTGTAGTAAATTTGTTGTGCCTCCCTACTTTAGTTCCTTGGGTTGCATATAACATTGTGTAGCTATATTGGTAAAATTGCATTTCCAGTTTTTTGTAATAAAATGTTTTTGTTCGAATGGAAATTAAGTTCAATAACTTTAAAATGCAATCTAAGGTTATGAATTTATTATACTATTTATATAAGACAAGTCTGGAACAAATCTAATAATTGCTGATGGTTGTGAAATGTGGTTTTTTTTTTTTTTTTCTGTAAATCTAATAGTTTTGTGGTTTATAATCTTATTATTATACGTGGAATTTATCTTTTAGAATCCGTAAAGCCTTGGAAAATCGTACAAATATGGAAGATGACAGAATATCTCTCCTCGAAACCCAACTAGGCCAAGCCAGATTAATTGCTGAGGAATCTGATAAGAAATATGAAGAAGTGAGAATTCTTTCATTTATTATTTCTTAAATCATGGGTGTTTAAAAAAATATGATACTGTTTTAAACCATTATTTTATTGAAAAGTATTTGTTTTCTAAATTTAATTGTTTTCATCTTGACATAAATTATCCGAATGGCATTAAATTCTTCTGAAATAAAATATTTAATTTTAAATGATTTTTTTTTCATTTTATTATAATTTGTCGGGAATTTTAAAATCAATTAATTATTTGATATATTTGTACAAAAATAAGAAATTATTCTTTATTTAGTTAAGATTTTTAAAAAATTGTTCTTTTCAGCCTTTTTACCTTGCCTCCTGATTGTATAATATTGATTGGAACCAAGAGAGGATAATGTATATGCTTTATTTATAAGCATCTTGAATGACTAACACTAACTTATTTTAGTTACAGAAATGACAGCATGACAATTCTTAGCTATTACAATGTATTCCTTATAAAATTGTTTTGTGATGTGAATTTAAATACTATCTAGTTCCCTAAAATTACTTAAAAAATGTTTTTATTTGCTAGTGAAACGTGCACTAAATCTGTTTATAATTAATTTCTTCAAGCTAACATATTAAATAATAAAAAATTACATTAAAATAAATCTTGAATTACAGTTTTTGAGAAACATAAATAGGTTGTACTGCTGCATACTACTGTTAGGTATTGTTCGAAATTATCAAATTAGTTTTTTTCTTCTTACTTTTTATCAACAAAATCAAGTTAAGATATATTAATGATATATCTATACTATCTGATATATCTATACTATCTTAATGATATATCTATCTAGTATATTCATTAACACAAGTTTCAAGATATGTTAATAATAATAAATTCTTATCAAATCTTTCACTTCTTATTTCCATTTAAAAGTTTAGCGAGTTCTCCTTACTATCTAAAAAAGCTATAGTTTAACATTCAGTGCTTAAAAAAAAATCACTTTTGTAAATTAACACCTTTTTTTTGAAGAATGCTTATTTTTTTTATATTAAAGTAATAAGGCAGGATCATTATTGTCATTTATTTTATTCTATGATTTTACTGCTTAAAGCGTGAAGATTATATTGTCATGTATCTCCTGTAATGAGACAGTATTTATTAAATTAAAGTAGACTTATAAATACAAGAGTTTTATCTTAATGCTTTCAATATTAGATAGTGAATACAATGAAAGGTAAAAGCAAGGTTTAATTATAAATTTAACTTGTCAGATTTTTATTATTTGATGATTTGCTGACTTTATGAAATCCGTCCAAGTCTGCAACTTATTCAAAGATTAAAATTTTTTTTATGATTTGATGAATAATATTTCTTAAATAGTTATACTGTAAATTTCTTA
Organism: Caerostris darwini; assembly: GCA_021605075.1. Classification (NCBI taxonomy): domain Eukaryota; kingdom Metazoa; phylum Arthropoda; class Arachnida; order Araneae; family Araneidae; genus Caerostris; species Caerostris darwini. The sequence continues at coordinate 510,902 of BPLQ01008209.1, forward strand.
GTAAAATGAAATGTGGTAGCATTCTGTTTTGTGGTTTTCAATTTCAGAGTTTGCATGAAGTATGTGTTATGCATGTGCTTGAAAGTTTTTTTAGTGTTATTACTTTTTATTAATGGTTATTGCATACCTGCTAACTTGCACAGTTTGGCCGAGCAATGTATGAATTCAGGTCACTTTGTAAAGTTGTGCAGGCGATCAACAAGATTATGTTTTCTTGCAAAATTTGAATTTTTCCCCCCTTTCTAAATTTCTGAAAAATAAAGCCCTCATTTAATGCTTCTGCTATTATGGAGAACTAAGGATGAGGAATGCCATCAGCATCAGAAATTCCTATTCTGCTTCAGTACTTAATTGATATGGATGTTTGTTAGTTGTTCGGAATCCATGTTAAACTGTAGGTCCTGGTCTAATTAGCCCAAAGTGTGCAGAAAATGACTGTAGTGCGACAAACTAAACGAACTCAGTAATTAATTGAAGAGCCAAGCATTGATGTACATGATAATCCATAAAAGAAAGTTTCTTTTAAGAGTGAGAGGTAACAGCTCTGTGATGTTTACAGATTAGTGTTAGAGAGAATACTTTCATTCTACCTCTCACTACATCCATAATCATTTTTTTTAAAGCTACTGAACGAAGGCCACTGCTTTTTTTTTTTTTTCCTGCATGAGGTTTCATTCTTCATCTGTGCTGCTTGATATATATATATATATATTTCTAAAAATTGGCAACATTGTTTTAAATTATTTTTTAATAGAATATCCATTATCTTAAAAATGCGAGAACAAAACTAAATCTTGTTTTCTACTCCCTTCTTTGCATTGAAGTTATAAAAATTGCACATGATGATAAATCTGATTTAAGAGATCACAAGAACTGAAAAACATCACAATTTTACCTAAATTTAAAAGGAAAATTGTAAAAATTGAAACTTAAATTATTATTATATTTATTTTGCAATGTAATTTGTAATGCACCAGGCAGGGGCAATAGTAGCAGTACAATGTAATCTGTAGTGCACCAGTAAGGCAATGCACCAAGCTTTTACATTCTTCAGAAAAATATTCCCTAAATGTGAAGCAACAACAATGATAAAGTTACAGCAGAACTAAAACTCATCTCAAAAGATATATTCTATAGAGTTAAAGCATTTGTATATTTTATGTTTAAGATACCAACATACATGTAAAATGCAGGCATGTACATTTCGATATTGCATTATTTACTTTATGCGATTATTAATCATACATTATCAAGTTTCTTTTTAAAAAAAATTTAAATTAAGACTAAGTTTGTATCAGTGTTATGTGCGAAATTTATACCTGCCAACTTCTATAAATCTTATCTAAAATGTATCAGATTTGAAGATATTTTAATATGTAATTTTTAAATCATTGATTAGTGCTCGCAGCTGATTTTTTTTAATCTTTTGTATTTCTAAATATTAGAGAAGCTTCTTTTGATCCAGTAGCAATAATAAAATGAAATGAAACATAGATTAAATGGGAAATATTCAGCTTCTTTAATCATATATATTATTAAAGAGCTTGCAATAAAATTCGTATGATATTGATTTTCTGACTTAATTTTTTTTAAAAAAAAAGCCTTTTGTTTATCATTTTTGTACGTATCATTTTTTTTTTCTGTATTGAATGTTAAGACGTAATGGATATTAGCTAATAAAATTCATTAAGAAAACTATATAGATAAATATCATCATTGAATAAATTAATGCAGTGGCTTTAAATTGACTTAATAGAGTAGCTTTAAATCGGATCATTAAAAATTAATGTGCTGTGTATTTCTACAATCTTATAAATTTAAAAACATTCCATAACATCTTACTGGTATTAGTGGACATTATGAAAACTTTAAAATAAGTATTTTCGATTATTTGTTATCCTAATATTATTTATTTTGATACTTATGCATTTTAGAAACTGAAAGGAAATTTAGCATGGTTTACTTTGCTTGTATTATGCTATGTAACCATTTTGCATGTCATGCATGTTTGTTTCCATGTATAACAATTGCTGATATTCTCTCTCAGATGGCTCGTCGAATTGCCATGTTAGAAGCAGATTTGGAACGTGCAGAAGAAAGAGCATCTTTAGGTGAAAGGTGGGTAGTATTTATTCTTTCATTGTCCAATTTAGTTATCTTTCTAAACAATATTACATAATTTACGCTTTGAATTTGATTTTGTGTTTCTGTATTTTATACTTAGTTGTTGATTGTTTTTTTCAATTTAGTGTTTTCTGGTATTCTTGATAATTTATTTGTCTGGAAAAAAAAAATGTGCTTAATTTTTCAAATTTCATTTTTCTATTGTTATGCTTTTTTAAAACTACTTATTAACAATCGTGCCATTCATTTGATTACAAATTCTAAAAGCTTAAAAATTTGTTCTATATGACTGTAAATAAAGCAGTAATTGTAAATATAATTACTATCTTATCATTGAGTAGTCATATTCAACAATATATATATAATTTCTTGTAGTTTCCTAAATTCTTACAACAATATATCATCCTTTATATGAAGTTTATTTAAGGTTAAAATTTTGTGTATAGATTCATTTATTTGACACATTTTTTTTATTAGGTTAAAAACAATGCACAGTTTAAGATTCATGTTCAACAAATATTATTGATATATTTTTGCATAATTAAGGGTTTGCAGCTTAATAAGAATAATAATTAATGGCTAATTTGTATTAAGAAATCAAAAGAAGCAAAATAAAATCATAATAAAAAAAAAAGCAAAATAAAAAACGATTGTTGTAAGCTAGTTTTATGTTAAATTAGATTAATCTCGTTTTTTTATTTAAAAATAATTTTGTAATTGATTTAAATTAATTTTGCTTTATTTTTCTGAGTATTATAATTTAACAAAATTAAAGTATCCAGAAATTTCATTATAATTAAAGTTTTGTGATTGACAAAATTTGGGGGGGCAATAACAAAAATGTATAAGCACATGTGTCTCAGTTGTATATGTATTTAAAAGTAAGATTACCTGTTGCAGTAATATTTATAATGTATATTTAGACACAAGTATGGTTAAAAAAAAATTTTTTTTTTAAGGAAGTTTTTCTAGTTTGTACAGTACTTACTTTTAATACTTCTGTAAAGTATTAGAAGTACTTAAACAAAATGTCTTTCTTACTAAAAATTCTTTAACTATTAAATTCTTATATATAATGGTAAAAGATTTTGACAGTATATTTATTGCAATATTTCATATGCTATTTTACAGACTTTTGTAAACAAATGCAAAATTTCAAAGCCATAGTTTGTTCCAGCTAATAAATTCATTGCTGGATTTACTACTAGCTTTTTATTCAGAGCAGTTTATCTGAGCTATAGTGGGAACTTAATTTTATTATTATATAGTCAGGGTTTTGAACAATAATTCTTTCTTGGTCTTTATTTTATTATCTCTTGTGTATATTCCCATTGCTAATCATTAAAATTGCTGTGTCATGAAGATAACATGTAACATTTTAATGCAAGTCATTAAGTAGGTAGAAGTAACATTACTTACAATTTGTATAAAGCGGAAGATTGTAAAGTAGGTTTCTATGGAAATCACGTTCACATTTTAGTGTTTTTGTAACTGTCTTGTTATAATTATTATGCCTCGCGTATTGGTTGAAATCCCATGACTATTATCAGAATATGGAATTGATGACTACTATAAAAGCTGTACAATATCTTAGTAGCTCCTGTTCATGGGGACACACCTATGAAGACATATTGTCTGCACTACCTTACAAGATCATATGCCCACATAATGCAGCGTCAATAACTCGTATTGAGAGACTTTCTTGGCAACCAATACATTGATGAATTCTAGTATAAAGTCAAAGGTGTATGTAATTCTGTACCTACATCTATTGTTACTTCATGAGCAGCTGCTCTGGATATCGCTTTTGCACTCTTTTTTAATGCTGGGATTTTAACGATCAGCAATGTATATATCCAATATAAGCCTGATTCATGAATAAGCTAAGGGTGTTTTTTTTCTTCAAAATATTTACCCAAAGTTCAAAACCTGTAAATAAGCGGAAACGAAACATTCCTGTTATGTTCAAGCATATTGCCATGAGGATGAAAATGTTACTGAGCAGGTAAAACAGGTGGAATATTTTCCAATCAAATTCTTAAGTTATAGAATGTTAAGCTAAGCTAGCTATCTGAAGTTAGCACATAATTTCTGTTTAGTTGTTTTGTATATGATCTGTGGTATCTCTGCTGGCCTATTTTCTGAAAGAGGAATGGGGAAAGAAATTCTTATGGCAAATTACAAGTGATCGCATTTGCTGAAAACATTTTTGTACTTTTCCATTAACCAATGCACATTTTGCCACCGTCAATTTTTTCTTTGTTTTTTCGAGGATTCAACAAAGCAGCAATATAAACAATTTCAAAAATGTTTCTAAGTTAATTTTCATTTAAAATTATTTTTTGTGTCAATTTAAAAACTATAAACTAAAAAAATAAAAGCATTCTTTATTTGGCGACTTATTGCTTGAGCCCGACTAATGGAAAAATACCTGCATTTTTTAGTAGATGAGCATAAGTCAATTTCCCATAATTTAGTTTGAGGAAAGGTTCAAATAGTTCTCGTACATAATTTATCTGTACTGTACTGTACTGTATCTGTACTGTATTTTCATACATATCTTTGTATTTATAAAGTCATTGTATAAGTATTTTTAAAAAATTAAAAAATAATTCTTCCCCTTTTTAGCAAAATTGTAGACTTGGAAGAAGAATTGCGAGTCGTAGGCAATAACATGAAGTCTCTAGAAGTTTGTGAAGAAAAAGTAGGTATTTTTTTTTCATAAAATTCTGCTCTAAATTTTGAAACAATTCTTTACATTTATTATTATTATTTTTTCTTCATATCAGGCCATGCAAAAAGAAGAAGCGTACGATATTAACATTCGCCAAGTCTCTCAAAGACTTCAAGAGGTAAAGCATGAAGTTTTCTATATTCAGTTTGTTTGCTTTTGTTTTTTGAAAATAATTATCTTTGCTTTCAAATTATTTATAAGGTAAAATTTTTATTGAAATTTACATATTAAGAGTTCGATAACTTGAAAGAAGCTCTTAAGTAAGTAATGTTTATACATTATGCATAATGTATATCTTTGTCACCAGTTCAATTTTGCTGCTTTAATAAGA